>JAEMON010000001.1:80590980-80619159 GCA_030264115.1 Lygus lineolaris | reverse complement strand
AGCCATTGCAATAGCCTCATTTTCTTCGAAAATTCGCTAATTGAGCAACCCAAATTTTTTTGTTTTTCATGGAAATTTGAAATTTTGAGTCGAAAAACCAACATCGTTATTCAGCGTCAAAAAACACATTAAAATCATGTATCATACTTGATAGTTTACAACACCCACAAAACTCGATTTCTTGTTTTTAGAGCACATTTGAAGCGTGATTGCGCGCGTTTTTGTGCACTAAAATTATCGAATGAGAGGTAATTTCTTAATGAAATTTTGCTTAGAATTCGAATCTGTAATAAACAATGGGGGTTCCTATTCGAAAAACCCATGTTAGTGTGCCAAACGCGCCATAGCGCGCTGTGTGGCCAGCAAAAATGTAATATTTGAATTCCTCTTGAAGAATTTGAATTCCTCTTGGGGGGTTTCCGTTTGGATGTTTCTCCTAATAGGAGCGAAAATAACGGAAATAAATGGTTGGTTCATTAAATTTTAGACACCCTGTATTTGGGGAATATATTTGGTATGTTTGTATTATGTAGAGGTATAGAGTGTTCAGTGAAGAATGTGAAAAGTAGAAGATTATCGGTCCCGAATCCTGCTTTTAGATTGATTGACAGCAGGTAAAATACCAAATTCATGTGTGGTTATAATCGTGTCATACTCGTAATTCAACGTAGATAAAACACATTTAGGGGAGGTTTTAAGCATGAAACATATCATTGGCACATAAAAACACCGAAACAGTCATTTATTGGAAATTTTGACATTCATGTGACAGTTACTGAAGATATGTAAGTACCTCGTCATCTATATAGAGTCAGCTTATCCACGAACATTTATTGAAGTCGATAGGTACACTTAGAACATACAACATTTTATTAGTGACATGAGCAAGCAACTGCTGACATTTCTACCTAAACGTCAACCAACGAGTAACCATCGAACAACAATTTATAATCTTCAATTTCATATTTAATATACAAAAATCATATTAAAGGTTGGAAAACAGTACAGAAATACATCTTTATTTTTTTATTTATTTTTTCGATTTTTTGTTCAACTATATTAAGGTTTAGGTATTAACAAAAATAACGTTTATCTGGAGGCACAACAATGTTTTTTTAGATTTCACACAGCAATGGTGAACCGTGAACGGCGGTCCCTCTTGTTCCTAAAACCTTTGGTCTTAGGTTTGAGCCTGTGTATTGATTCCATGTCGCACTCGGCTTCGCTGATCTCATGTCCGTCTGTGAATCCAGTCGGGGGCTCAAGCATTCGCGGGTAGCCGAAGGTCGTCGATTCCTCTTTCCTGGTGACAAATCCGGATAATGCATGAGCTGTATGAATACTGAGATGATGTATGAATGAGCTGTATCAATACTTTGAAGAAGGTCGTCAATTACTTCGGTTAACCCACTACTGGATGCTATATCGACAGTCCTGTTAGGGGTCGCTAGCGGTTCTATGAGCACTTTCATTTGCCATAATTATCAATAAAGGGGAACTTGCATTGGTAGGAATTTAGCATTATGAGCATAAAAATCTGATACAGTGCCCTTGAAAAATGGTGCCAATTTTCAGCTGGAAATTTACGACTGGTTTGACCAGAAAACGGGTTGGAAGGGAGCGCTGGACGTCCTCCGCAAAAGATGGGAGACGGTGACGTCAGTTAGGTTAGAACAAGGAAGTTGGAATTAATAGAATTCGTTTATTTCATCTTCCTTGGGTTAAAATTACAAAATCCATTTTCGGTACATAAGTTTCAATCGTCGGGTGCCCCTCATGTACCACCTTTTTGGAAAGCCCTCACTAAGATCTTTCAATTTACAAGATAAATAATAACCATGCAAGTTCCCCATTCGTTTGAATTGTAAATTAGTGGGATGGATGTAGGAAAAAGGTTTATAAAATAGGGCACGTGTAAAGAGAACAGCGTAGATGCAGTGGTAGAACACGTGAATTAGGTATCAGTAAAACGCGAACAATAAATAATTGAAACTGTATTCGTTCACTAATGTATGGAAAACAAAAAAATTAAGCCTAACTTGTTATCGAACCAGTATGTAGGTACCTATCTACTTTTTTGTATCAATATTAACGAAGTCAGTATGTCTGTCTGTACATTGATCAGGATCATTGCGTTTCTTTAGTTTTTCTTCCTATTTGAAGGCGAATTATACTATCTCAATTTTTATCTGTCTGTCTGTGTAGGTATAATAGGTAATTTATTTATGTTAGTGGGGGAATATTTTCGGTTCAGTCCAACCCAACTTTTATTATAGGTTGGGGTTTTTCAAATTGGGCCCGGAGAGGGTGTTTTGGGGTCGGAGTTGGGGGGGGGGGGATCTGAGTTTTTGGCCCTCACTATTCGAGAAAAATATCTCTTAAAATCAGTCCAACCTTGATGATAGACCCTCAAAACATTCTTTCAGAGGAGGTCCTCCCATGCATGATCTCTAGTGTATGAAAATATGGGAATATTTTCCTTAAGGGACGGAAATGTAATTAGTCCAGTCATAATAATTGTGAAATGTGCATGTTTAAATATTTGTCCTGTATAGTTTCTAAATGCATTTCTGAAGTCGAAATTAGATGGAGAAACCTTGAACAGTTCCCAGTTTTGAGCCAGACGGGGAGTTATGGAGGGAGGGGGTTGGGGTAAATCCGGGGTTGTGGCTATCATGCTCCTACTGCACGTATGATCTGAAGTGAATGCAACTAGGGTATAAGTCTGAATCATTCCAGATTGGATGGGAGATCTTTGAACATTTTTCAAATTCGAACCGGGAGATAGAAATAGTTGGAGTTTTGGGGGAGGGATGAGGTAAATCTGGGTTTCCTGCATATCTTGGCATCCATACATGATCCTAACTGTGTGAAACCAAGGAAATAGTTATCTTTGAAACAGGATGATGGACGCTTAAAAACATTCTGAAGTTTGAGCCCGAGGGTGAGTTCTGGGAAAGAGGTTGGGGGATCCAGGGTTTCCGGAATTCAGTGAAAAAGTCTCTATCGTGAAAACCAACATAGATCGTTGTCGGTGGGCCATTTAAAATGTAAAAGAATGAACGTCCGTTATCAAATGTTCATCGAACTATCCTGTGCATAAGGTTCTGTTGCCTGTTAAGAAAACTAAAAAGTTCAAGTCATGCGAAATATAATGAGCAAATGTCCTATAAATCAATCAGTTTCAAATATTTTCTTGTCAATTTTAATTCCCTTTTCAGCGCTTTTTGACCCATAAATATTTCTTTGTTGAAATATGTAAGAGCACGTCCCCGCGAATCAGTTTTTTTTTCTTCTAGAAACAGGTCTGCTTTAGAATTACTTATCAGGCACATTAAACGAAAATTGACTGTGTTATCTCGAATTCTGTTTAAATACGGAGTACAGCTTAGCGCGACCACAAGTGGGTTAATTTCGAGAATAATATCACGTTTTACGTACGAGTTTCTTTTCTGCTCAATAGTGAGTTCTAGTTGTGGAATAGTGGGATCATATTGGTGTTATAAAACCAAAACCATTGTCAAATTATTGCGTCTACAACCTCAAGGAAGAATTCGTCGTAACCAGCAAGTTCACGTGGGTACTCTCTTAACGGACTGGAGTTGATGGTGATCGACAGTGCTCGCCAGAGTACTCCACTTGCTTGTGTCTGAATTTGTCCATAAGGTACCGTTAACAATAATAAACTACCTATTCTTGTCACTAGTGGAACTAACTCTTCACGTTCAGCACAATAACAGAAAGATGCAAAATTACTGTATGGGAGGAATATGGATTATTCCATTATTCCATTATTCCAGGAGCTTCTGTGACCGAGTCCATTGCTGTTTTCATGTTTCAGTCCGACAAATCTCATATACAATGGACTCATTTTTGAATGTCTTTTACTATTTATCTTGAACAATGAAAAACAGGTTCCAACCTGTGAATAGATCTAGTAAAAGGATGAGAAAATTAGTTGGGTAAGTGAGGGGAAATGAGAGGGGTGACGTTTTCTTGGGAGAAAGAGTGGGGAGGGGGGGAGGGGAGAGTTGATTGTTTTATTGTTTCGAATAACTACCTTTGAAATTTGTCAATTTAAAAATTTAACCCTTTCGCGATGATTCACAATGGTGTTTTGTGAATTCGGCCGGAAATTAGAAATACCAATCTATTACGTTATTCAATGTTTTTTTTTTAATTTACTTAATTTTGTTTTTCTTCGAAAAATGGGCAAATGGGTTTCAATTCCTAACATCTTCAAACAATCAGAGGTCCTAGGTATTGAATAAATATTGCCAATTAATTTATTCATTTCCATAGATCAAAAATTGTGTTATCTGTTCAAAAACGCACCCCACAGCTCCAGGTAAGAAAGTTTGCCCTCTCACGCCTAGGAGATCCTTACTTTGCTTCCTCAGTACGGAGGATAGTCAGTCCACTTTTACTGAAATTTTCAGGGATTGTGTGGTTTAGCCCCTAACCGGTCCCCAATGAATTTAATCGCCATCATAACAACGGTTGCGCGTGTCCCTACTATTTGCTACCCCAGCTATATGGAAAATGTATTTTTGTTGTATTTCTTTAGGGAACACAGATAAATTTTGTAAGATGATACAATATACAAACAATTCTAAAATAGTATAGGTAATTCCCTCGCCACACAACGTTGATGTAGGAATGTTGTGGACGTGAAAACGTTAAAAAATTATGGTGCTTCGAGGGGATTCGAACCTTATTGACTCAGCGAAATCTGAAGGATTCCGCTGTGTCTCACCGCAAACCACCTCGGCCATTGAAGACCGATTGATTGTATCTCCTTTCTACTGAGAGGTCGAGCTTGCGTTCATAACAGGAGATCTTGCAATCACTATGCAAGGTGATAGGTTCAAACATAAGTAGGTAGTTGAACTTGTTCACAGATTTCTTAATAGAGCAGCTGTCGGTCACGGAGTTGTATTTAAATTGCCATGAATTTGGCTTACTAGTGTTTATTTCAAGACTCATCATACTTCAACTACTCTATCTAAAACAAACTGCAGATCTTCTCCGCTGTCGGCCATCAGAACAGTTTCCTGTTGTTTATAACAGTTTTGGACAAGAACTCGGATTGCCCTAACCTTGCCTGCATTCAGATACAGTGTCTCTAATTAAACTTCGATTTTCCCTCTCAATCATTAATTGTTTATGCTGTATCCTTTCAATCGATCAAGTTTGTGTGTATGTTCAAGTAGGAGTAATTTTGAGTCAACCTTGTAGTAGAATACACAGATCGCGTTTTTTAAAGTCAGTGGACTCTGGGTTGAAACGTCGACCGACCACTACGCACTCCTTTGACCATCCTATATAGTTTTAGGGAGCAAATTTCAATGAGTTCAGAGGTTTTAAAAGAGTGGGTTTCTTAGGAGTTATGGCGAATAAGTTCACCGGCATAAGAAAATGCGAGAGAATTTTGGCAGATTGCAAACCATTTCAAAACTGAAAAGGTTAACCGCACCCCATGAATATGAATGATTGGGTCCAACACTTTGCTCGGCTGTACTGCACATCCCCAAACATCTGATGTGTTTTCCAGTATGCCCCATTTACGTTGGACTAACTTAGGACAGTTATTGATGCAAAGAAGTCTGGCAAATCAGCAGGTCAGGACCGTATACCTTTCGAATTCTATCAAAATGCCAACGATACTTTCCTGCATAAACTGCTGGCTCTATATAATCAGTTTTTCGACACTGGAGTGCTGGAAGCCTCTTTTGCGGAGTCTTTGGTCTTCCCAATATATAAAACGGGGGATAGAGAGGATCCGGGGAGCTATCGAGGAATGTTCTGTATTGATGCTATGGTTAAGCTATACGTCGCACAGTGGGACGAAATACGGATCTAACTGTTCAAAATTGTTTGACGAGCGATTCTTAAAGGAAATTATAGGCTGATTCCGAATATACCATAAAAATATTCCTATACCTAGAATAGCTTTTTAAGATATTTTCGAGCGCAAGAGGTGCTGAATAAATACCAGGAGAGTACCAGGAGCTTCCAGACATATTCTGCTGCCCACTATGTAGTATGTAAGATAAAGTTGTATCAGGTAGAGAGGCAGGTACCACGGGGCTAGATAATTCCTTCAAGTGTAGTTTCCGATGGTTGGGTGGACTATAGTCAACTTTCAAATTTCTCCAAATATTGCAATACAGAGGCATGGCGCCACTGAATCGTTATCTTGTAGTTTTATTTTGCTGCCCACTATGTGGTGTGTAGTGTGTAAAATAATGCTGTCTCGGATGACGAGATAGGTACCACAGGGCTCCAAATTCCTCCAAAAATGCCAGTACAAAAATTTACGTTCATTACTGGGATTGAATTTCGAAGGTAAAAATGGCTAAATATTGTCCAAAATTGTTAAAATGTGGTTTATTCCACAAAAATCCGCCCTTTTAGCATGAATGAAACGTGTTTAGTTCATGGACATGCTTTTTCAGAATGTTGAATTACGTAGAATTCGTAGTGATCTTCAAAATTCCACTACTCCACTACTTACGGGCAATTCGGGCACGTGAAACCTATTGTAAACTGTTGAAAAAATATCCCTTGGATGAGTTCCAATGATAATTTTCAAATTGCATTAGATTCTGTGGATTCTATGTGGTGTGAAAGACTTAAATCAAAGTTGAAGAAAGAGTTAAATCAAACTTTCAAAGACCATAGCACACTTGTTTTACAACATATTCTGCAATTGTTGGTGATCAATGTAGGTGCACAGAATTTGTCATCTACAACATTATTCCTAGGGGAACTCGATTCATAATTGAGGTTGACCTCTACATGCAAAAAACACGGTATCTTTCGGCTTGTAAAACTTCAAAATTCAATAACTTCTTTACTTTCCTAGGCTATTTACTTTTTGGGGTGACCAATCGACGCAGAATGTCATCCTCTACAACTTTTCTTCGTGACAATTTTTTGTTTGATTGGTTCCAATAGGTAGGCAATTGAAAAAATGTATCAAAAACGCGTTTTTTTCATGGTTTTTTGCTGTCGAAAAATGCCTTAAAAAGCTATTATAGGTATAACAACATATGGTATATTCGGAATCAGCGTAAAATTTCCTTTACGAATCGCTCTTCAAATAATTTTGAACAGCCAGATTCGTATTTCGTCCCTCTGTGCGTCGGTTTGCTGACAAACAGAATTGGCGACTTGGTGGAGCACAACGCAATTCTTGTAGAAAGTCAGGTAGCTTTTCACAAAGGTTATGCGACACTGGATCATTAATTCACCTCGTCAAACGTGATTGAGGGGAGGTTTCTTGAGAATGGAAGAACATACTGCTGTTTTCTGGACCTTAGATCTGCTTTCGATACTGTGGACAGATAAGGACTATTCTTCAAGCTGACATGCGTAGGCTTGTCCACGATAGTGATAAGAGCTATCGGCGACTAGTACATAGACACATATGTTCGTGTGTCGGCAAATGTGGCAATTTCGGAACGATTTCTGTCCTCATTTGGAGTGAGGAAGGGTTGCCCTTGCTCTACTTTGTTTGCGTTTTTTTTGAGTGATTTCCTAGGGGCCGTTGGAGGAGGAGTTAAATTGGGTGAGGACACAATAAATTGCCTTACGTTCGCGGACGATGTCGCCCTGATTGGAGAAAGTCCTTCGGTCTTATAGGAAACGATATCCAAACTAGATGAATGTTTGAAGCTTTGGAACCTGGTCGTCAATTTGAGCACAATCAACGCGGTGATATTCCGGCCAAGATCGGGGATGTCTAGCAGGGACGAGACGTGGGACTGGGATGACCAGACTATCGCGATAGCAAAGGAGTATAAGTACTTATGGGTGTGGTTCTCTTACAACCTCTCCCTGAAAAAACATCTCCATGTAAGAACGACTCTTATTAGTTTAATTACCATTTGGTCCAAGCTGTTCCCATTGAACAAAAAATTGTCCATCTTCAGGTCAGTGGTGCAAGCCATCTCATGTTATGGCTGCTAGGTATGGGGATTCCGCAAGTACGACCAGGTTGAGAAGTTGCTCAGATTCTTCATAAAATGGATATTCAATCTGCCTTCAAATGCCCCGAACTACGCTCTATTCCTAGAAACTGGATTGCAACATATATGTACTCCACAGTGTCCACTAAATGCCGATGTCATAAATAAAACATTGAAATCGCCACCTTCGAGATATGCCAGAATATCAGTAGAATATGCCATCGATAAGAAGCTTGAGTGTGAGTCAAGACATGGGAATCCTATACAGCGAAATAAATGGAAATGGGGACCCACTGGCCTGGGACCAGCCAGGAGGATCAACGTCCTGGGGGTCGTGTTCGCTGGGATCGAGCGTGAGACCAACCAGGAACACAGCCAGACGGCCAATACCACTCGCTCTGCAGGGAACTTGACCACGATGTGAACATCTTGTCCTGCAGGCTATACAGTTGGAGCAGGTGTCTTGGATCATGAGGGGCCTGTGTGAACTCCTCCATTTGAACTACCTACCTTGGATCCGGAACAGGTCGACCTTTGTGTACTCTGTCATGTGGGAGTCAACGAGGATACCGAGCACTTCCTGGCGGTATGCCCAAATTTGGAATAGCTCAGAAGAAGGTTCTTCGGCCAAGCCCGTTAAGCAGGGGAGAGCTTGTCGAAATACTCAATGGCAGCGACTGGGATAACCTGTGCCACTTCTCAAAAGCAGTCTGGGACGCAGTCTGATCGCTAAATTTAACTTCAACTAGCAATAGAGGCCGCAAAAAGTGCTTATATAAGAGTGAAACCGGTAATGCAAATGCAAGTTCGCGTCGAAAAACTAGGAAACTAAATCAAGAACATTGTAGATAAGAGCCGATTCACTCAATGATGATGGAATTTCTTCCCCTAACGGCACCAATCTGTTTGCTTTGTGGTAATGTGATACCGGTATAGTTGTGAACTATTGTTGAAATCTACCAATCTATTGTTATTGTTTTATCTATCTCTTGCTGTTCCTATTTGGATAAACGGCGAACTACAGCTGACGGTAATAATACCATATATCCGTCCATATTAATTGCAGTATTATTGAAAATGTATTATTTATAATTAATAAAGCATGTTATCAATCAATCAATCAGGGTGATTTGGGTTTGCAGGAAATAATCGCTGTGCTAGTTGACTGGTTTACCGCGTTTAAGGAATATTGGTGACGAGAAAACAAAAAAGTAAGGATGGTTTGATTAAAAAAAATTCTGGTACAAGACGTAAGAAGAACTACCTTTGCTCCTGATAGTCAAAATGTCCGGGATGATCATGAGCTGATCATGCATATCGACAGTGGGGGCAGACCGGGAACTTGTGGCTGTGCGGCTGTTGAACGAGTATCAAAGCATGAGTTTCTCAGGGAAATGAAGTTGGTAGGAGTTACAAAAGGGACGCCTCATAGAATATGTGGGTCTTGCATAGATAATTGGTTTAGCAAAAATAGCGAATATCCCAATAAAATGAATACATTTTGATGAAGTTATTAATTCCAAAATCTTGTCGACCAGGGGCAGGACCTACCTAAAACGTTTTTATGATGTAAATGCATGATTGATTCTTAGGCATTATAATCACGTAAAGGTACAACTATCAAGGACAAAATATCAATGTAATAGACTGAAGTTTATGAAGCTTGGTTGTTGTTGGGAACAGTGTAAAGGTAATCAATCTGTATCAACAGAAAAACTTGGGTTTCCTTTATTTATGGCTATTAACACCGTAATGGATGTAATAATTTATTCTAATGATTATAAATGGTGATCAATAAGAAAATAACAAAAACGTGTTGCTATTCATTCTGAGGTGCCCTCATTTTATACATTCGTCACTATAGGTAAGTAATCTATACAATATGCACTTTGAATCAAATATCATACACCAGGTGGTTCAATTTTTATGACAACAGCGAAAAAAGCTGTGAAGATGATTCAAAACATTTGGTCCCAATATTTGGATCAACATAGCGGGGACGATAAATAACAGCCTGTATATAAGTTATTTTCATGCCTCTTGGCTCTGTGGGATACAAACTGTGTGGTCCGCATTTCGACTCAGCACGTCTATTTTCACTGTTGCCACTCAAAAATCATACCACTCTGTAATTATTAGGGCGTATATACTACCGCCATAGCCACCTAATACTTGTAGAGAAGTTTTTCGGATGTGGTGGTGCGAAGAAAAGTGATAAAATTGTATACTGAACTGTGTAAATTGAATGTTAAGAGTTCAGTAGAGCTCACAAGCTCCAGGCTTCCGGTAAGGCTTGTGTGTTTAATTTTGTTTGCCTCAAAATATATTTAGTATGAATGGCAGGTACGTACTCAGCATTATAAAGAAAAACACTCCTCAACAAGTTGTGCACCGACCGAATAGGATCATTACTGCTAAGTCTCCTTACCATTCTGTATCTTTGTGAGAAAATACGGTTAATTTCAAACGATCCAAGTTTTACTGTTGGTTGAAAAATGTGAATTGTTTTTTTGTCGGTACTACCTTTTGAAAATTGAAAAACTGAAGCCTACCTGGGATTGTGCTTATGTCGAATGGGAAGCCGTCTTTCGTGAACAGGCGAATTCTCTGGCGAAGAGCTCGAATCTCCCCGGACAGAATTACTGCCGTACACTGAAAAGTAGCATAGATTGGTAGGTTTATGATCTGCATAATGCATAAATATTGGGTATCTGGGTAGTGAAGAAACTGGGTTTAACTCACTGTGAAGCTGTATTCTCTCAGGCCTCGACATAATCCCTTGTTCGGACCACTGGTCTGTTGAACCAGAGTAGTCGGATCCAGCGCTGAGGCATTTACTGCTTTTGGAACCACCACGAAGTTTGGAGTAGTCGTCGTTTCGAGTGTTTCCCTACGGTAAAAAATAAGACCGAATAAATTATATTTCCGATAAGTGAAGGGCAAGTTTTTTACTTTCCTTCCTCAATTCGAAGGGTAAAAGAAGCAAAGGGCTTTTGAAGTTCTTTAGAGCAAAGACATAAAACCGTAACAAGAACTTGGTAAAAGAAGCCGCAAAACTAAAATTGTAGGTAGAATGAAAACGTAGGCAGGTAATGAGATGTTTGTTACAGTAATACTGAAGGTGGCCCATTGTAATCCGAAACTGGCATAGTATGTCAATAAACAGTAAAAGGAAGATGAAGTTACCAACATCTCCAACCTTTTTTATTACCTACAAGTAAGTAATGTAATTGTAAGTTATGGACTTCTACACTGCCGTGTGAAGGTGAAAGACCTGATCTCCAAATTTTTCGAAATTAGTGTTTTTCGCTTTTCAACCTAATTTGGAACCACTCTTTCCATTGGTGAAGTCAAATGTTACACAATCCGACTGGAAAATGTTGAATTTCGAACCTCAAAATTTGAAATTCCATGCGATTTGGAGGTAAAAGACCTTACAGGCGCAATCTGATGGAAAAACACCTGATGTTTAGCTCAATTAACACCTGATCCTCGCGGCCAGTCTCATCCGTGTGGAGCTAAAACACCTGATCTCGGGAAAAAATCTCGTACGGCGTTTTACCTCAAAATTGGAGGCCTAAAATTGGACTTCAGGTGTTCTTCCTCCAAACATGCTCCCATCTGATTATTACAAGAAATTGCGAAAAATGGGTATTTTCTGATGGGTATTTTTGTGATTTTCTGTGTATGTGTGTGTTTTATTTCCAAAACGGATGGTAATTATTTGGGGGCCCCACACCAGGTGTTCTTCCTCCAAAAACGTGGTTGGATTCTGAAGGGGCCAGGCAGAAAAACAGCTGATCTACGGGTTTTCATCCCTTACTGGTGTTTTTTTTTTGATAAAATTCCCACCCAAGGGTTGGAAACAGTCCACATGATACGTGTAAACAACAACAAACATCCTAGCGATTCAATGGATGTTCATGACCTAGCGGAGAAGTTTGAAAACTAGGAAGTCGTTTTCTGAAAATTTAAGATTTTTGACTTCAGGTCTTTCAACTTCGCACGGCAGTACACCATCCAGGCGGTATAGACAAGAGTCAGTAAAATACAGAACAGCTAAAATGAGTTAGGAAATGTTGGTAGAGCTACAAACATATCTGCGCAATAA
This sequence comes from Lygus lineolaris, assembly GCA_030264115.1. NCBI lineage: Eukaryota > Metazoa > Arthropoda > Insecta > Hemiptera > Miridae > Lygus > Lygus lineolaris. The sequence continues at coordinate 80,607,075 of JAEMON010000001.1, read as the reverse complement.
CTCACGCTCTTCAGTGGCATTGTTTCCATAGCTGCCAAAGCTTGGTCGTGATAAACAAAATTGTGAATGTGCTGGGGGGTGTTCACTTGCTGAGTTGCGACGTGGAAAGTAGCGTACGGCGATATGTCATCAGGGTATTCTAAAAACACAAAAGAAACCGGACATGTTGATTAACGCTTAGACTACACGTTCTGCGTTGGTATTGAAGAGTTGTGGAACACCGTTGTGGGCGCCCTAATACAATAAATAATGAATGTATCCTGAGATTCTAACCCTGATGTTTCCCTGCATCCTTCTTTTTTCAATATACCTTGCTGTTTTTCCACATTTTCTCACCTCCACATTTGTACTTGTACACTGCACAGTGGCTCAAAATAGAGGTTTTCCGGACAAAAATATCGTCCCTTCCAGTCTTGTGGGAGATTTCGCGATGATATCGAATGTTCCATAGTATGTTACCATACCTAGAATAGAGGTATCTTGGAAAAACCTCGAAAATTAACGTTTTTTTACCATTGGAACCACCCAAAATTGTTTTTGTACGAAATCAGCACGAAATTTTCCATAAGACTGGGGGGACAATTTTGTTCGAAAACCCCCTATTTTGAGCCACTGGGTACTGGAAGGAAAATTTATAAGGATACATCTTTTGGAGAGTCTTGGGTGAGAGCAATCTCACTTTACTTCACCTTGTCTCGGGCTTGACTACCCAGGATAAGCCCCGAATGGATCACATCAACCTCATAGTTTCAAATGGTTCAGTGAAACCGGTTTACCCCATGGAAAATAAGAAATTTCCTCGAAATGTACATCCGAACTAAGAGTTTTCTAGTTCCAAAATTTCACTGAAAGTCTTTCAACTCACCAGGAATATTTTCACATTGGAGGTCGTGAACAGGAGTTGCCATTCCTTTGTGCATTGCTGCGTAGAATTGTTCTCGTTGAGCTAAGTTCGATTTATTGTCCATAGTTACCATTCCTTGAGTTTCGGAATGGTGGCGCTGTCGTCCGCCGCAGTTCCTTGACGTCATCTCACGTTCTGTAATACGATGAACATTCAATGACTTGACTGCGAAAAAAGCGAAAAAATAAAACAATTTTTAGTGGTTGTTCAATGTATGAGATTTGAAGGCAGTAACGCAATTCGTTTGTTTAACACTTCTATGGAATTATTTACCACGTCCTTAAGTGGCAATCAAAGAACACAAACACAAGAAAGTGAACAAAATAATACAAAAATTAGTGCAAAAAACAAAGTATTGTGTACCTATGTACTTTTCAAAACGTAGACTTTTCCCCCAAATACATATACAGGGTTTTAAAGAAACAGTGGATCAGTATTTTATACGGTATTATTTCGCACTCTTAAACGAAATCTAAAAATACCTACGCCCTCCCCATAACCGATCGATCTACACTATTGCCGACTGGCCAACCTGACATTAAGATTGTTATTTCAAATAGGAACCCCCAATTTTAGCGAATTTTCGAAGAAAATGAAGCTATTGCAATGGCTTCAAAATTTTTGTAATGCAAATTTTTGAGAATTTTCTTCGTGGAAATCCGTTTCAGACCATTCTAAAACGATTCCTGAATTTAACACTTTTTCATATTATATGTGTAACTCCAGACGATATTTGCCTGAGGGATCGAGATAAAAAATCCAAATGATTTTCAAAGGATGAGTTCGTTGGCCAGAATTTTTGGAGTACTCCAAGGGGTCAAACTTTGAAAATTTAGAGTCAAAAATCGCTAAAAAACGTGTTTTTTGAGGTTGTTGGTGTGGAATACCATCCTAAACATAGGAACATATATGGTATATTCGGAATCAGCGTGAAATTTTCTATAAGAATCACCCACAAAATTGGTTAAAATTATTCTTCGAAAATTCGCTCACCAACTCATGCTGCATGAATGGACCTTTTTGAATTATAGATTCGGATTCTACGCAAAATTTCATGAGAAAATCAAACGTCATTCGAAAATTTTAGAGCTCAGTAAAGTGCGCAAATACGGTCAAAATGGACACCAAATGCAAAAAATCAAGTTTTGTAAACTAACAAGTATAGTACATGATTTTAATGTGTTTTTTCATGCTGAATGACGTAGTGATATTCATTTTTCAATTCAAACCTCAAAATTATCATGAAAATTCTGGAATTTTCAATTATTTTGTTAGCATGATTGCAAATCAAAAAATTAACATCGCCCTTTTATTCAGCGTGGAAAAACACATTAAAATAATGTATCTTACTTGGTAGTTTACAACTAAACTCGATTCTCCGCTTCCTAACAGACCCGTATTGGTCTCCTATGAATTGCATCTCCATCGGACCACTAGTAGCGTGGGCGCATGCTCACACGTGAATTTCCTGAAACCCCGGTATCTCAGGTCCTAATTGACCTATTTCGCTCAAATTTGGAGGATAGGTGGGGCCTAACTCCAAGAAAATCACCTATGAATTTCGTCACGATTGGATCAGTAATAGCTATTGCGCAAGCGCGAACTTGACATTTATTGTGTTCGGCGTAGCTCCGGAACTAAACGACCGATTTCTGTGATATTTTCAGAGATCACGCGGGTTAGGCCCTAGAGGGCCTCCTACGAATCTCATCGGACTAGTAGCGTTTGCGCATGCGCAAACGCCAATTTCCTGAAAGTACGGTTTCCTAGTTCCTGATTCACCTATTTCGCTCAAATTCGGAGGCTAGTTGGAGGTTGACAATTACTTTTGCATTTCTACACGATTGCATCAGCAATGCTTACTGCGCATGCGCAATTTTGAAATGTTTTTCATAGCAATAACTCCGGAACTACTCGAAAAGTTTGGTGACATTTTCAGGGATTGTACAGGGTAGCCCAGAGACAGTATCAAGTAATTTCATAACCACTTGTAGCATGTGAGATTGCGCAAACATGAATTTCCTGGAACTACCATTTCTCAGTTGATAATGGACCGATTCCACTTAAATTCGAAGTGAACTTGAGGGCTGACTCCGAGATAATCACCTATGAATTTCGCCACAATTGGATGAGTGGTGGCTACAGCGTTCAAACTTGAAATTTATTGTCATAGGCATAATTCCGGAACTATTCTACTAATTTCGCTGAAATGTTCACTAAACGATTCTATACGTCCATGTAACAAAAATTAGGAAGCTACACTGCCTACCCAACTTGGCAGACGTTTACGTTTGGTACTCATTTGTGCGTTCAAATTTTCGATTGAACTTGAAATTGATCGGATGATTTTCCCATCGATTGAGAATTATCAATTCACGGGGAGTAGGTATTTTTAGTTTTCTTTCTTAGAGTGCGAAATAATACCGGAAGAATACTGATCCACCGTTCGAGTCTTGGGGCACCTAACAATTGGATGTACCGTACCTTTGTAAATACAGAAACTTCGTATTTCGTTTCTGGGACACCCTGTATACGATTGATGAATTGGCTTGTAATTTTATCACTTATGTATGATTGTCTGAAAATATGTTTCACCTAAAGGAGCCAACATCCGACTTTCATAATATTAATTGTGTTCCGAAATTGTATAGCTTGGTAGGTACTAACTAGCAGATTACGATGCTAAGCGACTCCAGCGCCTGGCGTGAATGAGTTATGTTTTATGCATAGCTTATTCGTGTTGCGGGTAGTCTATATCGTAGTTGTAATTCCTAAGCAACGGAGCCAAAGGGGGTCCCTACAAACTCATCGAAAGGAAACTCATCAAAAACGTGAGCTCGAGGCTTTTTGAGTAGTTTCTCAATAGGGTGGGGCACGCGTCGAAACTGAATGGATGGGAAAGTCGTCAAAAACATGAAATCGAACATAGGGATGTAAATTTGGATGATAAAAACGAGTTGAAAATTATTCTCGATGAGTTTCCTGTTCCCTGTGGAAAATGATCAAAAGCTCGTACCGTGAAAGCTATCGAAAGGAAAGTCGTCAAACCATTCCTTTGAAGGACTTACTACCTACATCGTACCGCTCGCTGACAGGAACGGGGGCTAGGGCCAGCCAAGGAGTCTAGGTAGACCGGGCCGCACAACTCCTCGGACGATTCATCATTGTAAGCCACCTCTTACCTAGTATAGGATTCCCAAGGATAGAAACGTTGCAAATTATTAAACAACGGTTTACTATTTTTCTGTACAGATTACCCGTATATTCAAGGATCCAAAGGTGGTTAACTAAGGAAGCTCATACAAGTCAACTCTGAACTCCATTAGGTGAAAAAAAGAAAAAGTTGCTTTATGTCAATTGGTCATTCAACTGGAATCTGACTTACTCAGAGGATTTGGAATTCACACTCGAGTTCTGCTATTTTTCCTGTCAAACTTCAAGTCATTACAGGTTGACCCGAAGGTGACGACCATCCCGTCAACCACATTTCGACGAGTTTCCCGGCAGCTCCTACTTTCGATGAGTGTCCCGAAGCTAGTTTTTGAGGAGTGTCTCTACAGTGCTTGAGTCTAATCGAAAACCTATTAATGCTGACTCTTAACTGAATCAGGCTGATAAATTAATTGGAATCCATTTTTCAATCAGTTTTTCGTACATGAAGTTTCGACGAGCTTCCACCCCAGGCGGGAAACTGATCAAAAACGCGATTCCATGATTTTTTCGATGAGTTTCCTAGTACCCGCCAAAGGCTCAAAAGCAACAAGGGTATATAGGTAGGTACCGTTCGTCATGTTTCAATATTCAAATCGTGGATAAGTTCCAGTGGAAGTGGATTGTGTACTTTTTTTTAATGATCATGAAGGAATTGAGATTTCTTTTGAACTGGTCCAATGAACATTTTTTGTTCTCGGATAGTATATGCCTACTTTATGTACATTTTGGAAAGGACCGAATGACACACTGTGACATAGTTTCTTACTTCTTCTAAAACATATAGTGATTGCAGCGCCGATTGAAATCAACGTCAACATGGAGGCGACGACAGGCAAAATTATATTTGGTTCCAGGTAGGGAGAATCCCCTTCAGACGATATTTTGATTGATGTAGGGCTAAGAGTGACTGCAAAAGGCAACGAAAAATGTGGTATTAGTCACTACAAATTTAATACAACTCAGTATGTATTTATAGATTTACCTACCGCCAAAATGAAAAATAATGAAAAATGAACAAATAAGAAATAAACTGTACCAATTGTTTCAAGAACTGATAAAACATCTATAGGCATTAGAGTTTCAGCCTCTATCGTATTTATTTGGAAGGAGTAAATCAAGAAGATATTTCCCAGAACAGGAACAACAGAGTTAAAATTAATATACTTGCGCTCACACATATGGAAGCACAGATGGAGTTTCACTTAAATCCATACCTACATTGATGAAATCATCTGTGAACAAGTTTTTTACTATCCGTTTTTGGGCAATACCTATCTAAAGATTAATATTGGTCTCAAGATATTATTATCACCCATGCACTCTAGATATTACATTACAATATGGCTTCCAGGGATACATTTTTGCGCTCACAAAAGCTAAATCATTTCAGAATTTCAATGGACCATCTGTAGGCCAATTCGCAGCCTTCTTTCTAGAATATTCTCGTAATTCGGGACAGGGATATAGATTTCATGACGTAAATGAAGCACAATGTAAAACATCAGAGTTATTAGTAGGTACTATCTATCTTACCACCAAGATTTGGGAGCGTGGTGAAAGTATATTCTCCAGCAGTTTGCCCAGCACTGTTGTCGGCAACAACTCGAATTTTATACTTTCTCCCCGGCCACAGTCCAACTATATCAAATTTCTCTTTGCCTTCCACATTCTTCCCCACTGGAAAGGTACAAAAAATTACAATAATGTAATTTAGTTTATTACAACTGAAAGACCGTCGCACAGTGGTCCAGAGGTGGCCGAAACCCCTAAATGATCATGTTAAAAAAATGTTATTTTTACTTTTACCTGGATTATAGGCCAGGCAGTGCCTGCCTTGCCTCCCCACCAGCAACCGCTTCAACGTAGGTGCCTAACCTACCTAGAGATCTGGGGTTAGTCTCATTCGACGCATAAACAAATTATATCCACAATTTTTCTGTGACAAATATTTTTGATCGGTTTTAAAGGGCTGAATATAGAACAAAATATGATGAAAAGCGTGTTTTTTCTCGCTAAAATGCGTTAACGGGCTATAATAAGTATAGGAATATAAGGTATATTCCAAATCAGCACACAATTTCCTATAAAAACGGAGAGAGAACGAATTTTGGCCGAAAACCCCATTTCGGAACCACTGTGCATCCTGCATGTTTATATTTGTTGTGAATATGGAACTAGCAGCACTCACCTACTAGCCAGTCGGAATGACCCACTTCTTTGTATTCAATATTGAAACCGAGAATGGGACAACCGTTGGCGTTCCATGCGTTTAGGTTCAATGTTACGCTACTCATGTTCCCGTTTAGGAAATCAGAGTATCCTGGTTTGATGGGTCTTCCACCTTCAGTCTGAGTGGTCAGAAGCAAGCTGGGCATACCCACTCCTGCCGCGTTGAAGGCCGCGATCTTGAGGTGATACTGTCTTCCACAGCTGAGGTTGTTCAGTCGGTAACTCGTTTTATCTCTAGGTAGAGTAATCTCTACCCAGGGTGGTGAGTCTGCGGAAAACATAACGTATTCCAGTATATACCCTCTTATTGCGCTTCCTCCATTGTCGGCTACGCTCCAGTGTATTTCAATCCAATCAGATCCAGTTTCAGACGCCATCAACGTAGGCTGTTCTGGAGGAACTAAAATAACAATAGACGTCCAAAATTAACATAATTGTTAAATGAAAAGATCAACTTGTAAAGAAATTGATGACGTCGTATTGCTTTCACCTGTGACTTGAAGTACATATGTTATCTCATCGCTCGCAGGAGTATTGAGAGCCATGCATGAGTAGTTACGTTGATGAACCCTCTGAATCGAAGGAATGTAAAGCGAGCCGTCGGGAAGTGCCTGCGTATTCTGTGGAAGTGGTTTAGGGCTCCACACTCTGTTCGGAGTAGGGTTTCCGGTGATGAGACAGGGCATAGACACTGGTGTGCCAACCATGGCGTTGATTGTTCCACCGAAGGATATTATCCCAGCTGCACCTGAACATACGTGAGTAAATGATGAGTTAGATTGTTAGATAGACGCCGTTATTTGAATCTGCATTGCTTATTGGCAAACCAGCGATGATCCCTATTCATGCAGGCTAATCAATATCCCTACTTACATGAATGACTTTACGCATATACATAGGTAATAAAGTAGGTGCTTTGTCATTCGCAAGTTCTATACAGGTCACGAGTTGGTACCTACTCTCAACAGTTTTAACGCTTATTATTGCTTAAAAAATCACCTCGATTAGAAGGTGTAGCGTAGACCACATGAGTATTCTTCCCTTCTCCAGCTTTGGTTGCTGCAGCTACCCAAAGCTCGTAAGTTCCAGCTTTACTGAGCTGCGATATTTGGTAATGTGTGGACGCAGCAGACACCCTCTTCTTTTCCGGATCGCGGTCTTTTCCTCCTTCAAGGGTTTTCCAGTAAATAAAGTACGCAATGATTCGCCCATTTGGTTTGGATGGTGGCAGCCAGCTCACAGTCAAAGATGACATGGAAGTGGACAATACTTTGATACCATCAGGAGCCTCAGGTACTGTGAATGAATTCAGTAGCAATAAACTTAGTTAGCAAAAAACATTGACCACATTTGGAGCTTCCACTCTTTATTCCTATCATGCAACTGAAATGTCAGATAATGTCAATGACTGAATGACTGACTAAACAACCTATCTAAATTACCCACAAAGCATGAATGCTTCAAGTATCCACCGACCTAAGCATTATACAACATTGGTAACACTTTTTGACGCTGAGAACCTTACTAATTATTAAGACTACGATAATTATTTATATTTTAATATTCATACCATCTTCGTCCGTCATGCAAAATATTGGATCACTTTTCTCCCCATCGCCAAATTTGGTGAAGGCCCACATTTGTATACTATAGTTGGAATACTTTTGTAATCCATTCAAATTAAGTGAAAGTTCGGAAGTAACTCTTGTTTCTGCCTCCACAAAACCTGAAAAAAATATCGTATATTCACAATATAAATGATGGACCACTTGAACTTGATGATCCACTCGATGATTGATGCTTTTGAATCCACTGATAGACAATTTTTTTTTTACGGTGGACCCCTTCTAACTCACCAGGAGGAAATTCAGCTTGATTTTCGTAGTACAATCGGTATCCTTTTATCCGTCCATTTTGTAACAAAACGGGAGGTGGCTTCCAAGACATCAATATACTCTCGGAGCTTTGGGAGACACATTGAATATTCATTGGGGGAGCAGCGGGAACTATAGGAAGAAATAATCAATTTTATAAACATAATTTTCTGGTTAAGACATAACAGTATATTGGGTGCAACATTTACTGGATTCAAGCGACAGTTTCTTGAACGGTGGTGGGATTATGTTGTTGGTTTACGTGTGACATTGAAAATGCATTTGCCTAAAGCCGAATAATGGGTGTTATGAGTTGCTCACCGTCTTCTGAGGTGTGGGAAATAAATTCGGCACTCATAGGCCCTGCTCCTTTGTGGTTGAATGCTTGAACGACAACGCCGTACTTGCGGTAAGGCGACAACCCACCAAGAATCAGCGTGTCACCGTTCGGAGATGCGTTCACAGACGTGAAATTGAAGTAGGTAGAAGGACCGTTACTGGTAAGAAAGATGAACATCATTGGCAAGGGATCGCACTTACTTATACACAGTTAAAAATGTTATGCGATAATATAATTAAAACATAAAAATTATCGAAGGGGTTTATGGGGTGATCTGTAAGAATGGATGGGAAGAAGGATGATTTCCTGATCTTCACAACAATGACCAATTTTGTAGATATGTTTTGAGGCAGACATTTCGAGTTACTGCGTTATCTTCTTTTATTGCTAGAACCATTTAATATCGGAGAAACAACCGTGCCACAATAAGTTAAGAACAAGAGAATACATGGATGAGAAGTACAAAGAAGTCTGAGTGCCAACTGGAAGGACGAAGAGTTTGTAGGTAGCTTCCGATTGACGCAGAAATGAGCGCCATAATTTCCGCACATACCTCGACAAACTACACAATCATGCAAAATCATCGAAAAAAAACAACTCGAGCTTACTTGAGTTCTCGGAACCCAACGTGGTAGCCAATGAGATCGCCGTTGTGAGTGTGCATAGGTGGTGGGAGCCAGGATACAGTCAGTTCCGTTGATGATTTCGTCGAAACTGTAAGACCTTGTGGCTCTCCAGAAGGGGCTTCCATCGACGTTGTGACCTGCAAAAGAGTCCATCTGATACCCCACAGTATTCCACTGTACAAAACAACCGGCTACTTGTCATCAGTTCATCAGAAAGCTGGACTGAAAAAAGGGTTTATCACGGAACATACTACAGCTGAAAGTTTTTACTGTACGAAACATTGTATATTTTTTCTCCTGCTTCACTCCAAAATTGTACTTACACCTTTTTGAAATATGGGACGGTTTTCCCCTGTATTAACTCGCACTTATAATTTATAGTATAGTCCGAGTCAATTTGATGGCAAGCATCTAAGAAGTTCGCGCGGCAAAAAAGGGTAGCTGTTGGGTTCTCAAATTTACCAAAGTTTATTACTTTCCGTTTCACCTTCAAAATGATTACTTACAAGAATATTTTCATCATGTCGACTGACGTCGCAAAATTTCGAGCTAAATATTGCGGGGTCGGCCTTCAATATTAGTCCGCAGTCTCGTGCAACAAGGATATAGACTGATCCGCCATAACATTACACCAAATTTATTGGGATTACTCTCCGTCGCAGGATTCAAACTCGGCTTAACAGAAAAGTAAAGGAGTAGAGTTAAGGCAACCATTTCAGGCTGGTACTTCCCGGCCGACTGAAGTGCCCATCGTAACAGAATTTGTTCCGATAATTTAACATGGTTGCTACTGATTCAGAAATTCAAAATACCTTGACATTTCCCTATCCCTCTCATTCCATGAAATAATAAACGAGGATCTTGATTGAAAAAAATCAAAAACTGGTTATTGTACAATCATCCATCACAGTAAAAAACAAAAACGAAAATATATCTTGCTGACTATTGAAAACAAGAATAGAAAATGAAATTGTACATTGCAAATTTCACATTCTTTGTCAGGTTAATTCTTGTATCATCACTAGTCATTATCAAGGTGGACAGGCCCTAGTCGTCCAGCAAGTTTTTCCCGGTTCCATTTCAGATTTCCCTGACATGTCCCGGTTTTCAAGAAGTGTAGCAACCCTGATGTAGCTTATATGGCTCCCCATTGCCTCATTGGGTTGGGAACGAGGGGTTGCTGCTGCTGTTGTCACAGACTAAGCAAGACTGACTGTACTATATCTCGCACAGCCACCAATTTGAAGAACCTGCGATAAAGCGACATTACAGATTCTGTCCTAGAAAGGGTGTATTCCATGTGTTGGTCTCTCAACTCTTCCATTCTTTCACCAAATTAAACTTCTCGGCTGTTTGGCGAGTGGTGAGTTCGCTGGCAGGTGGAAGGCGTACATTGTTGTCCCTGTGTTCAAACCTGTCAAACCCCAGATTACACTAGAGATTGACTAAACCCCACTTCCAAGAGAATTATTGAAGCTCGACTCATGTGACAGCTGATGTGAATCAAGAAAGCGTTGGCCGCCACTCCACAGTTTGGTTTTCGTTTCAACCGCTCGACGATGGATGTAATGAATCGATTTGCTGTACAAATTGACCAAAATCAATTCAATTCGTGAGAGTAATAATTAGGTATGAGGGATGAAAATTAACTTTCCAAAACGCCAGACCTCGAAAACTTTCAATAGAAAATGTATCTTTTTCTGGCCATTATAATCGGTTACGAGACAACCGAACGAGAAACCCTTTGTTATCCATGGGGGCTTGAGGGTGGAACGGGGGAAAAACGTAAACACGGATGTGAATCAAAAGCCAATGTTTAGTGACGGATGCAGGAGAAATTGCCATTCTGACATCGGATGAATCTATGCGATCGTATTCCAGTTTTCAAAAAGTCGAGTTATGTGACGTTTTGATAATTCAGATTGGTAGATACTTCTTGTACTAAGCAACATGATTAGGAACGATCAAGATTTTAGTTCTATAGTGAATTTTTGGAGAAGACTTTGATTTTAGGTGGAGTTACAGCTGTTGCTCCAAGAGGTCGTGAAATGACCATGGAATCTCTTACAAAACACTCAGCATGTAAGCAAACAATGATATCGGTGGTAGGTAGGAGAATCTCATCACGCTAGTGCAGACGGAGAGGCTGCCTTCGGTCAGAGTGGATGACAGGTCGTAGGGACCCTTCCTGGCCCCTACAAATACAAGTACTGTGAGCATTTCTCCTGTGAGTCGAGAATTTTTGGACAGAGGAGAATAAAATCGAGTTGGTACAATATTGGTTAGCCTAACACCAAACACGGAAATATAAGGCTTTGACGTGGATTCCGATGACCGAGCCTGGAACTGGTGCATCTTAAAAATTATATTTTGGAGGGTAGGTACCTACTCATTTCATCCCCCAAAAAAGACTACAAGGTGTAAAGACATTGTGCAAGGATAGGTACCTACACTTACGGCTAATATGGTTCCTTTGGTTTTCTATACTAACGTTACTAAAGCTTAGAAAGAAGTACAAAACTGAAATATCTACATATAGTCCATATAGGTAACCCAGATATTATTCTCATGCTTTTTTTATCTAGCCAAGATTGGGTCTACCTTCGGAAAAATGTAATGGACCCTTCTCACTATGATTTGGTGCAGTAAGTTGTTCCAGATAAGGTTGCTACAGCTACAGGTGTTGGTAGATACCTACTGGTAGGTATACGGAATATTATTCATCATAAAGAGAGATCATGTGCCATAAAAATTGCAAAAACATTACCTCCTATTACTATTGATCTATCTAAAACATTCATTTCATGCACATTGAATGTACCTGTATTATATCACTTGGTTCGCCAGCCCCTAGCTGGTTCTCAGCTTGGACTTTGATGGAATAAACAGTAGAAGGATGAAGGTGGTTTAGCGTAACATGGGTCTCACTTCCCGCAGCCACTGATTCCCACCCTTCTATGATCACTCCTTCAACAAGGCAAAAAATTCACTGAACAGAAAACGTCTGGGTTGGGTGGGCAGTATACCTTCCTCACTTTTGTCACATGGACACATACTTAGAATCAGGGACATTTTCACCGAAATTGATATAATAGTTCTGGAGTTATGCCTATGAGAACAAATTTAAAATTTGCGCATGCGCATTAGCTACTACTGATATAATTGTTCCGATATTACGAGGTAATAGGAAATCGACATCGAAGCAGCCCTCAACTACCCTCCGAATTTGAGCTAAGTCGGTCTATTACAAACTGAGATAAATTCGTTCCGTTGTTTCTGGCACTTCATGATTGCGCATGCACACACCACCATTGGTAAAAATTAATAGGGGATCATCAATCTGAGGACTAACTAATTTCTGAAAATTTCACCGAAATCGGTCAACTAGTTCCGGAGTTTGGAATGTGACAACAAATTATAAGGTTACGCACGCGCAGTAGCTATTACTGGTCTGATCGCGACGAAATTCAAGGCCAATCGTCTTGGAGTCAGCCCCAAACTACCCTACGAATTTGAGCTAAATCGTACCATTATGAACTGAGAAACCGTAGTTGCAGGAAATTCCTGTTGCGCATGCGCGCACTCTACTAGTGGCCCAACGGTGATGAAATCAATAGGGAACCGTCTAGGGGCTAACCCGCACAATGCCTAAGTGTAAGTTGGTTGCCCGGGACAAGGTTACTACAGACAGACCGACACGGAACGACAATTTTTCAGAAACCTTTGAAAAGCAAAATCAAATAGAAATTTCGATTTTGGTGGGATTTTTTTTTACTCTTTGCTCGAATACATAGCTTCCCTTCCTTCAGTACTGAGGAAGCAGAAGATAGACCAAGCTGCCGTCAGTTCTCATTTCCCACAGAAGGCTCAATTTTGGTTATATGTTGATATCTATCTTAATAATATTATTATTCTTATAGATAAATAGTTTGATTAGACATGAAATTAATAGTAAGTTGGTGTTGGCTTACTTACCAGATCCTCTCTTGTAGTGGACGTTGTAACTGAGTTTTGATATTTGCTCATCTGGAGGAGGGACCCAAGACACTTTCAGCGATCTGCTGCCGATTTCCGCGACCCTGACGTCTATTGGCTTTGAAGGCGCATCTGAGAAGAATGTAAAACTTTACATAATATGATCGCCCATGATTGTGATAGTTAGAATCCACCACTGCGCTAATTTCACGTCACTTACCTTGAACTTGGAGTGATATTGTTCGTTGAGCTGTTCCATATGGGTTGGTTGCAGTGCACGCGTACTGGCCACTGTCCGATTTGACACTGTTCTCAATCATCAATTCAGAGATCATTCCAGTGAGGGTATCTTTCTCTCTAACTTCGTACCTTGATAGAAATAAATTCAACAGAAACTAAAGTCAGATCATACAAGTGGTTGTCTAAAGGGTGTACGTAAAAAAAGCATACAACGAGTGACACATTCGGTGTTATTTGATTAAGGGATTCATCAATATGTTACTTACAGTTATGCCTATTCATTTATAGGTAAATAAAAATAATTATCGTTAAGAAGTTGACTTACTCATACCAACCTTGAATTTAACTGGCTTGAAGAATATTTTGACCATACGATGGACATGGGATGATCACCCTTCGCCTCACAGACGAGCACCTGCGTCTGGCCTCTTCTCACACTCTCTTGTGATGAGCTCATTTCAAAATCAGGTGGATCTAAAAAGCAGAATATTGGTGGGATGGCAGACATCTCTAGATTACTCGTTCTCAAAAGGATTGAGAGCAGGATCGAGCAGAAAACCGCTCCTTTCGCCGAGCTCTCGATTATTTGATATCTTCATCAGGGCTGAGAAGTATTGTTTAGTGGTTTCACTGGGCGCATGTACGAACGTCCTCGAGGGAAAAGTAGTATGTACGGACGTCCCCGCACTGAACCATCCACCATGGGCGCATGCACGAACGTTCCCCCAAATCGTAGTAGCGTTCCCGTTGTTGTCACATTCCATCTCCATCATAATGTACGAACGTTCCCGTACTCGGTTGGCAATAATGTACGAGCGTTCCCGCGTTCTTCAGGCCTATATGTACGACCGTTCCCAAAAATGATTGAGTTATTAATCCAGTTGCATTATTGAAATATGAAATTGAACACAATTTTAGAATCACCTATGAGGTTATTAGGTGAAAATTCTGACATCACTCCATTTCCATGTTGCCTTCATCATACCTCCGTCATACTCATTAAAATAAATTATTTCGGCAGGCATTTCAATTGAAAATAAACTCAAAATACCTATAGGTACCTGTTTTCCAACAGACTTGAATTGAAAACAGACACGCTGAAACGAGCTAAACAACGCTGCAATGTGTGAACATAAAATTGGGCGGGTAGCGGACATTGGGCCAATTTCATTTTTAAACCCCGAATTTGAATCACAGCTGTTGTTGAAGAAACCTGATTTTGAATCTCATCCGCATTTTCCAAGCCACTTTTAGGCAAGAAAGAATTGGGTTTGAATCATTATTGTTACATAATGCGCGGTATTTCTCAAGGAGACGAAAAAATAGTGTATCAAACTCATTTCCGAAAAAAATGTAAGAAACCTGGTGTTGAAACTCACCCCGGCAGGGTACATTGCATCTGGGAACGGTCGTGCGTCAACCCGAATGAGGACGGGAACGGTCGTACATATTTGAACCTTACTACTCGTTCCAGGTCGGAAACACTCATACATTTTGTCAACAACAAAAAAAACTTTCATCTCGTTCGAGAACGCTCGCGGTATCACCCACCTACCATGTACAACGTCCCCGCAAGCGGTAATACCTACGTCCCCGACTAAAAGCATATGAACGCTCCCATCAGACCGAGAGGGAAAGTGGAATGAACGAGATATTTTTATAAATATATTTTTTTAAATGTAGGTATATTATTTATGAAAAAAAAAACAAAAAAAAAAAAATGCCGGTATGTGAGAGATATTATGATCGTCGGCTGAGAAGTGATACCTCGTATTGTGACAAAAATGCTATTTTTAGGTTTGCGTACCGATTTAAAAAAAAAATATTTTAACATTCAGAAATCACAATTCTTTTTAGTTGAGGTAATAACAATATAAGCGTATTATTTAAATAAAAATGAAACTTGAAGAGGTCCAGCGACAGTCCTTGTGTTCAAATTAATATGTAGAATGTTTCATGGTTACAAGTGAGGGCAGTTAACAAGGATATTGGATGTTAAAACAGTTTTGCCTGCCTTTAGACATTCATAATAAGTAGGTAGTCAGTCAGAGTTGCAGTAGTTTTGCAGGTCGTTTTTTCTTGAAGCGCCTTGGTTCACCCGCGTTTGTGATAAGCAGATACTACACCCATACTGTCGTTTATTATCTGGGGATCCCCAAATACTACAGCCAACCCGCATACTGCCCAAACTACATGTGGTACCTTTTTGTTCAGAATTCGGAGGCTCATCGATCTAGTGAGACCTGGTAAATGTCAAAAAAATCTATAAGCTCCTCTCGTATGAGATTAGTCAACTACGCTAACTAGTGTTACCTCTCAAATGAAAAGGAAGAGCGTCCAAGAATTCTCTCGTAAATGGCCCGATCCATGCCATGCTTGTGTTGCCTCGTAAGTGAACTGGTTCAGTCATTTTTCGCATGGCTTTAGTTATTTTTTTCGCCATTTTTCGCTTCGCATTTCAGTCAAAAGCATGAATTATCACGTTGTATCAATTCATGAATCATCAAAGAGCCATTCCTGGGACGATAGAATGCATTTCTTTATTATAGAACCTAAATGAACAGATTTTGCTTCTCCTGTAAAATAGGTTTTTTTTTACACTTACGAGGTATCACTTCTTAGCCGACGGTGTATGAATTTGTACAAACTCATCACTCTTTTTAGCGAATTTTCGAAGAAAATGAAGCTATTGCA
>JAEMON010000001.1:80577679-80589980 GCA_030264115.1 Lygus lineolaris | reverse complement strand
AAAATTCGCTCACCAACTCATGCTCCATGAATGGAACTTTTCATACTTGATGGTTAAACGTTGTATCCATTTATTATCATCAATGGTTCTTTTGAGGCGGTAGTTGCCTTCTGCGTGTTCATTTAAAGTAGGAACACGTCGCACTGGTATGTCACAAAGGCATCAAAAAATGCAACTATGTTGGGATGAGTGCCGATGAAGCTCCTCCTGTGTTATACGGGTTTCCATGTTGCGTACGGCTACGAATACCCCCTTATCTATATCATATACCTCCACACCTCGCGTGTTTGGAGCCGAATTCTGCGGAGAAATTGGTACATGGTACTCAGGGACGTTCGTACTTAGTCGGATGTCAACACTTTTTCCTCTCCTGGGAACGTTCATGCTTACCACCCCAGATTAGGTACATGTTTGCTTCTTGTGCACGGCTGTATTTTATTGTACTAAATTAGATTTGTGGAGCTGTAATGAAATTTTATTATGATCATGATGCTCGTTTCGAATGAACTCGTACAGGTCGTAATCGTCGAATAAACAGGTCGTAATTTTGGGGAAAAAACAGAAGCCGCGGTTCAGTAACCTTCCTAACCTAGACGAGGGGGTGAGGTGGAAGGAGTATATAAGGGACTGACCCTAGGCCTATGGATGATTCTTTCGGCAAGTCCTTAACCTGAAAATACCTATAACACAAATTACAAATTAATACAAAAGCCATTACTCATTTTCCATACTTGCATAATCAATTGAACGGGATTATATAGATAAAACTCTTCAACATATTTCTAAACAGGAATTTAGATTGTGTAATCGTTCTGGGTATCATAGCGCAAGTGAACCGGTGGTAAGCATGAACAACCCCAGAGACTATAGCTGTCCACAAGAAGCAAACATGTATCTAATGAGATGTGCGTATGGTTATTTCTTACTTTTTAATATCAAAGATCTCATTGAGAGCTTTACAAGAAGCTGGAACATGAGAGGTACCTATCCTATGAACTCGTTCATGTTTACCCTCTCACTTCTGAGGGGACCCTCAGCGTCCAAATAATTCTGACGTCACGCGCCTCATTCCATCTGTTTTCTGGCTTATCGAGACGAAATTTTAGTCTGCAAATTGGCACGTAGGGGCTTTTGAGAGCGCTGAACCCGAATATGAGGTCAAAAATGCGACTCATGCGCATTCCTTATTAACTCGATTCAACAATCAAACTTACTATTGACCACAAGTGTGACAGTTGAGCTGATGCCAGATCCTATTCCGTTGGATGCCTCGCATAAATATTGCCCTTGATGTTCGGGTAGGGCTGGTTTGATGATCAATGTCCCATTCCCGAATAGGAGGTAACCAAGCCGCCCTACGTCCAGGTCCTGATATTCACTTGGACTTTGACCTGAAAAATGAAACGTACATGCATATCTATAATATATTCTTTCCAGATTTTCTTACGATTTCCAGTGTCACAGTCTTATAATTGAATGGCTGGTCAGAATAAGTAACGTTGTAACAAACGAATCTCAAATTCTGAAAAAGAACATTTGGAGGAACTATGGCGACCACAGTTACAACGCTTCATTTGACGCTGTTTTTCCTAGCTCCCAGGGCTGCCAACGAACAAAAAATAATCCCTTGACCAATCTATCTTTTCCTCCAAGCATGACAGAGTATTTATTATTGTTGACTACAATTCTAAATTTAAGGTAACTGAATTGGATGATACCTACCAATAACTTTTTTCCAAGTGGTAGTAGGGGTTGGGAAGCCCTCTGCGACGCATTCAAACATAGCCACGCCTTCTCTAGTGGTGTTCACATCCTTTGGTTCTACCCTCCACTTTGGAGGAACTGGAATTTCAGGCATTCAAATGAGTTATCGTGTACATAAAAAATGCTTTCACTTACAACATTGGCATCATCAGTTGCAACTTTCAAGACAACTACTGGTTGACGGCGAAATGTGTCTAAAGCTCTATCCTCTAATAGGAGGTTTGCTCAAGGTTATTGAATCAGCTCAGTTTTATCAAATCTCTTCCGATAGAGTAGGTACTAAGGATTTAGGGAATATTTTTCCAGTCTTTCAAGTCTGTAAGTACGATACGAAAGTTGTAAAATCCGAATAATTATCCGCTGAGGATAGCTTTTTTTTTTTTTTTTTTATGATCATTAGAATCAAATAAAGGACGAATCAACATCACCTTTTAAACTGTTAATGGAAAACGATATTAACTGATTTTTGGCATATGAGGGCTCAACTGTGTTTTTCACAAGTTTGAGTCTATGTTAACTAGATATCAATATATTCATACTGATAATAATGATTACCCCTGGGACCGTAAAAAATCGTTAGGTAGCTTAAATATATTGTCTTAATCGTATAAGTCTTTGAATGGTTAGCAGATTGTCTCTTATATCACGAAGGACACTAATTTTGCATTCTTGCCTTTTCATCAACCCCATCCAATGTTTTACAAAGATGTGTACAGATTATAAAGCCTGAATCACATTTCTCGTCTTGCCAGCCGGGAAGAGCAACGCAGATGCACCATCATGGTACGAGTTATTGTGAAACTGATTCAATCGTGATAAGAAGGGCATGTAAAAGCATATCATCATTCTATGAGGAAGAGAAATACCGTATAACGTTGAGTACAAAGGGACAATCAGTGTACATTTCTTAGTTATCCTACATCGGCAGCAGTGCAAATTATTGAGTTGAGCAGTGCGTGTAAGATTGATGTGCGACATTGAGCAAAATAATGGTGCTAGCCAGACGGTGGATAGAAGAAAACTCGTGCAAGAAATACCCGCAGTTGTTTCTTATTTCATGACACTCGGATAGTAGTGATGCGGAGGTCTTTGACGACCAACAATTTACAAAATCAATTGAAACATCTTCGCAGAAATTGTACGTAGAACAAGTATAGATACCTACAGCTAATTTACTGAAAAACCGAATTTGAGTGGTTTTTGTTCACCTCCAAAACTACGAGCTTGCATGTTTTCAGGTATGCCAAACTGTTCACAATTTAATAAGGTTTCATGTAAGATAGTACTAGAAAGTTCACAGATGGCCCTTTTTATATTTGCTTACCTATGAAAAATTGGTTGTGGATACTTTCATAGGTCATGACTACTTGGACGAGTAATAATTAATAATGAATACCCACATCATCACTGGGTTATTATTGGTGTTGCACTGTTGTTTTGGCACGTGTGCTAGATTGGTTTCAGAGAGCTTTCAAATTTTTGGTTCATCATTTTTATCTGTGAACGTTGGGATAGAGCATTCAAAAATCGTACCCCTCTGCTCTTAAAATTTGATGTGTTTGAGTTTCTAGGTAGGAACCTAAGTTCGGAAATCGGATTGAAAAAATTCTATTAGTACTATTGTACTAAAATTGAGGGGGCACAGGGTCTGAATGAATCACTTCCCCTTTTTTTATCCTTCCACTTACACACACCGTTGAATTCTCATGTCTCAACCGTTTTAAACATGCCTATAGCTCTGGAGCTTATCTAAATTTTCATCCGTTACACGTAAAATTCATCGGTTGCAAAGTCCTCACTGGCCAACATCTTCCGATCTGAGATGTATTTTCACATCTTTATCGATGATGTATGTAGAATAATTTTCAGATCCGTATCTCAAGACACATATGTGTGTCCGTCAGAACGAAGTAGGCAGGTACAATAGATAGCATAATATTTACAGTTTGCACAACGTATTTACAATGTCCTGTTGTTTCAAATCCTGATAGTAGAATGCCTACATGGATAGCCTAGATTTAGAGAGGAGAAGTGGGTAAAAATGGGAAGAACTTATTCAAAGTCGGTGGCACTTACTCCACCTTCTTTTAGAGCTTAAGGCAATGAGGGCAGCAGTGATCGGCATACCTACAAGTTAAATAATCCCTTTCACTTTTTTTGTGCAATATCATGGCTCTTTAAAATGTGATACGACAAGCCACCTTCATCCAGTAAATAAAAATGTACTTACGAAATTCGCTCATGAATGTTTAAAAGTTATTATCAACCATGACACGTACTAATCATTTTGCTGCTGGGAAATGAAAAATTCACAGAAATTGTCGAGCTGTTTTTGGAGAAAAGTTGATACCAGTATGGTGATTCAACAAAGTTCTTAGTTGGTTTTTACTTCCAATAATCAAATTATGTTTGGTATACCTATTTTTAAACAGTTGTAAACCAATCCCATTGACGGAATAGCTTAACATTTAAAACACAGGGGCTCTTGTTCGTTAAGTTCCTAACTACAGTTACCAATCCATCGTATCTCACCATAAGCCACAATTTAAAGCTTTCTCAGCGCCAATGCCTCGAGTATTTTTGAAATATCTACTCAAAACTCATCGAAGTATCCTACGGTACGAGTTATACTTCCAAAGCGCCTAATTTTCAGCAATTTAAATCATTACAGACTGTAAGAGTCACCGGCGGTTATCCAGCTTTTGAGTGCTATACATGCATAACTTGCGACCCATCGGTCCGTGTTTTTTGTGAACAAGCTTGGGAAGCTGTGCCTGTGCATGAAGAGGAAACAGCACTACGAAAGTGTTGGTGAAACAATGTATAATATTTTTCTTGAAATTAGGTAATACCATCTAAGTCTTGGTGTTATCCGAGTTAGTATTTGTATTTCGATTTTTTTAAATAGTAATTGAATCTACCTGATGTTCTTCGGCCTCCAGCAAACTCAGGGAGTTGTATGTTTTCTCTTCTCTCCAACCGAAGAGATTGGTTAGGAAATACATCCAATGAAATTTGTTGGGAAGATAATGGTAATTGACAGTAAGACATTTAGAAATTCTGAGGAATATTTCGCTTTACTCTTCTGTCTTAACAGTTCATATGGAATCAGAGATTATTGAGAAAAAAAATAATAACGTGCTGAAGGTTGGTATCACCGAACGCGTCATAATCGGGCTTCAAGAATTTTCTCCATTCCGCATCGTTATAGTATTGCTCCTGAAGCATGCAGACAACACTGATATTGGTTTGGTGGTTGACGTCTGTGTGGAAAGATTGGTGATGAAACATTGCGGCAAAAGTGCATGTGCAGTAGCGAATAGTGAGACAGTTTGGCAGACGCCGATAGAAGCTACAGTACCGCTGACTATAAGCCTGGACGTCAATTTTGTTGATTTAGCTGGGTTTGACGCTATGCACGTATATTCTCCAGCATGTTCGGATCCGACTCGTCCAATGGCTAATGTGCTAGAGTAGTCATCAATGGAAATTTGTATTCCAAGGTCTGAGGATATCTTCAAATCGTCTTTCAACCATTGTAATGTCAGTGGTGGATCCCCAGCTTGCACTACACATTGCACTTGCGTCCTTACTCCTTCTATTAGCTCTCCAAAGGTAAATGGCCCTAATTTTGGTGGAACTGAAACAATACCATCTTAATTCTAGTAAAATAATAAAAAGTAGATTGCCACGCCCTAGAAAAGTCAGCCTCGAGCAAACCATTGTGTGGTAAAAAAATGAACTTACAGACTCATCCTCCAAGGTTCTTATAATTTACCAACTGAAATGTCTTCGTACAAGCTTTCAAAAAGGTGCCATAACCAAGCCCTCCACGACATCGGCTGATGTCTCGCACCATCTTTTGACCCCCTTTATAGTCAAAGTTAGAGAAAATTCAGAACTGAAAACATATCCTGCCTCCATAGTTTTCGAAAGTAGACCGAAAATTGACATTTTCGGCTAGTTTAAAGTGGTTCAGGGATTGAGGGTGCGGTTTCAATGGACCCATATTGAAATAGCGATCTACATGGTCTCATTATAACTTTTAGGTCTACTTATGTTCTTCTAATCTAGTTTTGCTTTAGGTCGAACAATCTGATTCGTCTTCTTTGTGAGGTTAGTTAAATATCCCTTTGGAGAAGTTGCGAGTTTCCTTTAGTAGGTATATGTTTGAGGTGAAGTGGGGTCTGCAAATCTTTAAATTTTCCTCCTCATCAAAGTCATGAAAAATATCTTCAAATTCAGAGATGGAGGTAACATAGTAGGCAAGTGTTAACATACTTCCAGTGGTTGAGGGTGAAGAAATAAATTGTGGCCTCTTCAGTTAGGTTGTCCGACTAGTTTCGCCGTTTTATTTGGCCACATCAGGGACTCTGAGTTCCACGATGATGACCACAGGGCTAGAATTCTCCTTAAAATGTAGCTACTGGTGCTTTGGTGGAGCTCGAACAATTCGAAATTATCCAAAAAGTAGTGCAATGGGTACGGTGTCACGCGAACCATTTATCCACATTATAATGTATAATGATTTCGAATTGTTCGAGCTCAACCAAAGCACCAGTAGCCACATTCTAAGGAGGATTCTAGCCCCTTGGTACCTACATCATCATCCGATACAGCATTATTTACATACCAATTAGTAAGCATCAAAATACAACTGCAAGATAAAGATTTGTGGTACCATACCTCTGTACTGAAAATATTAGGAAAATTTGGAAGTTGATTGTACTCTACTTGAGTAGGTACTAAAACGGCATTATAAGGTGTTCAAGATTACCTGTAAGGTACTAAAACCTTATCCTGCTGGGTTTAAACAGAATGCCTGAGTAACCTATAGTGCCTCCCCACTCTGAACTTGAAGATATTCTATATACCCTTGCTGAGGAGGAAGATTCAAAGATATTCAGACCCCACTTTATCCTCGCAAAGATCAACTTACTAAAGGCAAATCACAACTTCACAAGAATGACGAATTTGATGGTTGACCCTCAGGCAAAACTAGATTAGACAAACATGTAGGTAGATTCCAAAGTATTGAGGAGGCAAGAATTGAAACCATGAACGATGAAATAGACGCTATTGCAATACGATCTGTCACTGAAAACATCTACCTCAAATTCTGAACCACTTCGAAAGGTAAAGGCAAAAGCACACGCTAGTTTGAAGAAAAATAAGTGATTAATTTGACCTTTTCAGACTACTGGAGTTGCCCATTCTTTCAAGAAAAGCATGAGGCCAATTGTTCTAGGGCGCAAGTATTATTTACCATTCACAAGTAGTTGAGCAGTGAACATTGCAGTGGCAGCGTCATTCCTAGCAAAGCAAGTATAGTTGCCAGCGTGTTCTGGAGTCAGAGAGTTGATGGACAGAGAACTGGTGAATTGATCGAATGGCCGAACACTTACATCCTGGGAGACAGGGCCTGAGTCTTTTCTCCACCCAATCTCCAACGGTAAGTCACCCTTCGTAACAAAACATTGAACGCCAACTCTGTCCCCAACATGCAGGTCTCCCTGAAGAACGAATGGTGCTATCCTTGGAGGAACTGCAAATGTCTGCATTAGGCTACGGATCGACTTATACATCTATGAGTAACACAACAATTTGTTTTTCAATAATTATGTTTGTAAGTAATGTGAATTTCTCCTAAATAAAGTTAGTTTCTGTATGTGGGCGAATGGTAATGGTTATAAGGAGTTCTAGGTGGATAAATGCATCAGTTTGAAAGCAAGTCAGTTATTCAACGATTAGCTGAACAATGAAAGCTGCGAAATCACCAGACCATCCGTTTGTGAAATGATTATGCTGTACAGTGTTCTCCATATTCGCTTGCACAAATCGTGTTTGAATGTTCGTCTATCAGAAATGATTACAAAGCAAATACCGCCCTTGAAGAATCTCGTGGTTCGTGAGTTGAGGGTTGATCGGATGCGAATACATGTTGGGAAAGTAGGGAATGAAACAAAGCATCCTTGTAGAAACGATAGTTATGTTCAGCAACACCAGAAGTTTCTTTTATAACCGCAGGTACATAGGAAGAAATGTATAAGGGCTCCTGGAAAGGTGGTATATGGACTCCCCTACCTAACCCATCATGCCATTTCGGCGGCAAACCCATGAAATCTCCGTAGAACTTAGTGTCGACGGAGAAAATGAGCATAGTGTAGTGAAGTGAAATAATCACGATGGAAGTGATTCAAATACTGAAGTTGGTAGGAATCTCAAGGAGCTGCTGATACGACTTCCAATTTACTGCGGGAACTGCCTGCTTAAGAGTCAATGAGCTAAACTTCAATGTCGGCGTGGATGATCATATGGAAATATGATAATGATGATTTGCTGGTTCTAACAACAGTTTAGTCATATATAAACGTTTTGAAATATGTCAGGAGTACCAAGGAGTTGGCTGAAATTTACCAAAGTTTGTTATTGTCATTACGACCTGGACGGTTAAGAATTAGACTTCCTAATTTTTCTAAAAATAGGAACTGAGAGATCATAATCCCTATATGAACTTCGAATGATGATTTCTTTCGAAAATACCAATAATAACTTCAACATGAAATTGATAGATAAAACATATTACAACTGCAACACTGAAGGATCCTGAATGAGACTTCTACGAAGATGATCAATCAATGAAGCCGTCTTCTCAAGGAGTACAAGTAACATCTTCCTCCATTCAATCATTCCTTCGAAGACACGCTGACAAGAATTTGATGCAAAGAAGGAACGGTCAGTGAGATGAAGGGAAACTTCAACCCTGATGAGTGGTGAGTTGAGGGCCTCATTAAATCCCTGACCCCTTGTGTGATTTTTTATGCTATGCTCATTAAAGTGGCTTGAAGCTTTTAAAAGTTGCTGGCATTTTTTTTTAGATACATACCTATCACAGCAATGGATACATCCTGTGAGGCAGACTTCCCCTGCTTATTTTGAGCAGAGCAGCGGTAAGTTCCTTGATCCTGTTCTCTTTCTACATTGGCAATATACAAAGTTCCATTGTTAAATACTCGTTGTCTACGACTCGTTGGAAGCTTTTTGCCCTCTGGAACATCAGTTCAAAATTGTAATTTAATTATTCCTCAATGAATTTTTACTATTACTATCGAATGTTTTGATAACCTAATAATAATTAGGTACTACCAAGGTATTAGAGAGAAATAACAACACAACCTACTTTCTGGGACGTTGTAATGTTCTGGGCCTCTTAAGAATAGATTTTTTTACCCTGGCTTCTCCTATTAGGGTAAAAATGGTGTGGTGCTTTTGGACACACATTGGCACTCCTTCATACATACTAATACAAGAAATTCCAAGCTTATAGGATTCCAGATGTGTGGAAGGTATATATAAACACTTGGAAATAGTCAGGAAATACCTTTTGCCCAGATGATAGTTTCTATGGGATATCCTGCCACAGGGCAAGCTAGGTAGAGAGGTTCTCCAGCAACTGCGGATATGTTAGGCATTGGACGGATATGAGGGAGTCCTGAAACAACCATAATAATCATAAAAACACTGAAGGTATCGATCTAATCCTTCGCGCATTTTGATTGAAATGATTCGGATGATCTGGAAAGTAGGTACGAAAGGTATGTTAATGATTTTGCTACTGAAACTTAGTGATGCATACTTGAGTCGCACAAGTTTCTCATCAAATTGAAAATCTCAAGGGAATCCTTCTGGTCACTCGTTTTAACCGCAAGAAAAATGGTGCAACATACCGTAAACCCTCATTGCAGCACTATGCGATACTTCTCCCACCCTGTTGGAGGCTTTGCATTGATAAATACCACCATCCTGGACGTGTACGTTGCTGATATTCACGTGGCTGATGACATCCCCATGGATAGTGACGTACTGTCCGATCACAAATCTGAAAATGTGCGAAGCATCAGTTAGCCTCACAATATCCTCAGATGTCTATCAACTAATAGTGTCCAACACCGTTAATATCACAAATTGGTTACAAAACATTCACTCTATAGATGTCTGCATTCATAATTTATTATCCTTTGGCGATACACCAGGGCAGACATGAAGTTTCATGAGGGAGCTAAACAAAGCGAACAGTGAATATAATACCTGATTTTCGAAGGCAACATTATTCCATTATTCCTTCCGCCCTATTATAATAGGGCGGAAGGTTAAGAGGACATGAATAAGAAAGGAGAAATGAAGATAAAATGACATTCTAAAAAAATATTCCAGTGCCCAGACCAAAACGGTAGGTAATTTCGATTTGTAGATTGCAGCCTTGAAGAGTGGAATCTGAATGAAATAACATTTTTCGAATCAAAATAACTCGATTTTGTTGTTTCGTCTTCACCTTTCGTTGTTCGTAGGTAACGAGAACCCATCCAAAGTCCATGTTATATGTGGCGTTGGATTTCCAGCTGCAATGCATTTCAAAGACATCGCCGGGCCTGGCTGAACAGTCTGTTGGATGAATCTGTATAGCAGTTGTGGTTGGGCCGCTGAACAGAAGGCATAACGTCATTATTAGGACTGATCGTTAGATTTATCATAATTTAATTTAGTATCGTGTATTCTTTGAATCTAGAGGGGTTAGTTATTTACATGGCCCATTTGGCTTTTATGGGTGGTCGATATGGGGGATCAGCATACAGGACTGAAGTGCTCAGACATAGAGAAATCGTATAGCTTAAGATCGCGAATGTTCTCCGGTGGATTCGGAACTATCTCCCACGAGATCACAAGTCCCAGATCATCTCCAAGTCTTACAAACTAATCCATTTGGTAATCACAACGTACTCACTGTTCCATCAATGCATAACGACTGCATAACCTTAGACGCTTGGTGACAAAGTGACCTCATGATTCCTACTCTCAGCTCTAGAATGAACCAAGAACTGAACCTATGCCTTCAAATTGTGGAGGGAAGCCATTGGAAGCTCCATTACATTTTGTAAAAAAAGTTAGGAACCATCACAACTACCGTTGTGAACTAATTACTGCAATACGAATTATACGGTCACGGTAGTACTTTTTTATCCAGTGCTACTTGAGTTTGAGTATTGTGGAGCAAAACTAAACCCAGAAAGGCACCCATGATTCTCATTGTTAGCACTATGGGCACATCAGTTCTACACCATCCATGCATCTGAAATTCTTCACAGATATTCTTGAGGTCAATAAAAAAGTTACCTAGGTGATTTGTTACTACGAATCTGGAAATGGGAGCACTATTTCATTCTGAAGCAACGTGGGAAAACCAACTGTAGGTGAATGGATTTTGACACGTAGTTTGATTAATGTTGAATTGAAGGAGTTGTAAACATGAAAGATTACCTCCAAGAATCAGCTGAACTGCTGCTTGGAGCGACCCTTCTTCATCTTTAACGAGGCATTGATACATCCCTGCATCCTCTCTACTCACTTTTTGTATTGATAATATATTCCCCGCCCCTGAAACATAACATAATTGTGAGGTTAAAGGTGGGTTTCGGATTGAAGGGGAGTAGATGAGGGATTGCATTATTTGATATCAAGCATCAAGTATTACTTCACACTTAAAAATACCTGACGACATTATGTGATTAGTGTCTTTCAGCCATGTAACTGAAGGGTGCTGGCCTCCTGTTACAACACATTTTAATTCAAAGTACTCTCCTACATCGACCATCACTTGGCCACTGGGATGAAGGCTGACTGATAACGGGACTGCAACCTGCAATCAGACGCAAAAGTTCGCGCAACGCTCAAACTGTATGATAAAACAAACAAGTCAATGCAAGGCATCCCTATAGTTAAGGTTAGAGATCGACTCATGTTCGAGGTTTTTTTCTTGTGCTACAATCTATAAAGTTTCCAACATGTAGAATCCAAATGGGAACGACTATAGATTTTTCTAGGATTCAATGTGGGTTTTTTTTTAAATTTGTCCGGTACTCGAGAAACAGATTCCGAGTAAGGCCCAGGATTAAGCGAGAAGAGAATGTCCGACAGGCTTGTGAGGTACAAGGAGCGTCCTAGAGATATGCACGTTTCCAAATCAACGAAAGGAATGGTGGGTCCTCAGAAAAACCTCAACACCGCAAGGTACAAGAGGATCGACAAAGTAATTAACTGAGTTCAAATTTGATATCTTTTTGATACAATTTGAAAATTCACATTATTTTGATCGATTATTAGGTACAAATTACTGGTCGGTGAATAGAAGTAAGTGTATGAAAGAGAACTAGGGTTGTGATGAGTGTGGAAACTGGGGAAGTTTGGGGGATGAGTTTATTCAGGTCGATAAACAGTTGCCGAAACTTACGTGCAGAGTGATGGACTTTTTATGAGAGCCCATCGAGTTGTTGGCTATACACGTCCAAACACCCATGTCAGACATTTCCACTCTCTCTAGTATGAGGACCTCCCCAGAAGTCTCCACCCTTCCTCCAGGCAGCACTTCAATTTCACCTCCACCGACGAGGGACTTCATCCACCTACGAAAATCAATCGAATTGTGTGTACAGGTACTAAACTATTCACTAGTACAGTGGTGTATATAGTTTATAAAGGGGGG
>JAEMON010000001.1:80564418-80577479 GCA_030264115.1 Lygus lineolaris | reverse complement strand
TTATTTTTCCTCACGTACGCCCCTGTACTAGTACATCTAATACAGACTGTATGCAATAATGAAAAATGTATAATGGGGAACTTGCATGGTATTTGTTTATTTTTTTTTCTGAAAATTAATTACTTGAAAGAGACAAAAACAAAGGCGTTTTGAGGGAAAAATAGTTTTATAACTTTAAAGAATTTATGAAATACAGTCGTTTTGCATTCCCGCCCAGACCTAACTGACGTCATTAGCGAGGAAGTATGAACGTCTTCCTACTTCCATGCTACAGACAGACTGCTCGAATCTGCACATAAACTGGGGTTACTTTCTGATCAAGTTAGAAAGAATCTCTTATTTTTATTGTACAATTTTTTGATTTAGTTTTTGTTACACATGTTCAATTTTTGCATTTGTTTTGCCTATATTATTGGTTAATGGCTTGGCGAATTTAGCGCTATCTGTGTTTTTTTTTTTTGCTTGTGTGAAGTCAGTTAGGTTCTGGCGGGCTGGCAGCTGTTTTTTCAAACACCTGATATTTTCATTCGAGTTTTCTACTCTCGGAAACAACTAAGTATTCTTACCATGCTCTGAATTTTGTTTTCCACCTCCAAATAACAAGAAACAGGCAACCAAAGAGAACATTCCAGACCCATGCAACTTCCCCATTAGAACAATTCCTTATTATAATATAGTACTGATAAAATAAATCGAGAAGGAAATTTTGGTGAAGATAGCTCACGTGTATGTTGGAGGGGGGTTCCCTTGAGCAAAACATGGCAGGACTACGGTTTGATCCTTCTTCGTGTGTACCGTCGAAGAAGTTTCTTGAATCTTCGGGGCCACTTGCGCCAAAGAATCTACAGAGAAGTTCACAGTGAATCTCAAGAACTAGCCTTTAATTTAATCTCAGCTACACAACTGAATTCAAAAATCCACATCCGTTCTCATAAATTTGTGTGATCGAGTGACTTGTTCGGAATCGCTCTCATTAAAAAAAAATAATAATCGCAAATGGCATGATTCGGATTTTTCTGGAACTGGCGATTGCAAGTTTAGCAAGTGTGACATTCTTGAGGACTTTAAGATTTCTTCAGGAATCTATGGGGTTTTCAAATAGAATGAATTATTTGAGAAGTATTTCTTGCTCCACCTGCAATAACGAATGCCATTTTAATCCAAAAGAACACGTGATCGAAAGAAAAACACGTTGAACACAACATCATACCTAATAATGAACTATATAAACAAATCCAAATTGAGGCAGTTTCTGCAACGTTGGACATTGTTTGAGAGCACTATCATGATTATATTCCAACTTAACAAGTATTTTCCAATTCCGAAGATAGATGATTTGATTTGATAGTTCATCATCTCAAGTAACAAAGTCACAAACAACATACTCATACTAATATACTCACTAATATACTTATTAGGCCAGTTATACGATAATAAACATTCGGATATTCTATTTGCTTAGGATCGTCTGCTGCAGCCTACTTCCCACAGTAATTTCCGAGTCAAACTCATGATTTTCCATTTCAAATTCAAGTTACCCATTTCAAATTAACGGTTTTACCAAAACTTGAGTAAAATGGCCATAACTCCCTTAAATGTAATAATTACAGTGTTGAATAAAAAATAAAATGAGGATACCGTTGAAAAGAGCGTGACATTTCTTATCTCCCTGATGCATCATAAATATTTTTGCACCGGATTAATTGGACCGAACAGTAAATTTTTCATGAGGCGAAACTCTCCCTCTCCAAAACCGAAATTTCCACTCGCAATTGACCTTTTAGACCTTCCTGAACAAATTTGGTTACGTGTCTGTCTGCATTTCACCTGATTTCGATGACATTTTCAGGGATTGTACTGATTGGACCCTTGATTGTTCCTATAAATGTCAGTAAGCTATGTGCCACGCCCACCAAACAGACTTTTGAAAATACTGATAATTCGGAATTTTTTTCGAATAATAAAAAAACATTATTTTTATATACTACTTGAGGACAGGCGTCCCACCTCGCAGGCCGACGAAAATATACCTAGTAGAGTGAGGAATATTTTCAAACAAAAGTATCTAAAAACAAAATTAAAGACAGCTATTCTAGGG
The DNA here is from genome assembly GCA_030264115.1 of Lygus lineolaris. Classification (NCBI taxonomy): domain Eukaryota; kingdom Metazoa; phylum Arthropoda; class Insecta; order Hemiptera; family Miridae; genus Lygus; species Lygus lineolaris. The sequence continues at coordinate 80,575,381 of JAEMON010000001.1, read as the reverse complement.
ATGGGAAGATGTAGTAAGTAGTAAATATAGGGTTATAGTAGTTAAATATAGCGATGTGCAGGAGAGAGTAAAAGAAAGAAGGAGAGGGAGGGGAACTTATAGAGAAGGAAGGGGCGATAAAGAGGAAGGAAAGAAGAATAATAAAGGAGGGGACGAAGCAAGGAAGAGTCAAAGCTCAGATGGGAAAGGCTTTCTAACTCTAGTCTGTAAGTCCAGTGCACCAACACAGTGCACCAACTACCATAAATACCTCGATTCATATCCTCAGTGAAAATGAAAATCCAGTGAAAGTGAAGTCCAGATAATAATAGTGGTGCTGACTGACTCTAAAGCCTCACGTCTCGCTTTCGAACGTATACATAGAGGGAACAATAACAATGATTTGACCTTCAACATAGCACATACCTTCTAAATGTACCCAGGTAGGTAGGATAGTAATTCAACGGATACCTGGACACATTTGGTTAAGAGGAAATGACGTTGCTGATTCGGCTGCCAAATATGGGACACTAATGACCACAAAAGACAGCAATACACAGGTATCCCTTCCAGATGTCCTCCGCTAAACAAGAAATGCAATGATCGAGGATTGGCAGGAGGAGTACGACAGACCGTCCCTGGACAAGGGCTACAACTACTACCGAATCCAGCTCTCTATTCCCAAAACTCCATGGTTCAATTAAAAAAAAAAAACCTTTCAATGACAGGCAATTGTGCTGCTGGTAAGGATGAGAACAGGACATGGAATGGTGATCAGCTCCCCACACATGGTAGCCGTCAAAGACTCACCACACTGCGACCATTGCCCCCAAAACTGTGGAAGAAGCACTCATTGATGATTTGCCCATTCTACGTGGAGGAGCGGAGGGAATGGATGGCTTCAGCCGAAGAAGAGGTTTCTGCGATAATATGTTCAAGTTTCAAGAATGCAACACATGGAAACTTGAGCGTGATACTAAACATTACAAGAGAAGTGGGAATGCAATCATAAATTACTTATATATGGACCATGTTTATATAGAATAATTCAATTTGCAGTATGTTGTTTCATTATTAATTCATACATAACGCACATCGAGATCAATAGTGGGTCCGATCAAAATTGAGCCAGTCTGTTGAATTGTCAAAAAACCATATTTCACCGTTGAAGTAGCATCATATTGCGGTACAAGGATTCAAAATTATTGTTATACAACCATCTCGCATGTTGAGATCAATAGCGGGACCACTCAAAATTCATAAACAAATGGCGACAAGCGCGACTGGTTTAATTTCGAGTTGACTTACTATAGATCTCAACGTGCGATAAGTACATTAATTTTATAAGTATTTTTGTGTTACACGATGTGGCTACATAACCCACTCTAAAAAAAAATAAAATAAAAAATAAAAAATAAATAAGTAAAATAAGTAGGTAATAATCTCCTTAGTGGTTTTTAGGAGGTTATATGAACTGACATATTCCTGGATAATGGTAGAGTAGACCTATAGTGTTCTTGACCTTTAGAGTAGTGTGCGGATTTGGCTAAGTTCATTTATAAGTTCAGGTGAATTACACCTGGGAATAAGCAGAACTAGAGCACGTTTTCAAATAGTTGAGAATTTAGAGGGTAGACGTTTTTTCTGAACCTATCATGCCGGATCAGCTACACTCCAGAATTTTTTCTGGACCTAGCATGCCGTATGAAGTACGAGGCGAAAACGAGATGTATAGATAGAAGAGATGGAAGTCTTCAGCCAGATACGGCTTGTACATTACGTTGGTACGAATAATATTTTATATCCTCCCCGTGACGGGGTAGATTTGGTGCATTGAAGTGGAGCACTCGGAAGGAATAAGACTTCGCCTCGAACACATCTTGGCTATTTTTATGTCAATAGGAATGAAAGCGGAAGCATCTACGTTGAAATGTTAGAGCCCCAAAGGAATAATATTATGTTTTCAAGATCAAAGGATGTTTGCGTGAGCGAGGCATCAGAATCAGGGAAGAGTGAGGAAATACCGTCTCTCCAGGTAATACCGTCATCCCACATAAATATATATTTATAAATCTACTAACTATACTCTACTGATCTGAGAATAATTTGAAAACATAGAACCTTTGTTTGTTGGGGCATTCGGGTTAGGAGTCAAATGAGAGCTGTTTATCTAGTCAATCACGCTTTGTATTCTTTATGTGGCTGCGGGAAAATAGGTGACCTCATCAAACTGTGATAAACGTGGCTTCGGTTTATGTTTTTCGAATAATGGATTCGTTATGTAAAAGAGGAATCTCTAACCTTCAGCTTGCACACATTATTACTTTAGTCGGTCTAAGCTAGAAACAGTCGGGAACGGCGATTTTGCAATAAGCACCACAGAGTCTGGGTTTTTCCATATCCTGGATTTCAGTTGATCGCAAGATTGAAGCATGGGATCCAGGATTGGTGTCAAAGATGCAACAAGTTGATCATGCAGTTTTTTATTGAACAACTCGTCAGACTTATATGACCCTTATCAGGTTTGAATGATTTCAGTCCATCAGACAGCATGGGTTGCTTTAATTACATTGGATAATTTACTCAAATCGAAGCCTGGAAACAGGGGTGAGTTGAAACAGTATCAGGATTTACCTTTCCCCACGTCGAGAAGTAACATAGAGGTCATTCTATCAATAGAGGTTATCTTTTTATCAGTAACAAACGCACCGTTACTTTGGGAGGCTTTTGAGCTGGAAATCTCTTTGGACCCATAATGTTTATGCACTCAATATGATTTAAAAAAACTACCCCTCCCCCCTACCCCTGCCTGCCTACCTACCTACCAAAAAAAAATAAAAAAATAAAAATAAAAATAAATAAATAAATAAAGATAAAAATAAAATAAAAATAAAGCTGTATTGAAAATAATAAACCAATACCGCAGGTTGTGTGAAGAAATCGAGTGTTTTTGGGTTTTTGCGAACGAGATGAGGAATTACTAGGTATCTCCATTCACGCTGAATCGAGGTGACACTCCTGATTCCTTTTGATAGAAGTTCTTGTGAAATGAGCTGAAAAGCCTCACTCTAGCATCCCTGGAACGAATTTTAGCTTTAATCAGCAGGTCCATCGTAGCACCAGCAGCCACTACAAAGCTGAGCTACTACTGAGCTTCACTCACAAAATGATCACGGGCTCCCTAAAAGATCGCCGAGCTAGAATACGAAACGCCCAGGTACGTATATAAGAAGGAACGTGGGTTGGAATAGGAATAGCGAGGGAATTATTGATCCACATCTCCTGAAGCAAACCAATTTAGTATTTTCCAAGTTCACCAGGAACCCATTAGCTTCACAGCAGTCAAATAGGACCTCCCGCTCCCGGTTCATATCTCTGTGGGAGGATCTCAAAGCACAACCACAACCACAACGTTAGCTTAGCAGCAATATTATATTTTCTCTACATCCAAACCTCTCACGACTCGATTCCTGAAGTACTCTTTGATACCTGTAATGTTCATGATGAACAGTGAAGGGTTTGATACTTCCCCTTGCAACACTCAATCTTCAGGACAAAAGGCCTAGATGTAAGGCACCATTACTCAAACTAGGAAGTTAGCAGCTGAGTACAGGATTCTTGAGCGGCAGGATTCTGACGTACTTTGCGCTTGTTCCCATATCATACAGCTTCGTCCAGAGTCAGTAGTGAGGGATACTGTCTAAATTCCATTATAATCAAAGTCAAACTAACCTTAAAAAAGTGATGGTGGTTTCTTTAAAAAAATCGTTTTGAACACGAGAACTGTTTTTTTTTTTCTTTTTCAACCTTTTGTATTTACTAATCCTCCGACCCCAATAATGATAATTAACATAATGAATGATGATAATACATAATGGGAATTATGGTAAACTTACCGGTAATTAAAAATCGGACCCTGTGTAGGCTGAGCAGCGTTTGCCCCGTCAGTCTGTTGATTGCACGACATTGGTACCCTCTGTACATGTCTGTGTCTTCCAGTCTTCTAACAAGTAACTCCCCGGAAGGGAGCATATGATACTTTCCATCTGTTAGAGAGGAATAAATCCAATGAAGCGTGTTTCAATAAAAAAATAATTACAAAAAGAAATGAAAAATACCGCACAACTTTGTCACATTTGGGAAAATAGGAAAGGTGAAGAAATACCTTTGATCTTACCTCCTTTAGGAGATGGATAAATGTTGAATGATGAATCCTGAAGCCAGGACGTTATAGAGATGAACTCTTTCATAAAACTAGGTACTATGCACTTGAGCACAGCCGTGTTTCCTCTATGGTAACTTTGTGCTGCTTCTACTTTCAGTTCCAAATACTGCAGCACAACTGGAAACAAAATCAAGCAAATGAAAAAAACTACTTACTGCATTGTCGAATGATGAAATCGAGTACAAAAATTGCATGACTGAGTTCCAACACATAACAACGACGTTGACAGCATTTTTATGAACAATGTTCTTTGACTCTTTCTATTGAATAATGACAGTTTATGTAAATCTTTACCTACCAAACAATATGGAAAATTTTAGACGACAGAATTTTTGGATGTGAATGTATGAAAGGGGGAGGAGATTTGCAGTTTATCAGCGGATCCTCACGCAGTACGAGGAACAATTTTTTAAAATCTGTTCAGAACATCTTCAGTTTTTTAAAAGCACTGAAATTTGCCACCCCTGTAGATACATCTTTTTGAGTAGTGGTGGGATACTAAAAACCACTTCCATTGCCACTACTTCGTAAATGCTTCTACTTAAGATGGTACCGGAGAGATGTTGAACAGCTTTTCAAACTTTTCTCAGCCAATAATTTACCAATTGCATTTCTGTTTGCTCAAATCTTCCTCTTTTTCAAATCTCAAGGGCAATGAGCTAGGTCCTATCCAAATTTAATATTTCGAAAATTTCGAAATTTAAAATAAATGAAATTTGGAATTTGAAATTTCAATAGTTGTCAGCTCTAGAATAGTAGAATACTAGAAATAACGCCGAAACCATGTTTGAAATTGATCGATTATTAACGGAGAAAAGTTCGAAAAATGGTTGGAGAAAAGGGGAGGTGGCGAGTTTACCTTTTTCAACTTATTAGTCCCAATCAGTAATAAGGTATAGTAAGAGTTCCTATAAACTCTTTGATAACGGAGATTAGGCATTTTTGAGGACATTTTGGGCCGATGACGGTGCCCAGATATTGTGACCCCAGATATTGCCCCAAACACTGTCTATCCTAAAGTACGTTATTATCTATAAGTACGGCTGTTACAATGGAGTCAAGGTATTTCTTAAAATATTCCACATTAAAACTAATTACAATATTATTCATCGTGGTGAATATACAGACAACTTAAAAATGTCACATATAAAATTAGACTAGAAGATAAGCTTACAATTGAGCTACTACACTTATGTAAAACAAGCATCGTAAAACATAATGTATTTGCAAACTAAAACTATAAAACGGCTGTTGACGTAGGTATACCTTCGTTTACACTTACCATAGATATACAATAGATAAGGTTCTAGCCACTTTTCTACCTACTTTTATGTACCTACTTAATCGATAGAATATTAGTAAAAATTAAGTACATAATCTAAGAATAATTCAATAGGAGATGCCATTTCCACAATCAAGTCCTTATATGCATCGGGTAATTAAGGCTTCTTCCTTGGTTTCATTTTCTCCTCCAGCTTCTCACCAGTGATTTTCGTGGTACCTATATAATTTTTCGGTTCCGGAGGAGGGATTCTTTTGGGGAAATCATCAGTAGTCGTATTCGGGGTTCCGTTATTGATTAACAACAGCTTCTTCCCGTTTACATACAAATCGTTATCTTTTCACTTCTTCGGGCATCACTTCTGGGCAGAAGTGATCGTCGTCGTTCTCGAGCTGCTTTGTCGAGTTCGCCAGAGGCACAAAATGGCGGTCCTTTGAATTTGGGAAGGTTCCTCTTGATTTCATTCTTGCAGTAATGTCAGTGGAAAATAATCTTAATCGGCCATTTCTAATTTTTCCCAATCTGAAAGCGGTACAGATTTCGCGCATAGTATTAGGTATGTCCAAGTCAATCTCTATTGCCGATTTATACGCGCCCTCCCCCTCACCCATTTCCGGTACATTGTACAGAATCAAACAGTTGAGTAAAGTAGGAATTTCTTGTTTATTCTCATTCTCGTCTAAGATGATAGCGTTAGGGGGTGATTCCTGAAGTACGCGAATTCTTGTTGAGGAGTTCTTGCACTCTCCATAAGTTCATTGAATCGTTTGCTAAGAACTTAAGCGGTCTAAACTGTATATCGTGAACCATACATAAAACGTTTCCTATAATGTTTTCATGCTACTCATACCTGATATGCATGAGTTGAAGCGTTTCCTGAAGTTTTTCCATAGCTCAGTAGCGGCGTGCCATACGAGATAGCCTGGGAACAGGATTCAGCTGATCGCAATATAACCAAGTCGCTGAGACAAAGCGCGAAAAAAGACGTCCACTCACCACGGAGGTTCGACCAAGGATCCATGTTGTTATCATGTTATTAAATCTAAAGGGTCAGTTCTGCTACAAGAATACAATTGTTTACGTACCTACCTTACTGGAGAATCCGTCGTGACTAGCAAGTCGAGTACAGGGGGCGAGCGCTTTCGATGTAAGGACATCATCATCAGGCCGGCGAGAGAGTACTGAAGTCAGTCTGTCAGTGTACCTATATATGGTCTGTGTTAAGGGGAAGTGAAGGGGAAGGTGAAGGTGTGTAAAAGCGATTAGAAAGGGACTGGATACGTGGTTGTATATGTTGTCAAAGTGAAGGGGATTTACGTTGTTTGTCTGTCTTGTAAGTGAAAGGGAATTTAGAAGAACTTATATCTAATTGTGTATCAACTAAGTGCTAATTATCTAGGCGCTATGGTATCTAAAGTGAAAGGATTTAGGTTGATTGGTCTGGTCTGATCTATTTGTATCAACTAGATGGTAACCTACTAACCATGGTACTTATTGTATAAAGTTGATGTACAAGTAATAACAATAATAGCGTAAATAAAGTCTTATCCTAATTTTTTTTCTTTCTGTAAATTTATAGTTCTTATGCTAAGGTAAGCAAGTGTGGAGGTTATGTTATGAGGCCCTGGGTCGTTTGGCTGTGACGTTGTTATCATTCCATGATCTATCTACCTTATTTCAAAATCCTTGTACTGTCTAGGTAAGGTGGTACTAACTCGTAGCACAAGTTTTTTGTCGTTGTTGTATATGACAGAACGTTTATCCTTGTTGATTTAAACCTTATTTATAGATGTGACCATTACCGTTAGCAAACATTAATCACTTGTATAAGCTGAATTCGGACTTAGTCACGTTGATCCTTTCAGGGTTGGAAATCAATTCATCATCTTCTCTCATAATTATTATATATGATACAATGACCCTGTCCGATCTCTAAAAATTCCATTAGCCATCTCCTAAAAGGTTATACCGTGGAGTCAATGAGCCCTTTACCCCCTCTTTACCATCCCCGTTACTACTGAATAATTCTCGAACCCTGAATGCTTCACCCCTTCTCGCTGCCATGACTTTCCTGCAAATTGAGTTCAGCCCGTAGAGCGATCAATCACTACTTGTCTTCCGCCGTCGAATATTGCTCTTTAATAGCACGTACTGTCTTTGGCGTGAGCGTCAGGAGTGAAGGATAGCTCGTCTTGAATATTGGACCCCCGTGCTAACTGGAAGGCACTTGATGAGTCTCGCTTGTTTGTACTCGGTTCACTGTAATTCATCACCTCTCACGGTGTACTATATTATAACCTGTTAGTATTGAGGAAAGCGATCGAGCTGATGAGGAGGAGACGCATTATGTTTTCATGGTGATATTAAAGATACCACCTGACACTCCTCCATAAAGGAACCAGGCCAAATTGAGAAGCAGTAGAGAAAGGCGTTTTGTTTTGTAGAGCCGATTTGGGTGATTTTTTTTCCGCTTACGATGAGTACACGTCCATATGTATGCTACGATGTTATCATGGCAATGAGGATAGAGACAACTCTTTGGCTTTCAGGCCACCCCGAAGTTTCAATATCACCCCCTGTTATCAGCGAATTTTCGAAGAAAATCAAACTATTGCAGTGGCTTCAAAATGTTAGTAAAAAAGTTAGTTTTGAAAATTTTCTTCATGGAAATCCGTTTTAGACCATTCTAATACGATTCCTGAAATTTAACACTTTTTCATATGAATTTATATATTCCAAAAAAATTTAAATTGTCAATAATGTCAAAAGATAGAATGATTTCGTTGGCCAGCATTTTTGGAGTACTCAAAGGGGTCAAATTTTGAAAATTTGATTCCTAAAATCGATAAAAAACGTGTTTTTGAGGTTTTTAGTGTAAATTACCATCTTAAACATAGGAACATAATATATGGTATATTCGGAATCAGCGTAAAATTTCCTATGAGTATCGCCCACCAAATCGGTTAAAATTATTCTTTGAAAATTCGCTCATCAACTCATGCTGCATGACTGGAACTTTTGTAAGGGGTTATGTTTGTGAAAAACTAATTCTGCCACATTTCATTCAAAATCTTGTAAGAGTCACACGTGTGAGACGTACGTCGCACACCGTATTGTTACAGTACAGGTCTGTGTCATTACGTCTCCAGGGGCGGATAAAGCCACGGGACAAATCCGCTGGATCCAAGAAAAAATCGAGACATTGCTATTTTTGTAAAAACTATTAATTAAATTCAACAGTTACAGTAACGTACTTAGCATGAGTTTGTTGATTTCGAATTTTCAATGAATCATTTAAACCCATTTTTAGCGGATTTTGAACAACGAGTTTTTTTAATATTGGGCTCGTTATTGTAGGGAGTATTGTGCTGATTCCGAATATACTTTATGGGCCACCAAAGACCTCAAAAATTTGACTCCTTAGAGTAACTACCTACTCCAAACATTCTGGTCAACTCTCTTTATGTTATCACATTTTGGAATTTGATAAAAATACATGTTATGTGTATACATGAAAAAACGTTTTAGAATGGTCTAAGACGGATTTACACTGAGTGACATTTCTTCAAAAAGTCGATAAAAACAGCATTTTCGAATCTAAACAAGGTGCTATTTTTGTTGTTTTGTTTGTTCTGATCTCACACGATTGAACCTGACTTATACGGGGCAAGTTTAGTTCATGGGCTAAAATTCAAATTTAAAAATCCTGGTAACAGCCGCGGTTTTGGCCGTGCTTTCAGAAGAACTGGCTCAATAACTACTGCTATAAGGGAATCATTGCGACCCCCAGCATCCTTCCTTATTCATCTCGCACCGAATCGTGGCCCATTTAGACGCGACCTCCTCCTTTTATGCAATTCAGGGCGTGAGACATCATATTTTCGTTTCACATCACATTGACCAGGGAGTCTTTACCATAGCGAATAGCCAGGGGTTGCAAGGAAATTCTTCTACACTGCATCTCTTCGACGAGCTCTGCTTTCCATTCGATTACTTTACGGAGAGAATATTTATATGGAGAATGCTGGTCCACCTTGATTGGGAAAATTCGAGTGCAGTGCTCAGTGGGGATGTTCCGGTCAAAACTAAGTTCCGTTCCAAATTTACAGGGAATTTTTCGCTTTTTCCAAAACTACAGTTTCAGGAATTATTTAGCTGTGCATTATATTATTATGTTTTGTAATTTGTAAATACTGCAATCAACTATTCTATTCTATTCTAAATTAGCTACTCCATATTTCTATACCTGGAACATCCAATTCGCTGCAACATCATTAGAAAAAAACTAGAAATTCACGCTTTTACCGGTTGGAACCGATCAAATTTTTTTTGTATAGGTACAAGAAAAGATGATGAACTGAGAGTTCTGCGTTGAATGAGACCAACGCCAGCTCACCAACTCCGTAGTAGGTAATGATTATTGTTGATTTTTCAAAATGTTCGCGAATTTTTCACGATCACGATAAAGTCGCGAAAACGCAAAACTTTGAAAAACCACAGAGAATCATGAGTGATTATATTGCAGCTAATTAGCTGTTTTAGGTATGGGAACATGGCGTATAATTCGGAATCAGCGCGAAAATTCCTAAATCAGTGGCGTATATAGGTTTTAATTTCGGAGTCCGGGGGGGGGGGGGGGGGGGGGGGGGGGTATTTAAAATTGTTATAAATAGGTAGGTAGTTGAGGAGCCTTTGTAGAAGGGGCAGCCCGCAATGAGAAGCTCGACTTTGAATGCCCTCGTTCAGCTGAAGGAAAGCTGACATTGCCAGCACTTACTTATACAGCGTCGTCCTGGAGTACGAACTTACTTACGGGTTCATGTCTTATAGTAAATTCCACGCTGATCGCGAATATAACATAAATATATTAGGGTCCCTGAATAGAGTTTAGCCATGTTTTTTTCGAAAAAAAATTCGGCAGTTTTTGTGTATACACACCTAAAATACACTCTAATAAATTAAAAACACCTCGAAACCAACGTAAGAAATATCCTTCATTGAGTGAGACCAATTGCAGCTCTCTGGATGTGTTCTCTTAGTTTTTAAATCAATTTCAAAGTTTATTTAATTTCCAAGGTCAAAAAACTAAGTAATTTGACCTATCCACCATCAATCTTGTTGGAAAAACAAGTTGAGAGTAAAATAAGGCACCAACAACCTTTGATTTTTCGATAATGGATGGTAAAAATAAATTTTAACTAAATTCAACAAACTTTACAATTCATGTATGATATTGGGGTAGGTGCTGAGCTGCAGTTAGTCTTACTCAACGCAGAATTTAATTTCCTACAACATTCATATCAAACTGTTTTTTGATTGAAGTACCTATGGTTTTAGGTGTTTTTCATTAAAAACGCCTGTAATCGCTGTGTATACTATAGCAGTATTACGGATTGCAACCCGCCTAATTTCGTTATGCTGACTTTAATACTGAATTTTACTCAAATGTCTCAAATTAACTTTTTCCCAATGATTTC
>JAEMON010000001.1:80532266-80545823 GCA_030264115.1 Lygus lineolaris | reverse complement strand
AGGTAGGTTGAGAGGTGAATCGTGAGTTGTGAATTTCATCGACAAATCACGATAGGTATTCAGGTGAATTGTGAGATGTGAATTTCATTGACGAATTTGAAGTCGCGAGTTGTTAGGTTAGGTAAATTGTGAGCTGTGAATTTTATTCATTATTTCATTTTATGATATGTTGACAATTTTTGGCCTCATCCCGGGCGAAGACCGAGTACCCCGCTATATTAGTTACCGTATGCCGCGGAGCTATCAAGTTCGTACCTTCCAATTGGTTCGTTTGTGTCGACAAGTTTGGCAGCCTTGTATTCAATTTGAAGTATAGAAATGTTACATTTGAAAACTATTTCGAGAAATCCGTCGTGAGGACCGGAGTGATATTGTGATCAAACTTACATGAATCTGGATGTTGACAGGAGTCGGCGAGAGCGGTAGGCGTAATTAATTTGACCTTGTCACAGCCATGTCTGGGGCCAGGCCACCGAATCGCAAACCTCCCCAAGCCTCGGAATAATATTGACGACGAAATGATAAAACGTCTGCCAAGGTGGCTACGCAGCCACGAGCACGAATTCCACCTCGAATTCATCATCACTCGAGGTATGTGGCAATCTAGACCGTACATCGGGTTGGAGAAAGACACGCGAACCCTGGAATTACTGTTTGCTTGGTAGACGAAGATGGAATGAAGAGGGACTGCGAATTGGAATGAGTATCGACCTCGCGAGCCATGAATGTTTACAATAGCTGTTTAGCTGTTTCAAATTATGCCCAACCTTTGACTATCCCAATAAAATACGGTACGCTGCTAATTATTAGGTTTATTATTTTTCCATAATATGGAAATCTTATGGGGTGATGGTTATTTTCTCCTACGAGCAGAAAAGGGGTTTGAAATTAATAATGGTGACGTCACCGGCAACCCTCCCGCTTGGGAAAACGCTGCAAATTATTACTTATCTTCATTAGCGAATTTTCGAAGAAAATTAAGCTATTGCAATGGCTTCAAAATTTTTGTAATGCAAATTTTGGACAATTTTCTTCATGGAAATTCGTTTCAGAACATGCTAAAACGATTCCTGAAATTTAACACTTTTATATATATATATTATTCGTATATTTATTTATACATTTATATATGTGTCACTCCAGACAATATCTGCCCGAGGGATCAAGATAAAAATCCAAAAAAATTTTAAAATGTCAATAATATCAAAAGAAAGGATGAGTTCGTTGCCCAGAATTTTTGGAATACTCCAAGGGGTCAAATTTTGAAAATGTAGAGTCAAAAATCGCTAAAAAACGTGTTTTTTTTTAGGTTTTTGGTGTGAATTACCATCATAAACATAGGAACATATGGTATATTCGGATTCAGCGTGAAATTTCCTGTAAGAATAACCCACAAAATCGGTAAAAATTATTCTTTGAAAATTCGCTCATCGATGCTGCATGAATGGAACTTTTTTAATCATACTATGCTACTATACGGACTAGTAGCTGCTGCTTGAAACTGACAATTTTGGGTTGGCCTGTTACCTACATCATAACATCTCTTCACATCATCTACATCATACATCATCTACATCTACATCTTTAACATCTTCCTTAAAATCAATACACTTATCTTCTTTTTTAATCACATTATGCTACTTCCTTAATTTTTCGTTTTTCAAAATTGGATTCAAGACAACAAACTTTCCAGTTATCAGTTACTGTTGGAGTGTGTTTTGTAAAAGGTATGTGTTTTGCCAAATGTGTAGGGTAATTTTCAGTAGTTGGGTTTTGGCTATTTTTCTATATTGCTTTTAAATTATCCCGGATATGACCTTTCATTCTTTCAATACCTAATTGTTTAGTTTCACCATAATATTGACCATCACAATCATGGCACTTGATTTCATAAATGTGATGGTCATGTGTTGGTCAATATTATGGTGAAACTAAACAATTAGGTATTGAAAGAATGAAAGGCCATATCATTATTTACCACCCTCGAGACTGCTTCAGACTAACATGTAAGTTAAGTCACTATTTACTGTATATTCATAATAAGTCACTTATTGCTTTATCTTCTATCCATAGTTTGTACATACTCAACTGCATTATTGTACACCTATTGTAGTCTTTAGTTTTATAATTCCACATTTCCTTGTTCTCCTGTAGATTACCCATGACTAGGACCCAGACCCTGGGTAGAAACGTTGGGAATAAACATCATCAATTTCAAGTCTAGTTGGTCAATCAACTATCCTGCCTGTTATCATCACTAGACATAACACCACTCCATATATATATATGTATATAGTATATATATAATATTATAATGGTCTGGTGGTTTGGTGGTTTTTTATAATCATTTTAGAATGGTCTGAAATTGATTTCCATGAAGAAATTTTCAAGATTTGCATTACTGAAATTTCGAAGCCATTGCAATAGCTTCATTTCCTTCGAAAATTCGGTTGCGTTTGAGCAGCTGATCTTTGAACGGCAATTTGTCCTACTCGGGAAGATTTGCGATTCACATTTGTGTTTTTGCTGTTTTTCACGCTAAACCCTTAAGTACATACAGGGAGCGAACGGTTGGTCCTAAAATGCTCCAAGTGGTCTCATTCAACGCTAAAAATTGTGATCTATTTGAAATCGATGGAGAAACATACCTTTCTATTTGAAGTTTTCGAGCTAGGGCGTTTTGATAATTGCATCCCCTATTTTCTGCCCCTCAGAGAAGACTGACGGTACTGCCAAGCACAACTAGATCCCAAATTGGGCCGGGTATACCAAATTTCAATAATTTTGGTCCATGGTAACTAAGCAGCGTGCCACGCATGGACAGATTTTTTAAATTGAACAAAAGGGTTTTCCGTGCTCGATTCCCAAGGTTCATAATTGAAAATAATGGACCAAAATCGCTAAAAAACGTGTTTTCAAGGTTTTTGTTGTAAATTACCGTCTTCAACATAGGAACATGATACATTATGGTATATTCGGAATCAGAGCAAAATTTCCTTGAGAATCGCCCACCAAATCCGTAAAATGATACTTTGGAAATTCGCTCAAAAACTCAAGCTGCATGTCTGGAACTTATTCCAACCTGATCGAGGAGCGCATTTCGAGGAGGTTTCGGGATGATTTTCTGCAGCATCACTGATCAGCTGAGTGAGTCCTAATAAAGCTGAATTGATTCTAGAATGAGCGAGCGAACGTTATTGGTGAGGAATACATTATGTATTTATACATTCCTCGTGGGGAAGGTATACTTTCCACTTAACTTGGCAGACCTTTTTAGTAGCACCTGGTTTAGTAGTTGACTACCAACCTAGGTCTAATTAAGATCAGGAACATTCCCTTAAACAGATCATTGTGATTAAAATCCCCTTCCGCCGCTCCAGGTAAATCCGAGGGCAACGGAGTTGGTAGTTGAACGAAGAAACTCGGTCTCTCGATAAGATCCGAGGAACCGTTAGGAACAATCTTGGAAAACTTTCAGATTTCAGTAGTTCGACGAGGGTCGGGAAGCCGAAACAAACTGAGGGATATTAGCTGTATCGAGGCTGAAGTGCTTCGTATGAGGGGTGGTGGCTTATTAAACGAGGGTTACCAACTCAGCAGCCTCCACCCAGCTATTCCCCACCAATATCAGCTTTGTCAAATTCGTTGGCTACTATGTTGGCTACTAAGTACTCATTTATACCGGACATTGATTGAGAACTTGCCTGTGAACTATACGCCTGGATCCTGGAATAAAATCTCGCATTCGATCTCGCGGAAATATTCCCGATAAAGTTCAGGAATGCTTCTAAATTCGAATTCCAAGTATACAATCTCGGTACTCTTAACCGAATGAGAAGGACATTCGAGAGGTCTGACTGTGATATAATATGTATAGTACTTCCCAACCTAATTGGACATTTTCCAAACCAAAGTGGACATTTTCCGAAATAAATTGGACATTTTTCAAAACGAATTGCACATTTTCCAAACCAAATTGGGCACTAAAAAGTTTCATTCCTGCAGCAGAGTTGATGACCGTATTTCAAGGAATGTTTAACCGATTGGGTGGGTGATTCTTGGGAAATTTCACGCTGATTCCGAATACACCATATGTTAATATTATTGACATTTTAAACTTTTTTTGGGGATTTTAGCGAATTTTTGAAGAAAATGAAGCTATTGCAATGGCTTCGAAATTTTTAATGCACATTTTTGAAAGTTTTCTTTACGGAAATCCGTTTCAGACCATTAGTCCATTCTAAAACGATTCCTGAAATTTAACTCTTTTATATTATACGTGTGTGTGTGTTCGTGTGTGTGTATGTGTGTGTGTGTCGTCGGGACGAAGAGTTGGGACGTACCTGCTTTGACGCGGACGTCCCTCGACACGATGGCGCCGGCCGTGTTGCGAGCGATGCAGCGGTATGCAGCGGCGTGGACGTCGTGGCGGTAAGCGGAGGGGTGGAAGGGGAGGAAGCGGAGCGTCCCGTTGTCAAGCACCTCGATGAGGCCGGGGGTGACGCCGAGCGGCTTCCCATCAGCGAACCTCCACGACACGGAGGGCGTCGGCTCCCCGCCAGCCTTGCAGTCTACTTGACCGCCCGTCGAGTTGGAGATGAGGAGTACCGACCAAGGCTCTGTGATCCACCACGGCCCGATTTCCGTGCTACCCCCTGCAACAATCAAGTCAACAATTTTTATTTATTCATTTATTTGATCAAAAAAGTGAAACCAATGTACATAAGGTTATTGCCTTATGTTATGTACTCGATAAAGGTTACAAAATTATCAGCTCTCATGGGCCGATTCAGAAAAAATCACTGTAAGTACTTATTGAAAATAACTTTAAAAAAGAGTTCCATTCATGCAGCATAAGGTGACGAGCAAATTTTAAAAGAATTACTTTAACCGATTTTGTGGGTGATTCTTATAGAAAATTTTGCGCTGATTCCGAATATAGCATATAGGTCGAGAGCTGGTGACAGTCGATTTCAACCGGAAGGGTATAGTTTTGGTAGATATGTAAAATGAAGCTACTCGACCCCCAGAATCCATAACTGGACGTCTGCCTGCACGTATCCGGGGCAGGTGAATAACATAAAATAACACACCTAATGTTTACAGTTATTAGTTACTTAGGTAGGTACATGATTGTGTTGGATCGACAGAATACCACTACCATATGAACGAAGAGTGATTTTAATTTTATAACCCAGTCTTACACATGATAGCAGCAATATCTTCCTTTTATTTCTTATTTTAACATAATACAATTCTACACATTTACATCTATGGGTAATGGATAATGAAAGGAAATGGCTAGTAATCCGTGCAGAAAAATAATAAACCGTTGTTTAATAATTTGCAACGTTTCTATCCTTGGGAATCCTATCCTAGGTAAGAGGTGGCTTACAATGATGAATCGTCCGAGGAGTGGTCTGGCCTGATCTACCTAGACTCCTTGGCTGGCCCTAGCCCCCGTTCCTGTCAGCGAGCGGTACGGTGCAGGGAGTAAGTCCTTCAAAGGAATGCTTTGGTGACTTTCCTTTCGATGGCTTTCACGTTACGAGCTTTTGATAAGTTTCCACAGGGAACAGGAAACTCATCGAAAATAATTTTCAACTAGATTTTATCTTCCAAATTTATATCCTTACGTTCTATTTCATATTTTTGACGACTTTCCCATCCATTCAGTTTCGAAGATGGTCCCACCCTATGAAGAAACTCCTCAAAAAGCCTCGAGCTCACGTTTTTGATGAGTTTCCTTTCGATGGGTTTGTAGGGACCCGGACCGATAAGGCGACAACCCGACCAACGAAAGAGAAGACAACCACAGACTC
Organism: Lygus lineolaris; assembly: GCA_030264115.1. Taxonomy (NCBI): domain Eukaryota; kingdom Metazoa; phylum Arthropoda; class Insecta; order Hemiptera; family Miridae; genus Lygus; species Lygus lineolaris. Next base: position 80,540,001 of record JAEMON010000001.1, on the reverse strand, counting down.
ACACTCATCCACACTATAAATACATACAGACCACTAACATATAAAATACATTCAAAAATAACAATAAAATATTTTGCGGAACTAAAAAAACATAAAATATCACAAATCTGGTAAGTAACTACCAGCCAGAGTGCAGGTTATACAAAATTCCTCAGCTACACAAATTAAGAGAACTACATCTAGGTAAACTTTCTATTTCATTCATTGATCTCATCGTTTAAATAAATTGTATAGGATGTATACGTACATCATGTCTCAAAGGTTCAAACTTATTCAATACAACCACTGGATAGTAAGAAGGTCTCCAATTGTGTAGAGTTCAGTCCGCAGGAGATTAGTTTCAGTGTCCTCGTGGAAGATCTTTCGGGAGGTTGCGAATTTCGATCGGCAAGGCATTGAAAAGTTTCCTCCACAGATTCGCGGGCACACAGACAGAATAAGACATGGAGACGAAACCAAAACCCAAAACTAAAGGTCTAAAACTTCAAATGCGAGTGAACATTTTTGGCCAAAAATATTGTCATCTCCCAAAAGTGACATAATGCTATACAGCTGCCTTAGTGCCTAGGTAAAATGTTGTAATCAACACAATGGGATGGTGGAACTGATGTTATTTGACCTGCCCCTAGTTCCAAGTAGCAGTGATTATTTTGGGGTCATCAGTTCCACCATACTATTGTGATGATTACTGCCGTATAACCTTAATGGTTGTGCCGCGTTAAAACCCTTGGCCTTCTTGAATATAAGTTATTGCGTATTTTGATACAAATGATACTTATCCCGTTATTTAATGGATATCATTAATGTTCACTATTGTTTGGAAGCCAGCTTTACCCTCGATCCAAAAGGGACTACCCCTAGAATGTACGCATTGCTGAATAAATTGTTTGGCCATGGAAACGTCCGATGATAATTGCATTACGGGACTTAAATGGACTTGACCACATTAATTGTATACCTGTTTGTTCCATGATGTTACGCACACGAAGCTATGGTCCAAACCCTCATGGCAGGCATGGGTTTTTAATCTATATTGAAATAAATCTCCCAACAAACCATTTATCGGTAGGTACTCCGTTTCATTAGCCACTCCACAGCCCTGGTGACAGCCATTTGAAATGAAGGACGAGGTAATAGCCGCGTTTCATCAGTTTGAAAGAAAAAAAGATTCCTGTTTCTGTGACCACTCAGCACCCGACTCATTCAGAGAGGAAACCAACTGTTGAGTACAGCCATGTGTAACAGACCCGCCCCTCACGTGTCGGCCCTTTTGCGGCTGTCTATACAATGTCGCTTTGATTCGTCCACATTACACCCTCGTATATACGGAGTAGAAGCAATTACTGGTGGTCATTATTCTTGACGAAAACTCGAGTCCTCTGTTTGGTCTGGCGCTTTACACAAGGCTTTATTGTAGTCAGTTTATCCGTCTAAGTGAAAATCAAAGGAATTTACAAAAGGGAATCATCGAGTCACGCGATCGTGCTGGGGAAGGGGAGACCTGCTCATCTGGCTAGGGGCGAAACGAAATGATAACGTAATCCCCTCTATAACGAATTTAAACTACTTGTGCGCCAACATTATTTATCATCACACTACGTATAGGTACCTATGACATTTCTTGGTTGAATTGAAGATCTTCCGAATCAAATTAGGTACCGGTTTTCCAACAAATATCCAAAAATCCCATATGAATAAGTATTAAAAATGGCAATGCCGCGGGATCCCGCTCATTTTTGGGCTCGAGGCTGAGATGCGGGATTGATAGTTTGAATCCCGTTAATCTCGCGGCCTCTTTTTTCCATTCATACATTCTTCTGTCTATAACATCAGAACCATTCTAATCAGGTAGAATCGATTCCCGCCGTTTTGACAGTCATGCTGCCCAGTATAATAGATTGTAGATAAATCAATAATTGTGATTTTTGCTCGCCACCACCCTCTCTGACACGATGCGCCGTCAAAGCGAATGAATACTTTTTGCGATATAACACAACTAACCAATAGGAAGAATTCGTCGCTATAACGGAAGTAGAATCAACTATAGGCTACAGGAAAAATAAATACAAAAGAATAAATCCCACGAGCCTATTCGCTCGGAAGATATTTCCTCAGGCTTATGTGCTTCTCGCTACAAGGGGAGAACACAATGCGAACAACCAAGTGGAAAAAAGAGCACGGAACAAAAATTTATTCAACCTCTAGCTCCGAAACCGCATCGCCGCATCCGTCCAGCAGGCCACCTCGTACCGACGCGACGGACGGTCGACGCTAGTAGTACATTACCGACAGTGTGTGAGAAAGGGTGGTGGTGGGGGGGTATTAATATTAAAATTAAACTTGGGTTTCCTTTGGGGAGGTAACGATGTGGATGGATGTAATAATGTTGAGAAGGACCGAGATGTTATAAGCTAAAACCTCCTCTCCCCAGGCGCCACCCATGTTTCACGCGTACACCTGTGCCCCCTGCCCAGTCCATTGCCTTCGTCCATAATCAAGCCTTCTTCCTCCTTTCACCAACCCTAACCTGGTCTTCTATCCCTTTAGCTGTAGCAGCCAGTGTAATCGCAGGCTTTTCAAATCGGGTTCTAATCAAAGGGAAAACATTAACGCCCTTCAACCGCTCTCGCCCTTTTTGCGCCTTTGGCTTCAGTTCTTCTGCTCTGCTTGTTTTAAATTGAATACAAACGCTCGAGCTGTGGACTCGGGCCACTATTGAAATTTCATTCTTCTTTGTTGGTCCTAAAAAATGAGGATATTTTGAAGCTTTGCATACGGGTTTTGGTGAAGCTCGCTGCATATAATGACCCTACACTCAGGTAGAAATTACTTTGCCCGTCGTTGTAAAGTCTCATTTTTCGTACCTTTATAATTAGCTCTCAAGAATGGACAGCTAAGTGGAGAATAAGAATGAGTGAGGCAGAGTCGGTGCGTGTCGATTTCACGGATCTCATAATCAACCCCATACCCACTTACCTCAACGGCAATATTATTCCTTACTCCAATGCGAGGCGAAAATTGCAATGGAAGGCACACTTGAGGAAGGAAAAATCACAGTTGGAACTCAAACTAAGAAAATTGAACTGGCTGATGGGCAGACGGCCGAAGTTGTTTGTGCAAAACAAGCTAACACTGTACAAGGAAGTCCCGAAGCCTGTATGGGTTTATGGAGCGCAGCTGCAAAGAGCAGTCGCGATACCATCCAACGATTTCAGAACAGTGTGCTAAGGAGCATAGTCAGTGCACAGTACATCCACAATGACAGACATCACCACGATCTTGGTGTGCAAACTGTGGATGAAACCATGAAGGAAATTGCCATCGCTCATCTAGCGACGAGGTAATATATGTCAACGAAGAAGCTGTCCATTCGCTGTAGACGACCTGCTACGAAGATTGAAGAGAAAGAAGCCTCATGTACTATTAGCTCAGTGAAAGTGATGTAATGTAACGTAATGACCATTCCGTAGTAAGTTTATCAAAAGCATACAAAACAACTTCTGTAACTTAGTTTTGTGAGTAAGAGTAGTAAATTAAGTCAAAAATGAATGAGTTGTAAACTTGACGTAATAAAAAAAAAGAAAAAAAATAATTTTCTTCCTCATTTTGTGCTCCAAATTTAGAACTACCTCTTGATACTATTGGTCCGACGGCCATGAAATCCGTAGGGTACTTACTAGAGGGTCCACCAGGGACCATGCCAGTTTCATCAAAATCAGATCATAAGTTTCAGAGTTTTATAGCTTCCATAACGAATTTCGCTCCGTCCCTGCCTGCGTGGATGTGTATGTCAGTAAGCGGTCAATTTCTTGTCCCAGGCAAAAAGTCCGAAACTTATGACCCAATTTCGATGAAGTTTACAGGGAGTGTGAGGTTTAGGCCCTAGGTCTCCCATGATTTCAGCCCTGTGTGATAAAAAGAGCTGCCTCTGCGTATGCGCTAACGCGAATTTCCTGGAACATTCACGTCAACAAGACTGTTCGGTAACATCCGGTGGTGACGGGTCAGGACGTATTGGTCAGGACATTTCCTAGTCCATAACAAATCGAGTAGAAAATAGAGTTTATGTTTCATCTGAGTCAAAAATTGAGCTCCCAGATTGGGTGAGTCAAAAATAAAGCTCCCAGATGAGCTCAGTCGAAAATTTGCAGGTGGGGGACAACCAATGTTCGCCTTGAGTCGGCTGAGGTAGGTTGTCACTTATGATACCCTTTCTGTTACTTTACGTATTTGTTCCCAGTAAGGTAGCTTGCAGTACTATTACTAAGTATGGTATCGCTTAAGCAGTTCCGTATAAATTCTGAATGAAAGAAGAATTTTATGGAGAGTATAAATCCTGAATGAAAGAACAACTTTATGGAGAAATCATTGGCGCATTTTGGATTTTCAAGGGAAAATTGGGTGGTAAATTCTTTCTATATTCATCGTAGGCACGGCCACACGGGTCATAAATTTGATCCTAAAAATTCGAAGAAAAAACTTTCCAATTGAAGACTGAAACATTTTCACATGGACCTACTTGCGATGACTCAGAAAAAAAGTCACGCCTCGCCCCTGCTACTGTGTGTTTTTGTGTTGTCATAAATTGTACGTAAATTTAGTAATGAGTCAATCAATTCATCCAGTGATATTTTCTGGCACACACTTCTACTTAATTCATTCTTCAATGCAACAAAAAGTTGGACGACATTGAGTTCGCTCAATGAATTATTGTTCGTCCTCACTCTTGACGTTTTGGAATCCGAATTTATTACATGTAAGTAGAATGTGCCAACTCTTAAACGGAAGATCCTCAAAATAATAATGATCACTCAGCACGGGATTTCGTAATGATGTACTTATTTTTCTAAAACCTGAATCCAAATAGATTTAGAATGCTCCCAATTTCATTCGGTGGAAATTAAATTAGGTCAGTCCGTTCAATGGTGTTAGGAGCTCAGGATATCCGCATTAAAATATACCTCTCCCGTTATCCGCAAAACGGCAATAAATTCCAACGAAAAATCGGTCGTACTACACCTTCATGCGCGCCCATTTTTCATTTCGAAAAACTAATAAATATCGGAGGATGTTTCGGGAATAGAGAGGAGACGAAGCAATTCATCTTGTCAGGGTTAAACATGTTAGCATTCGGTAGGTGAACGGCGGTAAATAATTGGTTCCGTTTGGACAATAGGATAAAAGGGGGGAGGGGATATCGAAGGGTAGAAACAGAGTGAGCGTACGAGGCAGAAATACCTACAAGCGATGATGCAGGAAAAAAGAATTCCCATCGTTTCTTTTGCACGGGTTCTCCTGGCAAGAGTTGAGCCTTTGGAAAGAAACTTGATAGAACCTTTAGAATGGGACGTTTCCAACTCTAACAATATTTGAATCTCACGCTTACGTACATGTGAGAAAGAACGTCTTACGCAAGGGGCGGTTTTCTGGGCTGTATTTATCATTCGGGTAAGTTACAGCTTCGGGCGTAGAAAAGAAAATCCTTTATTTGATTCTACCGCAACGTGATATTCGAGGTGATAGGAACAGCTGCGCATTTGAAGTGCTTTGGTTGTTTATCGTTAAACAGCACGAGCGGAGGTCGTGATAGATGTTAGGTATGTGTCGTAGCGCTGGTGAATATTGCTATATACTCACTTAGGATTTCCCCTTCCGAAGAGTCACATGAACCAACGAGAGAGAGGGATCATTCGCAAGAAACATATTTTATTGTTGACTGGGGACAAGGAGTATTGATGAGAGGGACAATATCTTCGAATTGGATGTTCATGGAGCGAGTCAGGGAAAATTCTTACATACCTACTCGGACCCAAAATTGGAAATCGGTCCATCAGGAGCTAAGAAATCGTAGTTTGTGAAGAAGTCACTGTTCGCTCCTAAGTGGAACAGCCATGCAGGAGCAACCAGTCACCCCTTCTCTCTGCACAGCAGTTCATCGCACAGCTTCCTGACGTGAGTAACTCTCTGATACTTAAAATATCCTTTCCCTTACCCTCGTAGTTCAATTCCCGAAGATAGGCATTTACCTACATCTTCCTCTTCCCTATTAGTATTCAATTCAGAGCCTTTGATTAACACTTTCAGTGCGGGAGCCCAAATTGTGTCAACCCTACCACCCTGAACCAAAAAATGATAAAAAATGATCTCACTCGTAAAAATACGCGTTTTTTCAGTTCACAATTCGGCGTGAGCTCCTGTATGTACTGGGTGACAGCCAGGGGCGTACTGAATAGATCGTGAAGAGAAACTGAATAGATCGTGAAGAGAAACGGGGCATCCAAGCCGGGTGGAGAACTACGACTCCCTCCTCAGGGGCAGGTGTGGGGAGGGAGATGGCCGCTTAAGTGCCCTCCCGCTCGGTGTGAAGACTCAGAGGGGCGCTTATTGCGAATTTTTGATGACGGTTCACACCCTTGCCGGAACACCCTTAATAGGAGAGAATATTCAGTCGAATAAAATACCTATTTCGTTGCATTTTTCTACAATTCCTTCCTCACTAAGGTGATAGTCAGTTGGAATTCATAAGCAAATACAACAGGTATTAGGTATTGTGAACCCTTCTGGGTATATCGTTTCAGATACCCAAAACATCCGCGATATATTGAATCTCCACCAGTTATTCGCAAGAGATCACATTACGAGTTTCAGAAAATTTACGTTGGGGCATGCGCACTCGCTACTAGTGGTCCTATAGCGATGGAATTCATAGCGCACCATCTGGGGGCTAACCCGCACAATCCCTGAATATTTCATCAAGATTGAACATTAATTTCGCAGTTTTCCCTGGGACATGAAATTGACCACCGACAGACAGGCAGCCACGGAACCAAGAGTGTTCAGAAAGCTTTGAAACGCAAAAAAAGCAGGTTGAAATTTTGATTTGGGAGTTAAATTTTTTTTTTCACTTTTAGCGAATTTTCGAAGTAAATGAAGCTATTGCAATGGCTTCAAAATTTCAGTAAAGCAAATGTATGGAGATTTTCTTCATGCAAATTCATTTTAGACCATTATAAAACTATTCCTGAAATTTAACACTTTTTCATAGTGACATACACATACACAGGGTGATTCAGGACAAAAGCGAACAAAAGTTGGGTGAGTTGGGTAAAACTAGACTCGAAATGGGGTAGAATGCCACCAACCGCACCTTACTATCCCAACCCGTTACCAAGATATGATTTTTTCAGAAAACCACGTTTTTTGCCAAAAAAACCCACGTTTCTTCACTTTGAAACAATTTCGTTCCACTTTTGACCACATTTTCGGAATCAGCGTTAAATTTCCTATACACCCAATGCACAATCATAATAAAAAACGAACTCCTAAGGACCGCAATTGCAGTTCAAGCATTGACGATTTAAACAAAATTGAGTTTCTGAAAATACGTTACCTGCATTTCCAAAACACGTGCTGGAAGCTGTCAAATTTCAGGAAAACTTGCAAATTTAATCAGCTTTCTAATGGTATGGTTAACCTTGCGATTTCTCATCGAATTCATGGAGAAATTCAAGTTTGAATGCGGAAAAACAGTAGGCATAAAGTAGTAGGCAAAACAGTAGGCAAAAATACGAGTAGGTACGTACCAGAAAATTAACAAACGGATTCTCAATTTTTCTGTGGCCGCCGTTTTAGTGATATGATTCAGATTGATAATTCCAAGGATTTCAGGGACAAATGAAATCCTCGTTGTACGTCTGAGGTCGTGTTACTGAATTTCAATACAAAACACGCTGCA
>JAEMON010000001.1:80510734-80521891 GCA_030264115.1 Lygus lineolaris | reverse complement strand
AGGAAGCTATACTGCCCACCCAACTTGGCAGACGTTTTATTCGATAATGGTATCGAAAGAGGTATCAATACCGATTGAATCGGTACTCTTTCGATACTGGTATCGATACTTAGGAGGTCCTCCAAACTGCAGAATCACGGAACTCTTTCAATCCGTGCCTACAGAAAGGACCGCGAATTCTCGTTAATCGCGATTATTCAGAGATGAAGAAATCGGAGGGGAAAAAAGTGATTGCCTGATATTGAAGAAAGATGAACGTCCCAGCGCCCCTCTCAAAGTGAGGACATATCAATTAACATAAACAAGGCAAGGGTGCGGCAAACGAGGATATAAGAAAACGGGCGAGACAAACATACCTTTCTTGTGCACGCCGCGCCGGAAGGAGGTAAAGCTAGAAGGAGAGGTATTGATTCTGTATGCCGCTCTCCGCACTCAGAAAGTTGAGACCCCAAGAACCACTTGGAATTCTAATGTGCTTTCTAATGAACTACGCCTCCCGCCCTACTTCTTCTGCTTCTTCCTTTACACCGTTTTCTTCCCCTTCCTTATTCCTCTTCCCTTTCGTCCTTTGGTTTCCTTGATCCCCATGCTCACTAATGAATTGGGTTTTTCTTTTCATTCCCTACCCCTCCTCCATCCTCACCCCCACTTTTTTTTGTCCTCCACGAAGGTTCTCATTCTGCCGTTTAGTCCGTTTAAAAGCCAGAATATTAGTGAATTCATGAAAGCTAATCCTCGGTTTTCTCGGGTTCTGAAGCGCGGGCGGGGAGAGCATCGGCGCGGCGGGGAAGTTCTGTCTCTCCCTTCTCTCTCCCCCACCCCCACAGAAATCTCCAGATTAACATAAACTGAATAACAAGTCCGACTATGAAGGGAAAAGCTTGGCCTCAATTTACATTTTACCCGTTGGATTACGTCAAATTGAGGAACCGTATTAGGTAAATCATTTGTACTTAATCCATTAAAACGGACTTAACGGCGAAACAATGACGTTACGGGTACCAATTTTTTCTTCTCGTATTATAGTATACAAGGAATAGAATAATGAAAAATTACTACACCAACTGTATTAATGTTGAAGGGTGGTTTCAGAAAAGGAATTTAAAAAAAGTCTTCCAATTCCTCACTTTCGTAATATGGAAGTAAACAGTAATATGGACGTAGTGGGGAATTAATTAATAGTTGGTAGGGATTTGTAGAAAAGTTCTGGAGTTATGCTTATAACAACAAATTTCAAGTTTGCACTTGCGTTGTTGCTTTTACCGATCCAATAGTTCCGAAATTAATAGTCAACTAGTTTGAACAAAAAATTATTGTTATTATTATTATTTTGCTTCCGAGTCTACCAAGGTAGCTGAAGCATTGTTTTCACTTTTGAAAAGTGAAAAATTGTTTGCCTCCAAAATTAAATTTCAACTCGCGTTTTACGTTTTAGACCTACCTGAACAATTTTGGTTTCGTTTCTGTCTGTCCGGGAATCCTTGCAACACGTATAACTTCCACAATTTCTATCCGATTTTGATGAAATTTTCAGGGATTACGCGGGTTAGGCCCTAGATGGTCCCCTATGATCATCACCAGCCGACCAATGGTAGCATCTGCGCATGCGTAAACTTGAAATCCTCAAAACATCAATTCCTCGCGACCTGGTCCGATTTCGCTCAAATTTGGAGGAAAGTTGAGGATCGGAGATTCGATAATGCCCTATGAGTTTCATCAAGATCGGATCAGTGGTGCCCAGTGCGCATGCGCAAACGTGAAGCTCTCATGACAGACAATTTTTTAAAATTATTCTTTGTTAGTTTTATTATTTTTCAATTTATTTTTCTTATTTGTTAACCATTATTCTGTTGTTTGTGTTTTTTTATTGTCTAATTTCTTAACCAAAAGATTTTATAGTGAAATAAAGATTGCTTTTTCAAATTGTTGTGTTTATGTCGTTCCATCAAGTCTATGGATACATGGAAAATCCCTGGTAAACATGGTGTGGGACTGGCAGTATACCACGGTAGTAAGTCCCACTTTTTCACAGTAGTAACGGCGGGTTGAACCCTAAAATATGACGATAGGATGGTGGAACTGCAGTTATTTGACCTGCCGTCAGTTCCAAGCAGCAGTGGTTTTATTTGCGATTTTATGGGTTATTTATTTACTGAGCTGATCCGATAGGCAGAACAACCACGCGATATCCACACCCTTCCGGACTTGTGACACGGTATAACCTTAAGTGGTTGTGGGCGAGGCAGGAAAGGTGTGGTTTTGTGCTACTGAAGAGCTGGTGCGGTAGGAGGAGCAGACATGTCCCTCTGAAGAGAATGCAGCGTTGTAACCCTTGGCCTTCTTTAAGATAGGTTTTATATTATGTTAATCAAGAAGGAGCCGTGTCACAAGTCCGGAAGAGTGTGGATATCGCGTGGTTGTTCTGCCTACCGGATCAGCTCAGTAAATAAATAACCCACAAAATCCCAAATAAAACCACTGCTGCTTGGAACTGACGGCAGGTCAAATAACTGCAGTTCCACCATCCTATCGTGATGATTACTGCCGTATAACCTTAAATGGTTGTGGGTGAGGCAGGGACGATGTGGTTTTGTGCTTCTGAAGAGCTGGTGCGGTAGGAGGAACAGACATGTCGGTCCCTCTGAGGAGAATGCAGCGTTGTAACCCTTGGCCTTCTTGAAGATAGGTATTATATTATGTTAATCAAGAAGGAGCCGTGACACAAGTCCGGAAGAGTGTGGATATCGCGTGGTTATTCTGCCTATCGGATCAGCTCAGTAAATAAATAACCCACAAAATCCCAAACTAAAATATGGGGAAACTACTTGAATTTCATAGTACCTAGGCTAAATTGGAAAACCCAAGATTAGGTCCATTAGTACCCACTAATAGTAACTAGACAGTCAAAATATTGAAAAGAATGAAGAACAATTAGCAGGTAATACGTATTTGATTTTTTATTTTGCAACTTCATGATTAGAAATATTAAGCAATATGAAAAAACTTATGTTCCATGACATTTCGCTTCCTGCTTGTAGAACCGGCACACCGCCGTCGTAGAGGGGAAGACACATACTCGATGAATCGAGAAGGCACCACAATTCCATGGAGGCAATCGATCAGAGGCTGTCTATGTCAAAGGCCTTATAATAACGACGCCCTGATGGGCAGCAAGGTGAAGTTGTCGCTTCTTTGTTCCAGGTGGCGAAACACACGTTCATAAATCCATAAATACATCCGCACAGACATCTGTCCAAAACGTGAAGAAAGTTGATCGGATGTCGATCCTAAGCATTCAAAGGAATCGTTCCAGAATTTGGGGTTTCTGCCAATTGCAATACTTTCCTTTCACCTTTCAGGTGGGCTGGGGAAAGTAAAAATAATGATAACTATGAAACTATGATAACCAACAATATTCTGTGTGTATCAGTAAGTAAAGTGAAATTCGAAGGTACAATTTGGGATGAAAGCATCAAATGTCGGCAAATGAAGGGGGAATTGTGTATTTGAATAGTAGGTACCGTAAGATGGGGTCAGTTGAGGAGAAATTTGAGGTTTTTTCAACTTTTCACCTATTTAGGATTTCTTAAGATCGAATCAAATATACCATATGAAACCTCTAGATCTCTAGTTTTCAATAATAACTAGTTGGAAGCTCTAAGTTGATCACAAAAAAAGTTATTCGCATTTCAAAGTGTACTCATTAGAACATGCGAGGTGGGGTCAGTTGAGTACAGTAACGTTTTTCGTCCTTTAGGCCCTGAAAAGTGATCCAGAACTCATTTAAACCATTTTCGTAAAGCCAGAAAAATTTTCTCAAGGAAAGCACACACTTCAAATAGAAAAATGTATAATTTAGTGGAAAAATCGCCCAATTTCAAAATGAGCAATGTTTTGCTATTGATTAAAACTAGCTTTAATATCTCATCTTGGTAACATGCAGTCTTGACGACTGAAAAGCTTGTTAACAGGAACACATACCTTCAATATAAAAAATTTAAAAACTGGCATCAGTGTGTGAAAAGGCTTCAAAAGTACTAAATACCAGAATGTATGCTAAGAAGGGTACATCATGAATAGTCATAAAATCACTGTGAATCGGCAACCACTTACAGTTGTTCAGTTTCACGTTACGTAGGAATACTTACAGTAGTAGGTGACAATTATTATATCGTGCTGAAAACAAAACAAAAAACGCCTAGGTAAACTAATAAGAGTACTACTTGCTAAAAAACTGCAGGTACACTAAAATCAAGTTTCACGCCAATCAGATCCAACTCATGGTTTCATGTCGACTTGAAAAGCTCCCTGGTTGAAGAAACTTGCTTAGAACATTAAGTTAGAACATTGAAAAATTAAAAATATATCTTTTTGAGGGGTTATGGTTGTTGTCGGGTATAGTATGACAGCTTGAGATACTGCAAAGCCTATCCCTAAGTTTCGATAGCTCGAAGGAGCACCTCAACTATGTTGAGGAAAGATTGTGGTAGAGACAGTGATTGTCAGTTAAGATGATGATATATGCTTAGGTGTTGTAAATACCTAAGGAGGATAAAGATAATAACCCTAGGGGTGCCTTAAGAGTTGATAATAGGGGGTTGATAGTATCTACCTAATTGTAAGATAAAGATGAAAAATGATAAAAGGTGTTATGGAATGATAAGACAGATATAATTGATGAAACATCAACAAAAACTAATTTTATTCCAAGAAGCAGACAATGGCTCAGAGTGGTTCAAGTGATATTGTGTAAGTACCTATATTATTTGTTTCCTCTTTCCCTAAAGTGGCCACTTAAAGACAATCATTGGAAAATGCTTTGGTTTACTGGCTTACGTAAATAGGCTTATCTGGTTATGATGCAGAAAATGATGAGAAGGCAAGTCCAGTACCAGGGGGTGGGGGTAGTACCAGTGTAATCCAAGTCCCAGCCTCCTTGTCTCAATCCAGATCTTCACTGGTGATGATGAAAAATACACACCTACCTACAACAATTTCCATGATTTTCCTCGTAGAATCATATTTTTGCTCCTCACCTTTTACTCATGTGCACGTGAGCGGAATATGATCCCTTGGAATTTGGGGAAAATCGTGAATAAGGATTAGTATTTAACAGACTCTTTCTATCTATAGTAGGTATAATTAATCATTGAAATGGGTGATCCGTTACTTTAGTTCCTACTTTTGATTCATCTTTATTTTGAACAACATGGAACAAATTCAAATCGAATCAAATAATTCTTTTTTTAGGAATCATACATGCTTACCTTCCAATCTCTTTTGACCCAAAATTCACTACACGGATTTGGCCACACTTTGGTGCGCTGTTTCCCGTTTTTGGTGTCATTTTGCACTATTCCGTTTGGATAGGTAGGCCAAACATAATCGTTTGGTGGTAATGCTGAGAGATTTCTTTCAACCCAAACTCCCAAAAGTCGTGCTAGAAATCGGCGAGGAGGATTTTAATAGGCTAGATTCAATTTTAAGGCCATAGGACACAACGTTAAATAAGCAATAGAATTCGTACTAGTGGTGGGGAGTGGGATTGGCAATTGCTCTTTAAGAACTGCTCATTGAGGTGAACTACTCAAACTGGAAACTGCCAGGAAAGAACTGAGAGGAGATTGTTCAGTAAGTAGATTTTTTCCTAGTAAAATATCATTGTGGAAACTGATAGGAATTGGCCCAAAGGAAGGATCAGATATCAACAGAAGGTAACGTCTCCCGCCGTTATTCAATTTCAATACCAACCTACTTACTGTACGATGAAGGGTGCACTTATTGAAGGACCGATCAGAAATGGCTGTTGAGAACTGCTCTTCCCAATTGAACGTGGAAGGGATCGCTTCTTCTTGGAAGAACTGGAAACAGCCATTGAGAACTTGTGGACTGAGTCCAACTGAGTTCTCAATGAAGGCTTCTGATTCGTCTTAGAAGAAGTGCTCCCTTCCTCGTTCATCGTTCACGTTCACACAAAATTAAAAATCATGAAACTAGATAGGGATAGAAACAAACTTTCATGATAAGAAGAGAGTCTCTTCCTACTTCCATGATCATTCATCGTTTGTCTACTTCTTCTCTAATACGAGACGCAGATTGGATGATTCACTAGCATAACCCTGGTCGCAGTTCTTCACAGGGCCAATCACAAACAGCGGGGATGAGAGCGAGAACGAGAACTAGAGAGGGAGCAGGAACAAGGGTAAAGTTGAGTGTTGTAAGATGGAGAGGATGAAGAAGGAACAAGAGCTGCAGTTCAGGAGCAGTTCTTACTCGAGATTGAACGAGGTCGTTCCCAATCCTTCAAGTGAACTGAAATTCCCATCACTAATTCGTACATCTAGACCTCCCGGGACCACTTCATCTTACCACAGAGGTGACACCCTCACTGGCCTTCAAGGTCCCCGATGACATTCGACATTCGAGTGACAAAGAAACGGTGACAGTCGAAGGCAAAGAAATATTTTGAAAGACTTGGAAGGCTCCAGGGCCGCAATGATTGAAGAAATTGTGCAAAACTTCACAAGAAAGTATGAAGACTCGGGTAACGTTTCCCTTACTGTCTGTGTGCCCATTGAAGACGTCATTTGCCACCAATATTTTTTAATGAGTTTTGACGAATAAAATATAGGTATGTAAATTCATTTACATTCAAATTTATGGGTTTCCATTTGAATAACGTTGTTCCTCCCTTAATTTCTATTTTTTCCCATCAATACGCATCGCTGCGTAACTCTTGCTTAAGTTTACCCGAATATCTTTTGGAAAACGCTAAAAGGTTCACGCTAGCTATTGTCACGTTCCCTCGAAGGCTTTTGAGAGAATTTAATTAGGAAGCGACCCACTGGGGAGGACTCTTTGTTAACTGAAACGGCGAGTCATTTGATGCCCAGAAGCTCTGAGGGGAAACTGTTGTTAACCCTTAACAATTGATTTCATCACTACGATATCCAAAGCCAGCACATCGTGGGTATCTCTGATTCACACCTGGTAGATGCAGTAGTTGGTGTGAAATCTGTCAGGTCAACAAATATTGAGTAGGTCCCGTAAGATGGGGTGAAATGGTGATATGAGTACAAAACACGTTTTTTCAGCCTTCGAGCGCTATTTCCTGGCTTAGTCCCATAATAACTTAAAAGAGTGAGGGGCCATCGTCAAGAGGATAGTCTCATGAGTTGGTAGCACTGGTTTGAAAGTTGTTTTTGTTGCACAGGGAGGTCTCCAGTTAGGGTTAACGTTTTGGTGAAAAAATTGATCCAGACGAAGTCCGTCATATCTAGGAGCTTAGCGATTTCATTTTGCATGCCACAGAGTCAGGTAAGCTCTATATTTGTTACTCAACTATCTGACTAGAATATACAATAAGAGTTTTCCAAAAAGTGCGTTGTTTTATAAGTTTATCATCATATTTGTAGAAAATGAAGATTTGTGAGGTGATTTGAGTAGTTTTTTTAAAAATAAAATTTGGTGGGGAGATTTAACCATTGTTTGCGCTTACCTTATTTTGGACCACTCGTGATCTATTTTCTCATAAAACTATCCAAAACATCCACAAACTGGCACATTCCTCACAATTCTCCACACTTTTTCACGTGGTACAAATAATTTTGTTGTTTATAACCTGAATTTAGCAGCCTGATGATAACCTCAGGGGTTGTTGTTGTTGTGGTTGTCCGTAGTGTGATGGAATGTTGTTCGTTCCCTGGTTCTCATGGATGTTTACCTTTTCTTTCTGGTACATCCATGACATTCCTGTTTTGTTCATTGTTATTTTTGGGTTAATTATCCCACTAATTTTGTTCTTAATAATTTATTAAATTATAATATACCTGAATCTAATTTTCAATTAACTCTTTTGCGTGGTTCAGTGACATTTAATCACCAACAGCGCCATGCTTCAGTTGTTGGAGTCCAGCCATTTTTTTCCTGGAAGCCATCTTCTCTACTTCCCTTTTGTGAGCCGATGTGATAACTTCTCCAAGTCAGACCTTTTCAGCCTTTCTGTAATTCGTGAATATCAACTATTATCTCAGCCATCCACTCCGAATTTTCACTTAATTTTACCCAGTGACGTCTGTTCTATCTTTAGAGAGCGTGGCGCTGCTCAAAATCACCATCTTCTGTGAAATATCCCTTCTTGCATCTGGGACTTGGGTTAACCCATGTGAAGTGATAGTTTTTGTGCCCTTGGACGTCCTCTTCTGAACCTGGATTCTCGTCCTGCTTCAGTGGGGTGATCCAGGTGACTGTCTGCATAGTCTGTCACTCCTGACGATAATCTGACGTCAAGAACGCTAAAAAAATCAAAAATTGAACCATAATTTAAATAATATCATAAGATTGGATGAGATCGATGTTCAACAATTTTTTTGCAATATAAGGGTTCAAATGGTTTGAAAACCTTGCGTTTTTGGGGAATTTTGTGGAAGATCGCGCAAAAACTATCTTTGGAATAACAAGAAAAGTGATATATATATGAAGGGTACAGGGAAAAAAGGGGATAACTCCAAAGTTCAGAAACTCAAAAACAAACTTTATTGACTCGAGGTATGTTACACGTTCAACAAAAAAAATTAATGAAGTCTTACAGGCATCGTAGCAACGCTATTCTTCAAGTTTCATAAGAAATGAAAAGGTTTTTGTTAAAAACTGACCCGACGAAAAATTTAAAACGTTAAAAAGTGTGGAATGAAACCTTTCTTCACCGGATTTCGATTTTAAGTTTTTCGATTTTCGATAGTACCTGAAGGTCATTGAATTTAGAAGTTTTTATGGGAACTTTCCCATTGTAGGGAGGTTTCAGTTGTATGGAAGAGGGAGTAGTTGTGTCTGCTGTGGTACTTTCATCACGGTTTTTGCACCTCTTGTTCGTTTCTGGTACCATTGGAGTTTTAATATGTGAGCCATTGTAGTAGGAATTTTTATGAAAAATGAATTTGGGACATTCTTTTGGAATATCAAGCTCTCTTATAGGTCGCGTAGCTAGGTTTATTTATTTATTTTATTTTTATTTTTTTTAGATAAAAACCTTTCAAGTAATCGGTTCAGTCTAACGGCTAACGACTAACGGCAAAATGTGGGATGGAATGTTGATTCCCAGTTTCATGCAAAGCTCTTCAGTTCCATGGAGTGGCTTGGAGTTTGACCCTTTTTCCCTACAACCGCATGTAATGATGCCCTTCTTCCCCTGCACGGCCTTTATTTTTCTGCTATTTGTAGAGGAATGGAATCTGTTTTCTCCGATGTCGACCCACCATGTGAAGCAACTCCCTACAAACCACTATTGTCAGCTCAAAATCGACAAACTGTGGAATTATACCCTTATTTACTACGGATGAGTGGGATATCCGGTAATATGTATATATAAAATGTTGTAATCTGTTGTGGTACCTACCTAAATGATCTTGTAGTTGGAAGTTAAGTTGTGAAACTGTGGAATAAATGGCGAGTGTTGATTGCCAACCCAGTTGTCGGTTCTAACCGAACCTAACTGTACTTCGTGGAATGTTATCTATTATTATGTAATGATGTAATTAGTTATGAATAAACGTTTAGATCAATCAATCAACGGATGAGTGAAATATCCATTTTATTGGGATTACAAAAATCGGGATTCCACTGTATTATTTATAGGGACATTACACCAAATAACACACTTCTTGCTTTACCGAAAACTCTTATTTTGTATGATCTTCTTCGGAAACGCATTATATTTTTTTAAATTATATTTTGAAATAGAAGGGGTCAGAGGGTTTGAAACTAGCTAAGAAGCTTGTGTTAAACCAATGGAATTCGAACCGAGCGATGGGGAGTGGGACTGGAAAGTGCTCTTCAAGAACAGCTAATTAAATTGAATTCCTCAGACTGGAAACTGTGAGGAGAAAACGATCGTTCAAGGGATTGTTCATGTTCAGTATGTAGATATTTTCTTAGTAAAATATCATTGTGGAAACAGGTAGGAATTGGCTCAGTGGAAGGATCGAATAGAATCCTCCGTCTCCCGCCGTTATTCAATTTCAATACCTACCTATACTAACAGAACGATGAAGGGTGCACTTATTGTCGGACCAATCGGAAATGGCTGTTGAGAACTGCAGATATCAATTGATCGGGGAAGAGAGCGTTTCTTCTTGGACTGTGTTCTTGAGAACTTGTGGACTGAATCAGTAATATTGGTCAGGTCCCTTGACATTAAGAATTACCGAGATCGCTATCGGGTCCAAAAACCTAGAAAGTGGCTCTTGGCGAATTAGCTCATTAAGTCATACTGCATGGGTGGAACTTTTCCCCAATTAGAGACACACATAAATTCACGGTGGCGCTTAACTAATGATAGCTAAAGCTATCAGAGAAAGCTCAGAGGTTCCAACGATAAAGCGAGGTTACTCGTCTCCTCTTTTACCCAGCGGATTAATCTACGAGCACGCGGATTCCCCATTAATTGGGAGGCGTGGAGTGAAATAGAGAGAGAGGGGAGAGGGAGGGAGGGAGTGAGAGAGAGGGAGAGAGAGAGAGGGAGGAAGAGAGAGTGAGTGGGGGGGTACCAGCAGACTATTATGTTCAAATTAATCGGACGCTCCAAAACGAGGCAAAAAGCCCTTCGAGGACGCTGTAATGCGAAACAGCGGAAAAGTGAGCAGCTATGAGTGGTGGGCCGTTACGCGTAGTATCACACGGGCCGATCGTGACGTGATTAATACACGGTCACCATCCAGGCTTCCACGGATAAATCGAACCTCACGCTAACAATCACGGAGCGACATTATTCTAGTCATAACACCTGAATAGATTCATCTTCTTGGTAAAGATTATTATATTATAGCGATGAAAAATGTAATGCTTTCGCAGTGGCTGTTACCGTTCAGATCGCGATGAAATACATAGGCAGTCATTATCATCAGGCTTGAAATTTTCTGTAAGAGCCAAACGCTTATCAACGATAATCGGGGGATCAAAATGGTGAAGTTGACTTCGAAACATGAGCTCATGTTCACACAAAAAACTTTTTTTTTTTTTTTTTAAGCGATTTTTGAGACTAAATCTCCAAAATTTGACCCCTTGGAGTACTCCAAAAATTCTGGCAGACGAACTCATCCTTTCTTCTTATGTTATTGACATTTGAAATTTTTTTTCGGATTTTGGTTTATTATTTTCAAT
>JAEMON010000001.1:80498804-80510724 GCA_030264115.1 Lygus lineolaris | reverse complement strand
TCGAAAATTCGCTAAAAGAGTTAAATTTCAGGAATTTATTTTAGAATGGTCTAAAAAGGATTTCCATTGAGAAAATTTTCAAAAATTTGCATTATTAAAATTTTGAAGCCATTGCAATAGCTTCATTTTCTTCGAAAATTCGCTAAAACATGAAATAATTTCATTTTAGTAGACCTCTTAATATTTTCCTCGCATTTAAATGAAAGTGATGTCGTTTGATGTTTCTCCGAGGTTTGGTGTCGTTTTCCTTAGACTTAACTGGATAGACTTTTCTTTTCTCCTTCGGTGAATTTTTGAAGCTATTCAGCGTCAGTGAATTGGATGAGACGTCGAGAGGTTGAATCAGGAAAGAAAAATCTCCGTTGACCAAACACGGCGAAAAAACAGAGACTGTAAAGAAAACGACGCAAGTAGTCCCCAAAGGGTTATTCAATAAGTGTAGTAGAAGTCTTGAATGAATGAGGAGCTCCTAACTTCAAGGTAGGTACCTCCCAAAAGACGTGGGAGACTGCTTCTTTTTTCAAACTTTCTTGACGTTTGGTATAAATACTTTCCACTCTGGAAAACTCAAGTTTTGAAGGAGGCTGCTGTAATTGAACGGGGAAGGAACTAAAAAAGGCTCGTCATTAGACCAAGATAAAAGCTGGACCCAATTAGAAGGGCTCCCGTTCCAATGAGGGCGTCACCAATGAGGAATCGTTGTTCATCAACTCCCATAAATTAGGTTACATTCTGCCGACATGATGTTACCCAGCTTTTCTACTGAAGTTTCCTCCTTCAACTAATCTCGGCCTTTTCATCCCAGCAACCTGGACTCACCATAGGTCTTACAACTTTCACAAAAGAAATTACCGGATGTAAAAAAAAAAAAAAAAAAAATAGAAAAAAAGGTTAGCGACGAAGAATTTCGCTCGCATCCAACTGGAAATCACAATTAAATGGGGAACTTGCACCGGTCTGAAATTTTCTTTTTGGTCTCATGTTTCTTGTTATTTGGGGTTGGAAAACAAGATTGGGAGCATGGTAAGAATATTTAGTTGTTTCCAAGAGTAGAAAACTAGAATGAAAATCTCAGCTGTTCGAAACAAGTTGGGTGGACATCAGCATAGCTTCCTTACTGACCCTGTACAATCCATGAAAATTTCAATGAAATTGGTCGAGTAGCTCCGGACTTGGAGCTATGCAACACATTTCAAAATGGCGCATGCGCAGTAGGTATTTGATATAGCAGTGTCGAAATTCGAAGGTATTTGTTAACTATCAACTACCCTCCAAATTTGAGCGAAATAGATCAATTAGCAACTGAGGAAATTCACATTTGCGCATGCACACACGCTAATCGTAGTCCGATGGAAATTAAATTCATGGGGCACCCCTCTAGGGCCTAACCCGCGTAATCCCTGAGAATTTCACCGAAATCGGTTGAGTAGTTCCGGAGCTACGCCTATGACAACTAATTTCAAGTTGTAAAGTTCGCTTTCGCACTAGCACAGTAGCTGTTACTGATCCAATTGTGAAGAAATTAATAGGTGATTGTCTTGGAGTCAGCCCCCAACTACCTTCCAAATTTGAGCGAAATAGGTCAATTAGGAACTGAGATACCGGGGTTTCAGGAAATGCATGTTTGCGCAGGTGCTCACACTACTAATAGTCCGATGAAATAGTCCGATGAAATTCTTAGGAGACCGTCACGGGGCTAACCCGCACAATCCCTGAAAATTTCATCAAATCGGGACCATAACTTCATATTATAGTTTTGCCTGGGACAAGGAATTGTCCACAGACCAACAAACTGACAGACCGACAGACCTACAGACAGACAGACAGACATGTAACCAAAATTGTTCAGAAAGCTCTGAACGTAAAAAAGTATCTAAGGGGAAATTTTGATTTCGGAGGGCACACATTTCTCTAATTTCTTGCACGAATACTTAGCTTCCTTCCTTCGGTAGGAGGAAGCAAAAACAGCTGCCAGCCCGCCAGAACCTATTTGTTACACACGCAAAAAAACCACAGATATCGCTAAATTCGCCAGGGCCCTCAACCGATGATATAGCCAAAACAAATAAAAAAATTGTAAATTTGTAACAAGAACTAAATAAAAAATTGTAAACAAAAATCCGAGATTCTCCCTAGTTTGATCAGAAAGTAACCCCAGTTAAGAGTGCAGATTCTGACAGTCTGTCTGTAGCATGGAAGTAGGAAGACGTTCCTACTTCCATGCTAATGACGTCAGTTAGTTCAGGGCGGGAATTCAAAACTAATACCACCACACAATAAATGACCGATCACGTTGAAGGCAGAGCAAGAACTGAAAAAGCCCTCCTCATTCCAGGGCTGTCGAAGTTGACGCTAGGTAGCGCTAGAGGCGTTCACTTCCTGGGGTGCACCGATGTTTCAGATTCTCTTCCCCGAGATTTATAAAATGTAAAACTTCAGGAATCGTTCTAGAATGGTCTTAAACGGATTTCCATGGAGAAAAGTTTTAAAAGTTTGCATTACCTTCTAAAATTTTGAAGCCATTGCAATAGCTGAATTTTCTTCGAAAATTCGCTAAAATGAGAAAACAATTGATTTCATTCGTGGTCAATTTTGACTGTTTTGTACATATTCATATTTCCATGTCCTTTTTAAGACCCAATAAAGTTCAGAGCCATCAAGTTTTGTGAAATCCTATAAAAAAACCTGAATATCTCCAATCTAAATTTTGAGGGAAAAAAGTGAAAATGTGCTGCTAGTAGGCAGTTTTTTGTGATTTCCCACAACTTGGGGGTTGACGGAGATTTTGCCATTCAACATCCAGCGATTCAATTATAGTTGTCCATTTGATTTTTCCAACTCACCAAGTAATATCAACTACCGATACTATTTCCCTTGATGGTCGATGGTTCGATTGATGGTTTGATAAGGCGGGGTGGGGATGGTTCTATCTACGTGTTGGTCAATGCCAACCAAAAGTGCTTGACTCACGTGAGAAGTATAAATGATGCAGGGGAACTTGTATTCAGTGATAAGTTGGGAATAAGTTGAAATATACATCTATTTTCTGTAAACCGTGACAGCAGAAATTGGGCACGTGACGCCACCATCATTAATTAGCGAATATAGCTTTTGCAAAGGCTTCAAAATTATTGTAATGCAAATTTTTGCGAATTTTCTTCATGGTAAATCCGTCTCACACCATTCTAAAACGATTCCTGAAATTCAACACTCTTAGCGAATTTTCGAAGAAAATGAAGCTATTGCAAAGGCTTCAAAATTTTTGTAATGCACATTTTTGAAAATTTTCTTCATGGAAATCCGTTTTAGACCATTCTGAAACGATTCCTCAAATTTAACACTTTTTCATATGTATACATATGTATATTTATATAAATATTATTTATATATATTTATATATATGTGTCATTCCAGACGATATCTGACCGAAGAATCGAGCTAAAAATCTGAAAGAAATTCAAAATGTCAATAACATCAAAAGAAAGACTAAGTTCGTTGGCGAGAATTTTTGGAGTACTCCAAGGGTTCAAATTTTGAAAATTTAGAGTCAAAAATCGCTAAAAAACGTGTTTTTTCTAGGTTTTTGGTGTAAATTACCAGCTTAAATATTAGAAGTCACTCGCCTTCACACTTGATTACAATATTGATGCAAGATGATTGTTACTAGCAGGCTGTTTTCTTTTGCTTGCGTGGCAACCAACAAACTTCACTTCTTTGCTGGATTTTGATGCGAAAGCATAAAATATAATTAACTGTCTTTCACGTTCACAAATCTTCTCTTTTTCTTTTCGCATCCACACTCTAATTCTAATTATGGGCCCAGCACGCTTCCACTGCGCAATGATCATTACTGTAGCATGTATTGAATTGGGATAAGTAGCTGACCGAATACATAATTTCGGGTCTTGTTGCTGTCGCCAGGTACATCAATGATCCAATTAAACTTTGGTAAGGTACATCAGGGCATACCCCCTCAAGAGGTTTTTCAAGTTTTAGATTGGTTTCCATAGGCGTTCTCATTGTTTTTGATTTTTCCATCCTGAAAGTTTTCAATAATTTGTTTATGTATTTCTCCTGGCTCATCAACACTCCTCCATCTTTGTCTCTCGAGAATTCAATTCCGAGACAGTAACCTTTTTTTCCAATGTCTCTCATCTCAAATGTTCTTGCCAGGTCTTCTTTCAATTCATCTATTTTCGCTCTGTTTGCAGATAGTATCACCAAGTCGTCTACGTACACGGCGATCAATATATTTTCCCCTCCTTCTCCGCGTATGTAGAAACATGGATCTGCAAATGAAGGTTGACATTTCAGTTCTTTCAATCGAGCATCGAGTTTTTTGAACCACTGCTTTCCAGCTTGATTCAATCCGTATAGTGCTCTCTTCAAAGAACATACTTTGTTTTCGAATCCATCTTTGGCCAGATCTTCAATCATTTTTCTTGTTTTTATAAAAATCGTCTTGTCTTCGTTTTGACTTTCTTCGATCAAAATTTTGTTTAAATATTCTTCCAGTCCCTCAGGTTTCTTCATAAATATTTCTTCGTCAAGCGTTCCGTTAAGGTATGCTGTAGTTACATTAAACTGGCTAATTTCGAGATTTTCTTCATCTGCTGTACTCATCAGCAAACGGAGTGACTTCATTTTTACGACCGGGGAATAAGTTTCTGAAAAGTCAATCCCAGGGAGTTGGGGCTTTTCGCACCCGCACTCTAATTCTAATATTAAACATAGGGACATATGGTATATTCGGAATCAGCGTGAAATTTCCTATAAGAATCTCCCGCCAAATCGGTTGAAATCATTCTTTGAAAATTCGCTCATCAACTCATGCTGCATGAATGGAACTTTTTTATGACTCTTCTCCGATCATGGGACACCCCTCACGTTGCACCTTCTCGGAAAGCTCTCACAAAAAATATCATTCGCACACTATGTTTAAGCTAGCATTTTACTGTTTTGAATAATTAACGGTTTATGAATAGTCGAACGAATTAAATGATGGTCATGGTGCCCATCAAATTAGCAAATTTCGAGTACGTAGGCAGGTGAACCCAAACATTGGAGTGAAAAATGGGTTAAGCATACATACGGAAATACCTTTGTGTATGTGTATATTTGTTGAGCTTCTTTAAATAAATAGTAGAAAACACATAGCTACTAGAGACATATAGCCATATAAGGCACATATGCACCCTATACTGGAGTGAGTAACTCTCAAAGCACTCACAGCTCTACTATCTATTGAAAGTGTTGAAAAATTCTCATGAGTGGGTCTGGACGAAGAAGACGACGAGGATGGGTAACGATATTTCTCCGGCAGCTCAAAATGAAAACCTCGGAAGAAGTTTCCAACGGAATAAGTTGTTTGCCTCTTAAGCTCATCAAGAACCACTCTCCAAAATTAAGTCCTCGAATTCCCACCTTCTTAAGTTGGATAGGGAAAAGCGGGAACGGTCCCCTTGTCAGTCTAGGAAGGAGGAAAAAACATTCCAACGCACACAGACACACTTTAATCGCAGGTAAGAGGTTCATGTGTTTTGGTATGCCCTGCAGTTGGGTATCTCGGTGGCTCATACAACAAACATGGGCCACTTAGGCGCCAGGGTGATGGGAAGGGGGGGGGGAGGGGGGTGGCTCTGGCTGATGAATCACCCGATCCCCTTTAGAAAAACTTCTCTCTTCGTCTTGGTCCAATTCAGTCAGTTTAGTAAAACAGGAAAAGCGAACGTTTTTTCATATCCCAGCCCTCTTGAGATAGATTAGAACAGGGCCGTCAACAAAAACTTTATAACTCAACACTGCTTCTTGTACTTGTAATGTTGATTACCCACCAGATTACGATATACGATATCCGGAAAGATATTATCTTTCCCTTCCTACATTTCTTGAACCCCAAACCAAAGAGGTGAGCAAGAAAAGTACAGTTCCCATCTTGGGATTGCCAGTTTTATCACCGTGCATCCGGGTTAGGAGTATGAGGAACATCAATTTCTTGACAAGATTGGTATATAGCATGAAAAAATGAACCTGATTACTATTTGAAATAGTGATAATAATACGCACCGTCTTTCTCCCGTTTTAGATGTGACAGTTGAGGAGAAAAACATCATGTAGAAAACAGGATACGGACAATACATCTACACCAAGTGCAAAGTTGCCTTATAGTGTGCAAATTTCAATGTAAAGCCTTCCATACTCACAATAACATTTTCCACATGCCACCCGGACACATTGGATACCGTCTGTGCTGTGGGTGATTCCCTTCAGGTCCTTCAGATTTGTCGATATGACATATTTATGTCTGCCGTCGAGGCCCACACATTTCCATCAACATATACAGGGGGGCCCACCTAACACGCCCATCCTCATTACGTCCTCCACTATTGGAGATGGAAGGAAGTGTTAAATGATACCCCCTTAATTCTTTGCGTAGAATGCGAAAATCATCGTTTTGCGCGTCGCAGAGACAGATTCGGGTTCCAGGTGAAATTTAACGGAAATTTTACCCGTCACTTGAATTTCTGAGTGCGCGAAAACGTGCGCAAACACTCGCAAAATGTGAAAAACCTAAGGTATTAAATTACCACATGTTTTCCAGGGTGTTTTTCACGCTGAATAACGTGGTCATGTTCACTTTCCGATCTGTGCAATCCTTGAGAAACCGCTCAACAACCAGAACGGTACTTGGTATTTGGGAAAGTAGTGGGAGAATCGAAAAATTAACATCACCACGTGATTCAGCGTGAAAAATACCCTGGAAAACATGTGATAATTGAATAAAAAACTAGGTTTTTCACATTTTGCGCGTGTTAGCGCACATTTTTGCCGACTCAAAAATTCAAATGACGGGTCATATTTCCATTCAATTCCACCTTGAAACCAAATCTGCAATAACAAGTGGGGTTTCTCATTTGAAAAATTAATGTGATGCGCGTTGCACACTGATTTTTTATTGTTACGCAAAAATTTAAGGGGGTGAGATTTAACACTTGCTTTCGTCTCTAATAGTGGAGGACATAATGGGGATGGACGTGTTGGTTGATCCAACGGACGCCAGTGTGTGGTGACTTCCCGAACGCGTGGCGCGCTAAACAGAAGTTCTGTTAGAATTGGATGAATATATTAATTATGCAGTGTCAAATCAAGTTGCTCATAACTGATGAGAATAATTCTTTATTTTTCTGCAGAACGTAAGTATGGCTTCTAAGATCCCAATTTGGCGTGATTATAGATCTTGGAATGCTATTCAGATTCGGCACGATTGCCGACGCCCATGGTCTGGCCCCCTGTTGCCAGACTGGCACCAGGAGGTGACGCCACATGGGTTTACGTGTTGGGTATCGTTTATCACAGATTTTGGTATGTTGTTCAGTTTGAAGACAATCTCCCAGCTGAAGGGACGTCCTCTGAAATGCATGCGTTACTAAACTACTTGTTTTAACATCGGAGGGCCGAATCTGTGGAAGGCGAATTCAAACTATATACTATCCGATCGGAAATTAACCCTTCTCGGGTGAATGCTTCGGTTCAATAACCGTTATAATTGGGTTTTTTAATAACTCAACTTCATTAAACTCTTATATTATACTTAAATACCTACTCAGTCAGTAGGTTTGATTACGTCCTTGTGATACGAACAATAATGAACAATTTTGTTTCGTTTTTCAGTTCATTTCATATCTCAGCTTATTATCGTGAGGTAGCTATCTGATTGTCGGGTATTGACCCCCAAATGAAACAAGTCTATTATTCAATTATTATTTTGTTGCGTTTACGTTTCGAGCGCCCTGCGCCCGTCTTCAGAACAGAACCTACAAAAACTAAAAAGGACCCAGTCAAGATGAAATTCGTCATAAACAAGATGTCCAGAATGATAAATGTCCAGACTCCATGCTGCGCTGGACAAACCCAGATTTATCACTGTTGCCATTTCGGACAACCAGCTTATGGCGGGCAGCTCGAGTTGGGAAATGGTTTTGGATTTGTCCAACGTACCGGCTTTTGCATCCTGACATTCTACATGGAATGACATGAACAATGTTCGTAGCCAATAACATGAGTGTCACTTTGGTGCAAAATATTCCAAGAGTGGGAGAAGTACGTAAACCAAACCACAATGTAGTAAGCTTCTCCTTTATTGCCTTGGAAATCATATCGGTAAGACCTCAGATGACAGTAACATATGTCATCCCAAAGAACTAGGAGGGAAGAGTTCTTACTGAGAAGGTTTCCAAGGCAATAATAAAGAAGAAGCTTCCTACATTGAGGTATGGTTTACGGCCTTCTTCCACTCTTGGAAATTGTTAAACTAAATTGAAGGATAAAGTTCCACTCATGTTGGCTACAAACATTGTTTATGACATTCCATGTAGGATGTCAGGATGCAAAAGCCGGTACGTTGGACAAACCCAAAACCATTTCCCAACTTGAGCTGCCCGCCGTAAGCTGGATGTCCGAAATGGCAACAGAAATAAATCTGGGTTTGTCCAGCACAGCATGGATTCTGGACATTTCTAATTCTGGACTTCTTGTTTATGACGAATTTCATCTTGATTGGGCCCTTTTGGGTTCATATTTTGAGTAAATATTAATTTAATTACTTACTTCAGAGGGTTATAGGGCGGTCTCCACCAGTTGTAAGGGGGCTATTCGGTACCCTTTGGTGAGACGGCTACTGGGGTATTTCCAAATTACAGTCAATTGATCAGCTTCCAAATTAACAATTATCAGCCGACTCACGCGGTCGCATAAATATGCGGAAGACTGGCGACAGAAAATAAATACTCACTCTCGTTATTAAATTCTCATTATTAAGTACTGATTCTGTCCTTGTATTCATTTGGAGACACCCCAGTAGCCATCTCACCAAAGGGTACTAAATATGCCGCTTACCAATATGCCCTTTTACAAATTGTTATTTCCTAGCTAACTGAGTTTTCAAACTTGAATTTCTGATAATTAACAAAATGGACTTGGGTAGTTCTGAAAAACACTGGGTTATAATACGAACGTCATCAGGTAAGGTTACTGAAGTCGTTCTCAACGGCTGGATTAACTTTCCGTTATTTAATAGTCATTGATATGCAGGGAACACTGGAGCTTTTCCCACATCCAGATTCTGGTGAACTCCGAATCAATATAGGTTGAGGTCAACTCGTCAAACGAACTTCCAACCCCAGTGAAGAGTCGAGAATACCAAACATCACCTGGAATCTGCCCGGGAACCACACACTAACTTATTCCAACGTTTCAGGCGTAAGTAATTCGATGCTGCTCGTTATCATCAGTAGGTAGTTTACTGCTATTTTCTTTGAAGTAAATCTTCCTTTGTTCAAGTCTATTGTCAACGCCATAATTTCGTACCTAACTGGTATATTGATAATTCAGGTGGGTAACTCAATGATTGATATATTAAAAAAATGAACTGTTGTGTAATAGTTTGCAGCTTTTAGCGAATTTTCGAAGAAAATAAAGCTTCAACATTTTAATAATGCAAATTTTTGAAAATGTTCTTCATGGAGATCCATTTCAGACCATTCTAAAACGATTCCTGAAATTTAACACATTTTCATATGTTTATATGTGTGTCATTCCAGACGATATCTGACCGAGGAATCGAGATAAAACATCCGAAAAATTTTTAAAATGTCCATAATATAAGAAGAAAGGATGAGTTCGTCGGCCAGAATTTTTGGAGAACTCCAAGGGGTCAAATGTTGAAAATTTAGTTTCAAAAATCGCTAAAAAACACGTTTTCTGAGGTTTTTTGTGTTAATTACCATCTTAACATAGGAACATATGGTATGTTAGGAATCAGCGTGAAATTTCCTATAAGAATCACCCACCGATTCGGATAAAATGATTCTTTGAAAATTCGCTCATCAACTCATGCTGCGTGAATGGGACTTTTATTTCAGATTCGGGTTCTGCTTCGAGTTCATGGAAAATGACCCGACACTCGAATTTATGATTGCTCAAAAACATACGTATATGTAAGTAACTCATAGTGTAAGTACCTACGCAAAACGCAAAATACTGAGTTTTTTTTTTCAGTGTAATAAAACACAAAGTTAGACACACAACATGTGTTGCAGTCTTCAACGCACAATAACGCGGTGATGTTCCTTCTTCGATTTGCGCGGTCTTTAATTTAAGACCCTCTCAACAGCCTGAATTTGACGACTGGTGGACCATTCGAGCAAGCAATTTTTCATGGTCAGTTTCGCTCTAATCGAAAATCATTTTATTCAGCATTGAAAAAATCACATGAAAATCGTTGTTCAGAGTTCGTATTTTAATTTCCACACCCTAAAAACTCGTTTTTTCTTCATTTTGCGGACAATATGATCAAACTAAAGAACTTTTTTCAGAACTCATAAATTCGAGCGATTGGTCTTCTCTCCACACACAAAAAAAAAAACAAAAAACCAAACAAACACAACACACTCCTCATCCATCTCCAACCATCATCCTTTCATTGTTCATTCGTTTTATCGAAATCCTATTGTTCTTCAGATGCAATTTATTTACTGTTATTTTTGGCCAAAATGATGCTTTTCACAGGAAATCCAGCCATTCGATTATTTAAACATTGAAAATGGGGTGTCCTTGATCCACAACGATAAAAAGTTGGATTTTAGGCGAAAAATACTCATGAAGTATCCGGAAGAAAGCAGCCTAACCAAAAAACTTTGGGAGGCCATACTGATGGTCAATTTTGACGCTATACTTGATAAAACCAAAGTAGCATACTCCCTGAACTCATTACAAGGTATCTACCTTATGGTAGAGTAGTGGCCACTGTTTTAAACTTCCTGTTGGATTCGATTATGTTGGTAGAGGAGCAGCGACCTTAAAATGTGTAATAGTTCCGATGGTTGGGGTCCCACGTAGATAGCAATGGACCGGCAGAAGCAGGGGTCGGGTAGATACAGATTATTTGTACGGGTTTCGCAGGATATTACCGGGAAAGCGTGTTTCCGGGAGAACTCTCGTGCCGTTAAATAATTAAACAGGGATTTGTGACCTTCGAACCCGAAACGCCAGAGGCACTGATTAAGCAGTGCTAGGGTAAATCGCTTCCCTGACTCTGATCGGATCTGCTCCTAGCTCCGGATCCGGTCTTAATTGACAGCAGATGACCGTTGCCTCGAGGCAGCAGTTTCGGCCTCAATCCATACCTCCATAATCCTTATTGTACGAGTATGTTACAGATCCGTTTCCAATCACATTTCAGGTTGAGGATGGACCCGGAACATCTTTTGTTTCGTTTCCCCAGACTGCTCCACCAATTCATATGGATACTTTTAATTTTACCGATAACCCTAAAACGGAACCAATGGTCAATGCAACGACGAGGGTGCCCAAGTTCTTCCTAGCCCCACCATTGAAGTTTTACCCTCACTCCTCACCCCTCTTCTATGGTATCTGACGGTAAGTTGGCTTCGAGTCCCAGGACACTTATCTCGTCCCCAAGCTCCTCCTGGTGAGCAATTGTTTCCTAAGTAAAAGCTGTGTTTTCGTTGGAAAGACTTGGCTGTAACAAACGTTATTGCGCTCTCCTGGAAGCTGGAAATTTAGGTGTATTTTTTCGTTCCAAATGCTCGTGTAACAAGTAGCTGCATTTCGTTGATCAATATGACTGCTGTTTGTAAGTAGCTGGTTCGAGCATATACATTTTTCCCCATTCACCTACCTTCTTTATCAGTTGCTTCATTCCTCACGAACATATACCAACGTTGTCAATGAATTTTTTTCCGTGAGAGTCGTCACATCGACATCATGGTTGCCATAAGAGATCAAAAGTTGATGATTGCGTACTAGGGTTAATGGTGAGATGAAAGCATGCCGTATGGCCCGAACTATTGAGCAGGTCGGAGCATTTTTAGCGAATTTTCGAAGAAAATGAAGCTATTGC
>JAEMON010000001.1:80472328-80483557 GCA_030264115.1 Lygus lineolaris | reverse complement strand
TCCTCAACTATCCTCCAAATTTGAGCGGAATCGGACCATTAGATCGCGAGCAATTGATGTTTCAACGATTTCATGTTTACACATGCGCAGAGGCTACCCTTGGGCGGCTGGTAATGAATTTCATACGGGACTATCTGGGGGCTAACCCACGTAATCCCTGAAAATTTCATCAAAATCGGATGAAAAGTGTTAAAGTTAGGTATACGTGTTGCATGGATTCCCGGATAGACAGACAGACAGACAGACCGACGGACAGACAGACAGACACGAAACCAAAATATTGTTCAGGAAGGTCTAAAACGTAAAACGCGAGTTGAAATTTAGTTACCATCAAACCTTCGATCTCCAACTACTCTCCAAATTTGAGCGAAATCAGACCATTAGGTCGCGAGAAATTGATGTTTCGAGCATTTCACGTTTACGCATGCACAGAGGCTACCATTGGTCGGCTGGAGATGAATTTCGTAGAGGATCATCCAGGGCTTAACTCGCGTAATCCCTAAAAATTTCATCAAAATCGGATCTAAATTGTGGAAGTTATGCGTGTTGTAAGGATTCCCGGACAGACAGACACGAAACCAAAATTGTTCAGGAAGGTCTAAAACGTAAAACGCGAGTTGAAATTTTGATTTTGGAGGCAAACAATTTTTCACATCCCAAAAGTGAAAACAATGCTTCCGCTACCTTGGTAGACTCGGAAGCAATATATATTGATTTTTTCTTGAAGATGGACGCAGGATTGTATGATACGTCGAAATTAAAAATGATCATGAATTATACGTCGTTCACTTTTTTCCTGATTTCCTGCTGAGCCGCATTTCGATTAATTTAGAAGAAGCGAACATCATTCATAAAAAAATCACAATAAAAATAATGTTACTAATATGTACTACGAGGTACTACTACTAATACTACTACTACTACTACTACTACTACTACTACTGCTACCACTACTTAGTAACTTTCCTGAATAAGAAGAGTTTCTAAACGGTCCGATGACTTGCTGAATGAATCATGGCTCGGTTATTGATTTACATTCTATAATTGGATTAGTGGCTAGAACTAACTTAAATTAATTCAGACAGATTACAGTTACGGGAGGAGGGCCATTCCTTGAGTATTATTAACCCCTTTACCGGCACGTTGTTTCCCTAATCTGCTCGTTCATGTGCAATAACTGCCAAGCTCGATTGGCTCAACTGATGACGACTATATTTGGCTGAATTCCTTCGTAATGCATGTACAAAACCGTCGAAGTTGTGTGATATCTTGCTTCTCTTGGTGATGAGATTGTGATGAAGAAAAACCTTCTCAACGAATGACATTTATTTTTTGGTTTTTTTATTTTCATTCAAAGATTATTTTTAAGTCGACCCTCAGTAGCAGATTGGAACTGGTCAACACTTAGCTGGGAAATGAATAATCGCCTACTACACCATCTCCAAACTCTCGAAATCAAAACCGTAGAACAGAATTGATGTACGGGGGCGTAAGTACCTATACAATGTTTGGGGAAAAGTCTGCCAAGTTGGGAGGGCAGTATAGCTTTCTCACATTGGTAACATGGACGTATAAATCTGCAGTGAGTGAAAATTTCACAAATTTTACAAATTAGTCCATCTGTCAATTTCATTCCATAATCCTTTCCTCTACTGAGCATAGTAGGTAATTTCCTGTTCATTAGGCTTGCTCTTTTAAATTTCAAATAAATACATTATGCTTCCAGTTTCATTGTACCTTTCAGTTTTCAACCTTTCGTGATTGAATGATGCCTTGACCAGGATTGGTTGGGTAAATAAATCACCAACACACTCAACTTTATCATCCAAATTCGTCCTTGCTGCATTGATTGTTCTTGTTGTTAAAGACAAGCAATGAGTTGTTTGTTTACATTGAAAACTGTAGTATCGTGAAAAGTCTATCATCCTCACCATGATGACAACTCATCGACAGATCCTTCCCAAGAATAGCAGTAGCACCAATGAGCCGTGTCGTTCAACGAGAAAATATTGCTGTAAGATTTTTGGCGGTTGGAAATTGAATTATTATTACAGCTGAGAAGGTAGCTGTGGTGAATCGTTAACCTTGGTGCGGCGAAAGGCAATTTTTAATAACATTAAAGGCTTTCATGTTTACTGGCTGACTTGATTTAAGTGGATCGTGAAACACCAACGAGGGGTTAATGAAATACAGGGCTTAGCAGAATCTTATCAGAGTTTTCCTAATGGAATTAGGCACCCGATCCTGTTTGGAATTTTTTCACTCCGCTCGGCGAGAATTTCTAGGAACCAAGGATGTCATTTCAATTCTCCGATGGATAGAAAGCGTCAGAGGTGAAGAATGTAATAGCGGTTCATCAGACCAACATAATAACTTGCAGCATCATAATACCTTTCAATGTAAATGTTAGGGTTCAAAATCTTGTCAGCATCCACAATCAGCTGGTGAAAATGTGCTTCTAGTATTGAGTAATGAGTTGTTTAGCCTTTTAGTTTAAAATAGGTTTCCAAATTCGGAATTTTTTGATCTATTCAAGTCATCAGAATATCCATCAAGCCATGCCAATTAAGGTCATTGTTACCCATGTTGCTGAGTTTATTGATTTTCGTATTCCCTTCGTGAGATAGGTAGTGTACCTTTTACGGATGATGTTTTTATCACCTCGTTTCTGTTTTTTGATTCAGTAATAAAATCGGCAGGTACCGGCCATTAGGGTGACTAATTTAATCATCTAATGAATATGGAGTTAATGGATGTACAACACAGTAACCATGCTTTTTGATGATTCATGGTTACTGTGTTAATGAGCCGGCTTTGGTCTCATTCGAGGCAGGAGTCTCAGGTCTTCAACTTGTTTCTTACATGAAAACAACTTTGAGCGGTTTCAATGGTCAGTTCTCAAGGTTGTTTCTCGTGCTGATTACTTAACAATTGAAACACATGACAACATAAGTCGAGCCTGAGAACCGCAAGGAATTGTAACAACATGAATCTATTATAGGTAAATATTTCAGGAGCTGCTGTCAACATGAGTCGATGTAGTATTAAACTAGGGCTACTACCTCAAAGAGACACTCCATTAATGAGTTTGTCTTTAGGGCTCGGCAAGATTGACGGAGAAGCATATTCACAACAGAGAGTACAAATATCCAACCGAATTTGTATTTTGTAACTTTGTAATTTGTTTATTGTAAACGTCCTACACTTGACTAATTCATGTAAAGAACACTTTGAGCAACTTCCCTAATTTATCGTACCGATAAACAATCAACGTTTCGAAATAATTAAAAGTAAATTAATTAGTAAATAAAATAAATTAAAGTAAATTAAAAGTAAATTAGTTCACTGCCAATGACGAAATGAACACGATGTTTCATTCCCCACTCTATACATACATCGTATTTATGAAATCATGCTTGTCACCTTTATGAATTTCATCGCAATCAGATCAATTCAGCCTCCGCGCCTTCGAGATCATAACGTCCATAAACTGTGACATGAACTCAAAATCTCTTCTGTCCTGGAAGTCTTCGTTGTCCCATCTTCCCCATTTATTGGAGCAAACTAATCTCCGCAGCAAATTGGTTGGGAATTTCGCGCTGATTCCACATATATCTCATGTTCCTACACTCGAAACAGCTATTTACCTCCAAAATAATGAGGAAATCTGAAAAATTCACGTTTTTGACTATTGGAACTTCCCAAAATTATTTTTGTACATATAAAAGAAAAGTTCCCCAGCCATGAAAGTCGGTGATTTTTCAATGTTTTCATATTTTAGTCGTTGACATGAAATAAGTCTAGAAAACGGAAAACTGAAAAATCACCAATAATCATGGCTACTGAGTTGGTGGGCTGGCATTGTTCTCATTCGACGGTGAAATCTCAGGTCTCCAACTTTTCTCTTTGGGCGGTTCCAATGGTCGAAAACGTGAATTTTCTTGTTTGTACATTAAAAGATTCGGGAGCTAGCTAGCTATTTAGGTATAAAATGGAGTGCTATTCGAAATCAGCGAAAATTTCCTATAAATTTGGAGGAAGTAAGTCCTGTGGGACATGTGGAGAAGCATAGCTACTTGTTATCATAACCGAGCGGTTAACATATACACGTTGAAATAATAAAATACAATCAATCCCCCCCCCCCCCCCCCCCCCCCCCCCCCCTAGTTACTTTCCTCAGCCCACCTGAAGGTGAATGAAAAGTTGCGATCAGCAGAAAACCCAATTTTTGAAACACCAGCTTCAACTGGTCCTAATCGACATCTAATCAATTTTCTCGACGTTTAGGAAAAGTGTATGTAAGTCCGTATGTATGTATTTATGTGGTGTGTGTACGCATGTGTATGATCACGATTGCGGCTCCTACGAAAATGATTAAAAGAATCCGATTTCGAGGATTGGTTTCTACATGTCTGAGGATGAGACGCTAAGAATGTCAGCCCTCCAGGTCAATTTTAGGGGGAGAAAATATTCCGAATAGGTGAAAAAACGTCGTTTTTAGCCCATTTTTTAACTTTTCTCCCAAACTGCTCTAACGATTTTGATGAAATTCACAGGACTTACTCATACAACGAGTAGGAACAAGTTCCAATACCCCTCATCTCCCCCTAAAAATAGATTGAGGGCCAATACAGCTGAGGAAAGTAGTGTGAAGCCTCGCACCAGATTTTAACTACCTATCTATAATGCCTCTCCAAAATCTAGATTTGGATGGGTCGATAGGAACATATAAATATGAAATTGGAAAATCTTCCGTATCTCTAACTTCAGCCAATTTTTAAGGTACCGATTCATCATATTTACCATGCGACTTGGCAGCCTTGTTGAACATATTTTGCTGATACACCACTGGTTTTGGTGTGCAGAAAACTCGCTATCATTGCGTCACTGTCGGGTCGGACCAAGTATTTCCCAAGCATCCCAAACTTCCTTTTAGCTTACTCACTCGGAATATATTCTCTTCCCTTCTTTACAATTTTTCTTGTTCATAAAGAACATTCTATCCTTCGTAGTCGCTGCTTGGGGATACGGCATACCGTTGGGAATACTTTCAAAGCACACTATGACCGCCCACCATTTTACAATCAGAGTTCGGAATATTATACTTACAAGTATATTCAATTTAAAAATTCAGAACTTGAAAAATTACTAAAAAAAAAAAAAAAAGTTCCTGTCTTGTAGCTCGAGTTAATGAGCGAATTGTTAAAGAATCATTTCAACCGATTAGGTGATTCCATACCATAAAGTTCCTGGTAATTTACGCCAAAAACCTGATAATTATTATGAGTGAGAGAAAATTTAATACGATGTGTGTGAGGCTGTTGGCTATAAATACAGTAAATTTTTGAGTAGTGACATTGGTTTCTACTTGTCGGAAAGTGGACGTAAGCTTACCTTCATGGACGAGAGGTCGTTTGGACCAGCGTCGATAAACTATTACCAGCCATTCCTCCGGCCTTTTATAGAGATTCTGGGCTTATATTATTCCGACTCTGGCCTCACGGACTGCTCGTTCAAGAGCACGTCCACCAAGTAACAACAAACCCAAGGCGTCAATAATGCTCTCTACAGCACTGGGGGCTCGGCCCCCACCACTTGGTTATTTCGATGGCGAAAACAACGTTTTATCGAAGCCCTAACATACTTTTTGTAGAAACCAGGTCCCGATGAATTGTAATATAATATAATCCTCTATATTTTTGAATACTCGTCTCAGGACAACTCACTCTTCATTCATTTGAGTTCAATAAAACGTACCATATCTGCATGTAGGTAATCTGTAAAGCCTTTTCGCATACCTTAAGGCAGACTCATATTGTGATGTAAAATCTCATAGGACTTATATTCTATACGAACCACCTTTATTTTTCAGTTCTTCGCCTTTTAATCATGTGTTTTTACTCATCGCCCGCTGATAATACAAACGAAGGATTGAAAAGAGTAGGTAACTCGAAATTAAAATAAAAGAAAAGGGGGAAAAACAAAGCAAAACAAAAATAAGGAAAGAGAAAAAAGTGGGAAAACATCACAAAGGGGTGACATGTATACAAAAGGAGGAGGCGTATAACGGCTAACTCAGTCTCTGGCTTTGTTCACTCTCCGGGGTTGCTGTGGGGATAACGAGAATGCAATGGGTAACCAAGGAGGGGCCGAGTTTTGTGGATATATAAAATCAAGTATTTTGTTAGACCTGCTAGGTACTGGTTGCATCAGTGCCAAAAGGTGCCTGCTATTGATTCAATTCTTTGGGCATGCTTGCAATTCATGAGGTCTCCGGAGGGACAAACAGATGGAAATGGTCCTAGCTCATTTCCATGGGATTTGAGATTCCAGCTCTGTCGATTTTTGTTTCATCTTACGAAGACATCACAAGGCTGAGTACCTTGGTTGACCCGTACGCTGAAATAATTATTAAAAATCTAGACCGAAGCATGAGTGGGCGAATGTTTGTAGTTAGTGTGTGTCCATGGCAGTTGGTTAATTTCTGTAGATACAGTAGTGTACAGATACAAAGTATGTGTGTTAACAGATACACAGTAGTGTGTAGAGTCACGGTAGTGTGTTAATTTAAGTCGCCAACGTGGTGAGCTGCTCCGGTGAATGATCCGATACGGTCAAGCAATACGTTTTATTTTCGATTCACTAGAGGCCTGTCTAGTTCTGGAACTCCGAAACATTATAATAAAACCGCTGCCGTCGTGAAATAAAATATCTTTGGATTTTATATCTGTAGGCATTGCCCTACAAAGGCGGCAATGCTGATGGATGGTGCATTTCCTTCTGTTTCTACAGATGAACGAATGCAATCACTAATTGCAGTGATTGACTGCCTACTTATCTAGCCAAGTTAGCTGTCGGTGATCTGGCTGCTCAGCGATTAATCCAAGGTATAGGATAAGCTGATAAAATTGTTGTTCTATCTATTTCTTGAAGTTAGTTGAAGAACAAGTGATATAAGGGGGGCAAATGAGGAACAACTCCTCACCCGTACCCCCTTGTCTATGAATGTAGCAAACCATTCCCGAATTTCTCTGTCAGGGAACGCTCACTAATTGCAGTGATTGACTGCCTACTTATCTAGCCAAGTTAGCTGTCGGTGATCTGGCTGCTCAGCGATTAATCCAAGGTATAGGATAAGCTGATAAAATTGTTGTTCTATCTATTAGTGCATTTATTACAACAATTACATTGGAATTCTCCCTCAATAACTATAAGCAACAAAAAATTTCTGTATTCCTTAAGAACTAGGTACTCTTATTTCTTCCGTGCCCACAAAATTTGGTACTATCATTATTGGTGATCCATAATAATGATTACCTAATCTTTAGCTCCTTCCATCATCACCTTCCGGAGTCTC
This sequence comes from Lygus lineolaris, assembly GCA_030264115.1. Taxonomy (NCBI): domain Eukaryota; kingdom Metazoa; phylum Arthropoda; class Insecta; order Hemiptera; family Miridae; genus Lygus; species Lygus lineolaris. The sequence continues at coordinate 80,476,200 of JAEMON010000001.1, read as the reverse complement.
AATACTTAGTTTAAGATCCCTTCGCACTAGATAGTCAAGACACGGTGTTTTGGTAAAGCGAGATTATGTGTAATGAAGTACGCTAACGCATATAGTCTAATTACATATTATGTGTTCAGGTAAGCCACACTGAGAAACATTGGAAGGCATCATAACCAGTTAAACTCTATCCCTCCTAAATTTTTTACGATTCGTGGTTCAAATCAACAATTTAATCTGGCTCTTTATTAAAACAGTGTGCTCACTAGAGAACACATCGTTATTTTCCAACTAGAATCGAGATACTTTGCGCTGCTGAATTTAATTCAAGGATCAGAAGGTGTACAGAATAAAACATTCTGATGAGATCTTAACTAATATCGATGAAAATGTTGGTGTTCTCGTAGAGGGAACAAAGCCAAAAGCGCAGTTTATTTCTGGCTTCAGTTTGTTTGTTTCTTTATAGCAGTTTTGCTCCCACCCACATTCCAAAGATAGGCTATCAACAGATCAAGTAAAAAAAATACCTGCACTACCTGCACAATCCCTGAAATTCCAACGAATTCGGATGAAAATTGTCGAAGTTATGAGAGCATCACGTTTGCGCATGCGCTGTGGACACCATTGATCCGGTCTTGATGAAACTAATAGGGCATTATCGAATCTCCGATCCTCAAATTTCCTCTAAATTTGAGCAAAATCGGACCATTAGGTCGCGAGAAATTGATGTTTTAAGGATTTCATGTTTACGCATGCGCAGAGGCTACCGTTGGTCGGCTAGTAATAAATTTCATAGGGGAACATCTGGGGGCTAACCCGCGTAATCCCTGAAAATTTCATCAAAATCGGATGAAAAGTGTTAAAGTTATACGTGTTCCAAGGATTTCAAGTTTTGCGCATGCGCAGTAGATACCGCTGATCCTATTTGATGAAACTCGTAGGGTACCATCAAACCTTCGATCTTCAACTACCCTCCAAATTTGAGCGAAATCGGACCATTAGGTCGCGAGAAATTCATGTTTCGAGGATTTCGCGTTTACGCATGCGCAGAGGCTACCGTTGGTCGGATGGTAATGAATTTGATAGGGGACTATCTAGAACCTAACCCGTGTAATCCCTGAAAATTTCATCAAAATCGGATGGACATTGTGTAAGTTATGCGTGATGCGAGGATTCCCTGACAGACAGACAGACACGAAACCAAAATTGTTCAGGAAGGTCTAAAACGTAAAACGCGAGTTGAAATTTTGATTTTGGAGGCAAACAATTTTTCACATCCCAAAAGTGAAAACAATGCTTCCGCTACCTTGGTCGACTCGGAAGCAAAAGGTACTAAGTATTAAAAATGATTTGGGAGCTCCATACAAGTAAGCTTGCATACAAGTCTGCAACGCATTGGGACATTTTCATGTCTTTCTCCCCCTCCTTCTTTCCCTTTCAACTTTCTCCTTTGCTTTAGGAGCCACTCAGCTGATCTGGACCTCTCGATTTGTCAAGAAGGAGTCTCAAGGAGGCTGCATACTGAATTTCAACTTTGTAGAACCATTTGTATCGATACAGAACGACTCGGTTACGTAACATGTCGTGACATGTCGTGAGATGTCATAATTTTGGTTGTGTGCCAGAGCAAAGACATGAAAATGTCAAAATTATCCTCAAAAATCAAAATGTCCACTTTTAACGTTTCGATTCCGTGGCTGTCTGTCTGTCTGTCAGTGGTTAGTTCCTGGTCTCAGGCAAAACTATACAAAATCCTGCTACGATTCTGATACCATTTCCAACGACTATGTGGGTTGCCCTTTTGACGCCGCAAACGTGAATTTCCCAAAACTACGATTTTTCTGTTCCTAATGGGCCGATTTCACTCAAATGTGGAGGGTAGTTAGTTGAGAGCTGACTCAAAGACGATTGCCAGAGAATTTCGTCACAATTGGATCAGTAATAGCTATTGCGCATCGCAAACTTGAAATTTGTTGTCATAGGCATAGCTCCGGAACTCTTCCACCAATTTCGGTGATGAGCAAGCTATACTGCGCACCTAACTTTGCAGACGTACTAAAACGTATTGATGATTGGAAATAGAATACTACTATTTGAAGAAGCGTACAAGCTAAAGGCACCTACAAAAGATCAAACACCATTGCTTTGATTTCAACAAAATAACAAGACAGTCCTATGCTAACTAAATTTCTCATTTTTCTGATTATGACTGGTATTACTTTTGGTATGGTTATGAATCGGTACCTACCCCAAAACAATAAAGTGTAATGTACAGCCACACACAAGTTGCTGATAATGCAAGTGTTGATAAAGTACCTACTCTATAGTAGACCTCAAAGAGGAGGGAGGTGAAAATTTCTGCAGAGAACCCACCGCTTTGTAAATGCTCAAGATGTGTGTCTTGGCTGTTGTAAGACGACGTTATCTGGACGTCAAGACGGAGTTAATGAGAGCTGGCACTGAGTCCGGCCCCACAGCAAGCGATGTTAATGAAGGCCCCTTCTTCCTCCCAAAGACTCTAAAGCTTTAAGAACTTGATAATCTGTGTTTGGCATCTCCTTTCAAACGAATTCTGTTCCCCCATCTCAGCAACCATTCATAACGCGGGCATATAATGGGTTATAAGGCATCATCTTCCTTTCACGGCCCTTTCACCCTTCTCTCCGTGGAGCACCTATTCCATAATCAACGACATCACTCTTGTCCGATAACAAACCATCGATATTATGGCGCTACAGCTACAGAGGAACGTATTATATATCCGTTATATAAGCCCATTTCACATTGTGTCTATTTCACCATCTCGACAGTTTCGAAATGAGAAATGCCTAACATAGATTTTGGTCTCAGCCTCCCATGTTTACATAAGCCGATGCATTCTGTGAAAGAATTTTTGTTCTTGTTAACAATATATAGATAATTATCACCAGTTTGTGTTGAAGACTTCTGCACACAAATGTATTATGGGGACAAAAATCGCTGGAAATAGGTTATGTTCGAGGTTTTGTTGGGGCAAAGGAGATACCGAACCGTTTCTAGTATCGGCACTTTACGGTACCTATGGTATCAGCTCATGATTTTTATGATGATAGTCCATCAAATGATTGTGGCTGGATCACATAAATTAACAGTTATGGTTGACATTGCTAAAACTACTAAAAGCAGCCAATTGCTGCTGCTTGCACCATGCTATTATCCTCGTAAGATGGAACCACACTTATTCTTATTTTTAATATTAAGATAATTATGGCTGTTAAGGGTGCGCGGGATGATGGGCTCGGGAAGCACCTCAACCGTGCCCCAACGCAACTCGAAATCCTGTTTCTTATTTTTCACTTTTGTGATTTTGAAAATTCATCGATTTACGTATGTTCTACAATAATAATGACATATTTTACGATGTGAATCATAATTTTTAGTTTATTCCATCATGAGAAAGTTGGATGAAACCAATGAAAAACCCGGTTTTCATCGGTTTCTTCCAGTTTTCTCTTAAAATTATCACATCGTAAAGTATGTAAAAGGGAAAGGTAGTCCACAACCGAGGTTAAGAAACATTAGTTAAAAGGTACTTCTTGTTGGTTCTCTCTTCATTCGTAGTTCTCACAATTTTTAAATAAGAAAATATTATGTGTCTATCTAAGTACATATATTCAAGTTGTTTTTTGTTATGGCTTCCGTTCCTTTGTTATCTTTCAATGTTTATTCCATGTTGTTTGATGTATGTAAATACAGGTATTTATGTTATACAGGTGTATACGTTTGCTATATTTCTATAAAAAAATTATATTTAAATACGTGTTAGATATGTAGTGGTTTAGTTGCAAAAGACGACTTTTTTTGCAGACTACAATATTTCACCTGATTTAAGGCATCTTCAGGTCCCCTGTACA
>JAEMON010000001.1:80451750-80472260 GCA_030264115.1 Lygus lineolaris | reverse complement strand
GAGGTAAGAGACCTACTAATAAGTGTGTTTTGATTTTTTATTTAAGGGACCTGAAGATGCCTAGAATCAGGTGAAATGTAATAGTCTCCTAAAAAATCGTACAACAAGCAAGATCGTACAACTCAGATCGTAACTTATTCGTAGATTTCCGACTTGCATGAGGGGTTGGTGTCAGATAGGCTACACTCAGGCAGAATTTCATATTACTCGGCAAAGTCATAATATTCCTCAGATATTATTCTTATTCAAGGAATCAGTCCAAATGTTCCGAATGGTTGGGTAGGAACCTTCTACGGATTCGGACCCTCAGTGAATCGTTGTTTTACCATTCCCAGTCCATCACAATGGGGAAACGTATGGCATCGTCGCCTTCGGCCTGCTAATAGAGATTAAGGAGTGTCTATTGTAATTCGCAGTTCCAACAGGCCGATCGATCTATTAATCCGATTTTGAATCTGGAAATATGTGCATTGCGGACTCTCGAATTTCAATCGAAATGCCATATAAGTTTTGGGAATGCGGCATGTGGAGTTGGGTATGCGTTGTTAAACGGAGACAAGTTCTGCCAGGGTCACGTCCCCCAGTCTGTCCAGCCAGTCGCTCCAATGCCTTTTGACCACCCATGTCATCTGTGAGAGAATTTCTGTTCTAGGATCATCGTGGGATTGCATGTTGTAGGTTTGGAAGCATCCTGCGAGTCCATCAGGCTTCTTGGTTGCTCTAACGCAGGAATAACAATCACTTTAGGATTGCGACTATTTGTCATTTGACCTTTGTGCTGATCGAGATATATCGTCTAATAAAGCTAGTCGTGGCCATTAGAGTGCACTCTGGTCAGGAAGTCCCCATGGTTACGGCATCAAATTAAATCGTTTATTTCTGTAGACGTCACAATGTAGGAACATATTTATACATAAAAAATGAGAGGACTCCTAAAACCCATGGGTTCATCTCTCCGAGCTCAGAACCATGATTAGTGTTCTTTATCTGAAATTCATCTCTGTGTATGGGGAAAGCTGCACGAGTGTTCAAATGGTCAGTCGTTGGCGTTGTGAGTTCGAGGAAAGACGTTCAGAAATTGAGAATCATCTACAAAGTGGAACATAATGCATAATAATGAACGCTCGTGCAACTTTCCCACTTCACAGGGATGATTTTTGCGGATTTTCCTATTAGAAAAAAATTATGGTTCATAGTCTTACCTGAGGCGCCACTGATGAGATACAACTTATTTTGTCTCTTCGTCAATAAGCCCAGTTGAAGATCCTAACAAACTTCTTTTTTTTTCTTTTTCTTTTTTTTTAAATAAAACGAAACTCCTGAGGTGTGTGCGAGCTGAGGAAAGAGAGGAAAACTTACTTTACGAACGCCTCGTATGTAAAGCGATATAAAGTAAGAGTATTATTACAATCCCATTCAGAGAAACGCACATTCACTCGTATTTACCATTCTTGGATCATGTTTCAATGTTAACAGTGAAGTCATTTTGGTTTGTGATCTCGTTCTTCTACCGATGGGTTTTCACCTGAGTGATTTTTCTATCTTGCGGAATGGAAGCTCTATTGTGTTTGTCAGGATGGCCGGATGCGGGAGTGCTTTTTACAAGGCTCATTCACGGTAGAATGCGTCTTGAAGAACGAGTATAGATTTTCCTTTGAGAGGAAACCGACTCTCAAGTCATAAAATGTAAAGAGCATCTAGCCTATTCCAGCTCGCAACCGCAACCATAATTATAATCCGATTACCGTGGTGCCTTTTTTCTTCCGACAGGCATAAAAAATTATGGGATTCCAGTGAGTGGATGGGGGTTGATCATGATATATAGATCTGCTTTTAGGACGTAGCATTTGGTAGGGTTCCTATACATCCGTATTTGGTTAGGTCGTGTTTAGGAATCCCAATCGATGCATGGAGCTCTATATTCACTCGTAGGTTGTACTGATCGACCCGCTTTGCTGTTACTACGTAAGGTATCGGCCAGAACTAAAGGGTGTTCCGGCAGGGTGTGAACCGTCATCCTAAAATTCGCAAATCGGGAATTATAGAGTTCATATTAACTCTCACTACAAATCTTATTACCACTTCATGCCAATATATTAAAGAAAAGTAACCACCCCTTCCCCCCTCCCGTTTCCATTTTACCGCTAAAACATTTTTCCAACTTTTCTCAGCCAATAATCGATCAATTTCAAATCTGTTTTCGGCATTCTTTCAATTTCTTAATTCTTCAGGGCAACGCACTAATCTATTTCTTTACTATCTCAATTCTAAATCCCAACTCGAACAACATGACACCTTGTCTCACTTTCTTTTTGCAGAGACTCCAGTTTTACACATCACCTCTTTCTTATAGACCGTCATTTTAATCCGCCTTTCTGTAGTAGAGACTAAGTTGTGGTGCAGTTTTTCAACCAATTCCATGCCAATATCTAGACATTTCTTTTCGAGTCTTCTTCCTCTTGGCGTCTTGAGCGCCTTTGAGAAGTTCGTTTAGTGTGAACATAATCAGGGTAACTTAATATGTGATGAATAAAATCAATACCTATATATCATTAATTTTCTAGAACTGAAGAGTATTTGAAATGGCCCCCCTAAATGGAACCGTGGTTACGTCCACTGATGTGTTCAGAATTATGGTTCGCCACAAGAAGTGGACAAAATAAACTCTTCTACAATCCAAGACCGACCTTCTAGATTCTACAAGGGGTTCGAGTTATGCACCTCAGTAGGTATGAATATGAACAGAAAATGTACAAGGTCTACAGTACTACCCGTTTTATCCTCAGATTGTGCTTCTCATTGTAGATCAAATATCTTTGGGTATCCCATGTGTGTGAATATTGTATGGATGTAAAAAATCGGATTTTAATATTAATATTGTGATTACTTATTCTTATTATTATTCTTTTCTTTTGCATAAATATCATTATGCAATGGATGTTATCGCGACTGTAGTTACGAGTATTCTTTTGAGACTACCCATATGGGAAATGATTAGTTTTGTATTTGTAAATTGGTAAATATGAACTGACAAAATTTGTCACGGTCTAAGGGGTAAACCAGCTGCTCCCCACGCATCATAGTTTCTCCCTCCACCAAGCTTCAAAGAAGGTAAGGCGAATGAGAGGCTTTGAACCCTTTGAAACTAATGATTTTCAATCCGCTTAGCTCAGATATACAGGACTGTTTGTTCAGACCTGATTGTCTTAATTGCCGTATAGCTTTGAAGTTTCCGGAGTCTACCAGTCGAAATGACATGATAAGACACCTTTACCGTCTCTAATGACTGAGGGAAATGCATCAGAGATTTGATACAAAACCGTGAATCTTAATCTACTGTTGAACTTGGTGAGAGGTATGTAGGGGGAGTTGGAAACCATTGATTTGTTGGGTGTTGGTACAATGGAAGGCAGTGGATCAACCCCTCCTATCATATGAATTTAAATAATTTTTCATTATATATTATATTTATCGTTTTTAGTTAATTTTTCCTAATCTGGTGAGTGGCTTCACATTACGTTCTTCACCCGTAGAAACCTGAAAAGTGGCTATTTGTGTGGGCTTTAACGCTTATTTCTGCTCTCAGGATATTTTGTGGAGATGAGGGGTATTGGAACTTGTTTTTATTCTATTTAAAAGTGGAGAGGCTTACATACGCCTGTCCGAAACATGGAGGAAGTTGATCAGACGTCGATAAGGACCATTTCAAGGTGGTGTTTCAGAAATTGGGTTTCCTGCTGATTGCAATACTTTCCTTCCACATTTCCGGTGGGCTGAGGAAAGTAAAAAGTAAAATGATTCTCGTGATTGATATCCTGAGAATATTATCAGGTATCTGTATTTTTCACAGAATATATTGAAATACGTTTGCAATGCTGTGACGATGGAAAATGGGATTATAGTCACGATTTCATCATTGCTCCCTCTTTCGTCAATGAGGGATCCCCTCTTTGCAATGGGGGATTCCTTTGGGTCGTAATTTAGCATTTTCGACTTCAAATTCGGATTCACCACCCTTGAAAACCCTAAGTTCCCATTTCCAGCTGAAAATGGTCATTAGGTTGACTATAAAACGGGTGAGAAAATCACGCGTGACGTCATCAGTTCTCAGGAGACGTCATCTATATCGATTTTACGGCACTCGTTATCGCTCACTCCCAATCATCGGATAACCCACATATAGCACCTTTTTAAAAACCCCACACTGAAATCTTTCAGTTTAACGAATAGAATGGAATTGCTGGACTTGCCCATTGTCCCTTTGGATTGGTTCCCTTTCATCTGTATTAATGTTAATTTGGGAAAATAAAGGTTAGTCATTATTCTTACTCTCTCAACTTGGTTGTTAATTTGAAGTGGTTCGCGTTCAATAATGACGTTATAACGATCATTTAAGAGCCGAGGTTCCTGGAGTCACGTTTTGAGAAAAAACTCTTTCGAGTGTCTCCCTGGTGAAATATTCGAACTAAGGTAAAATGTATCGACAGATTTACTATTGTGAGTTCGGCATTTAAGACTGGTTGTAACACTTCAGTAATTCTAACCCCGAATGGAAAATAAAACATACTGATCTTTTGGTTTCTAGTTGAAATTATTCAATAGTATCATTCGAGTAACACCCACCCCAACCCCCACAACCCCAATACCCCACTACAATATAAATCGTGGGATTACCTTGAAGCTATGTATGCTCTTCTTTCAAGGTTGGTGGAGCATTCATCCTTAGGACATCAATGTATAGGTGTGGAGATTAGTGAGAGCCATGAAAGCAGGGAAAATATGAGAAGAATGTCCGTTGAACGAAGTGGTACTAATTGAAAGCATCGTCCAGTTGTCCTGGCACTCACTAAGACTGAATACTCTATGTAGAAAGGAATTCAATTTTTAGGAAAATCGAACCTTCTAAAAGGTGAGAAAGTTTGGAGGAATGAAACGGTAATTGATGGAAGGAAAGGTAATGGAAAAATTAAATTTCCATAAGAGTTCCCCACAAGTAATGTTGTCACAACTATTACGTCGACTAACTTGATCCTGTCTCTCTCTCATTCTCTCTCTCTCTCTCTCTCTCTCTCTCTCTCTCTCTCTCTCTCTCTCTCTCTCTCTCTCTCTCTCTCTTTCTCTCTCCCCCTCTCTCTCTCTCTCCCCCTCTCTCTCTCTCACTCCCTCTCTCTCTCCCACTCCCTCTCTCGCTTTCTGTTGGAGCATAACTACACAAAAGTAACCCCTCCCTTCCTCCTGGGATAGGAACTCGGATGAGAAACGTTTCTTGATCAATTTTATTTCCTCTTTTGATCTGTACAGTACATCCTTCAGCCCTACCATTCACAAAAATACGGTTCATAACTGGCTGGATCTGATTATCGTTGATTCGCAGGATAAAATTGAGAAATCGGGCTAAATATCCTTGCCTTTTCTGGGGTTCCATGATCTTGTATTCGTAGTGTATACGCTCCCAGAACAAAAGGAGTATACCTAAATGGATTGAATACCGAAACCTGAAGAAGTTTAATATTGAAGATTTACTATCTGATCTAAAGAACTTGTCTTGGAATGATATTTTCCTCTCGATCGATATAAATGAAATGGTGAACTATTTCACCCTGAAAGATTAAACGCTCTTTGATAAACAAGGTCCATTGGTTGTTACATCTACGAAACGGTCCCCTAAACCATGGATTGACTGTTTATTGAGAACCAGAATATTAGAAACAAATCTCAACGTACAGCTGACCCTTACTGGCGAAACCTGTATAGAAAAGCAGAAAAGCAAGGAATGAAGTTAGTGCTCTTTTGAAGAGAGCGGAAGCTCGTTATTACAAAAACGTTGCCGTTGGGGGTGTCCAGCCGCCAGTGGTTTGTGTTCATGATGGTACATTTATTGTAAAATGAAATCTGGGGGACACCCCCAGACCCCCGGATTGTTAATGTTAGGATCAAGGATCAAACCAATGAAACACAGAATGTGTATTTCGGGGATTCCCCGGAGGGCTGGTAGCATTCTGGTAAGTTCAGCCGTAGTTCATTCCGCGTTCTTGGAATCCAGCCCCTTGGATTGTAGACCTACGTGACGTAGACCCTTCCCGGGGATATTAACGTTTTATAAGGTGGCAACCCTGTGACCAATTGTGGTGTGAACTTATGAGTTCCAAAGACGAATAGAAGCATGGAGGCTCAGGTAAGTCGTTAAACAATCCAACTATCGTCTGTTTACTAATTTTCAATAAAATGGGAGCAGTAAGTTAAAAAAGTCGTTAAGCATTTTTGGCATGGACCTATCCATGGAAATAGGTAAATCATATACTATACTGTCCCTCCACTTGGCAGGTAACTAATAAAATACCTACCTATAATACACTGCCCACCATCCTGCAGCCATCACCTTGAAATGACGTTATACAGCCCACCCCCCTGGCAAAGTGTTTGGTAAATCAAATACTATAGGAGTGAAGGAAGGCGAAGGAAGTACAGGAAGTACAAGGAAGTACCTGTAGGTGGTGGAGCGGAAGCGCGGTGGGGGTAGCAGCTCGTTCGTGAGAGCGGTGGGGTTCGGGGGGGATCTTACGAGACAGACGCCTTCAAACCAATTAACCCTCCGTAAAAACACATTCTGTGTTAAAACTTATTTACAGTAACCCTTGACGCTTCAATACATCTTGAAAACAGTTCGTAGCCTAGGCTTATTGAACTCAAACGGTTCGAATAAATCCGACCAAGCTACGTGAGCGTTTGATCATGATGAGTTGAATCACTATTTCATTATTGTATCCAACAGGCAACCTGAGTTTCAACCTTAAAAACCTACAGTACCACAGTTCGACGATAATAATTTTTATTTTCCATTCACTTGATCTTGATTTTAAACCTTCCTTCTCTTATTTGAAATCACTGGGGCCTGATGAAATCCCTGGCTGGCTTTTGAAAAAATCCATTTCTGTATTCGGGCCAGTCCCCATTTTTATCTACAAATTTTCTTTGCAGAATTCTGTTTTTCTTGACCCGCGGAAGAAGTATCTTGTTAGAAAAATACCTAAAGTGCCAGTTCCAATATCCCCCAACGAAATCAGGCCCCAATGAAATCTTTACTTTGTGCTGCCAGTAAACCTTCGGAAAGATATGTATTCACCAATGTTTATGATTTTCTCAATAAAAAGGGACTCCTTAATACTTTCCAGTCAGGCTTTAGAGCTGGGTGCAGCACACAATCGTTGGCACTTAAGCAAGTCCACGATCTCTCAAAATCATTGGATGGTAGAAAAGCCACCATTATTGTGCTTTTCGACTTGACTAAGGGTTTCAATCTGGTGAACAGATCAAAACTTTTATTCAAGAGGGACTCCTTGATCTTCTCCAGTCAGGCTCTAGAGCTGGGTACAGCACACAATCGGTGGCACGTAAGCTAGTCAACGATCTCTCACAATCTGTGGATGGTAGAAAAGTCACCATTATTGTGCTTTTCGACTTGACTGAGGGTTTCGATCTGGTGAACAGATCAAACTTTTATTCAAAATTGCTGAACTAGGTGTTTCGCAGAGAGTGGTTGATTGGTTTGGTTCTTATCTCTCCAATAGGGCCCAGACAGTACTAGGAGATTGTATCAGGTCGTCATGGCCATGACATCATGCTGGGGTGCCCCAGGGGTCCGTCCTTGGGCCCCCTGGCCTTTTTTTGCTACATAAATTCATTCTCCAAAATTTTGATCGATTGCCGCTACCATATACACGCTGACGACCTCATCATATATAACGATTGCTTTCCTGAAGAATTGCCGGAATATAACTACAGACTTGATGAATGAGGTAGCTAGAAGGGTAAATGGATGGGCCTTTGATAACGATTCGAAGATAAACTCATCTAAAACAAAAGCAGCTATAGTTGGTAGCCCTTTCATTACAAATAAGCTGGACTTTACATCACTTCCTAAGATTACTATTTAGCATCAAGCCATACCCATAGAATATGCTGAAAATATCACATACCTGGGCATCTAAATTAATAACAAGCTTCCTTGGTCACCGTACGTAGGGACTATCTCAAAACGCACTTTTTCTATTTTAGGTAGGTTAAAGCGGTGTGATGAACACTTACCTAGAAATTCTAAGATCAATATCTTAAGATCACTAGTATATCCTGTGATTGACTATTGTTGTTTAGTATACCTTAATCTTGACGATTGGGGTCCGGAGTAGCTCAGGTGGTAGCGTACCTGACTTCTCTGGGCTGTGGCTGTAGACCGATCGCATCGGTCTCGAGATCATGCGTTCGAGTCAAGGTCACAGCAGTCCCCCCCGTCCCAACCTAGGGCGGTGAGGCAATAGGTACAGCGATAGATGCTGGAAACCCGATCTCGGAAGTCGACTTTGAACGGCTGGGAGGAATCGACGAGCTGATCACTCGTCACCTCCGTACAGGTCCGTACCTGCAGCCGGTCGACCGGCCCTGGTCCCTTGCGGACTGTCGCGCCATGGGGTTTTTTTTTTTTTTTTTTTTTTTTTTTAAATCTTGACGATTGCCTAAATTTGAAACTACAAAAATCCTTGAACGCCTGTGTACGAAAAATGGTGTAAAAAATGTTTACAAACTCAGTTTCAATCTATATCAAAGAAATGTTCATACTCAGATCCTCAATTCAAAGTAGAGTCATAAGGAGTGACTTGTCAGATTTTGCAGTGCCAATTCACAGAACTGAGGCTTTTGGTGGAACCTTGAGTATGACTGGAGTCCGTTTTTGGAATAGTCCTCCGAGAGAGCTTAGGATATGCCCCTCTCTGAATACCTTCAAAAATAAGTTGAGGCAATTCATGGCTCTTCCTCTACTTGAATGTGCACTGTGCTTAGTAACACATCATTAGTAGAAATTTTGCTAAGTAATAGCAGCTGTAATACTGACTATTTACAATGACCTGAGCATTGTTATATGGTACTTTGTTTTATTTCTTTTATTTATTGTTAAATATTCTTTATTTTAGTGGTATCTGTTATTTTTATCAGAGATTGAAAATAATTTAATGAATGAGTCACGACTGAACAGTAAATCTAAATATTCAAATTGTTTAATATTTTCTGGTCCTTAGAGGATTACGTAAATGCTAGGACTTATATTGCTATCTACTTTGTACAGCTGCACTTTGACGAAATACATGCAATCTCTCTCCCTCTCTCTCCCCCTCTCTCGCTTCCTGTTGGAGCATAACTATACCGTGAAAAGTAACCCCTCCCTTCCTCCTGGCCGTTCTTAAAAACCTCTTGAGAGGCATCAAAGCAATGCATTCTGAAGCATCAATTGCTCCACAAATTGAGCCAATTATCTCTCCTTCTTCCTGGAAAGGGTGGTGACTTGGCGATATGAAAAATTGAAGAGCTTTGATCCATTTATGGGTCCCAGGAGTATGAAGAAAGGTAAGGTTTTTACGGGGAAAAGCCTCTCCTCTCCACTCTTCGATAAAGAGAGTGGGTAAGGGGGGTTAATTGTGTGTTAGAGCCCCATGAAAACACCTTTTTCCTCACTATTACATCTTTTTCAGAAACATTAGCTATTCGAAGAAATTACAATGAAGTAGGTAGGTAATAGAATTTACTCTTACGCCAACCTTGACTATCTCAAAGCCTCTATCTACCGCTGTTGTGGATACAGAAGCAACAGTTGACGTGACATGCTTCCAACATCCTGCGGATTGTTTGACTTGATTGGGTATTCCCCTGATTAAGTTGGTAATTAATTTGTTTTTCCAGTTAAAACCATGATGGTGGGATGATAGGACAATTACAGTATGGTTTACTCATTTCCGATTTATAGAGATGGCACGACTTTTCAGAAAATAAAACTCTCTTCTATTACATTTTCCCGGCTTGGAATTTTCCCATTATTTCAGTGCCGATCCTTCGGATTGGATAATGGAGATCCATTGTCGTATTTCCAGTTTTGATGACACACTGGGATTCCTCCGACCCTGTCAGTTGTTTTGTCAAACAAGGTAATGAATCAGATATTCCACGTATAACAGACACGCCAGAAATAGGGCTGGCCGGCTGGTCAACATTTCACCCACTGCGGCTTGCACTATTGACGGTAATTCGATTTAATAATCATCTTGCATCCCTTGAACCCGTGAATCTGTTGGCAACATGGTGGACGTGGGTATAATCACGACTTAGTGATAAGTTGGGTACCTAACAGATGCCCACAGGTACCCAACTTCCATGTAATTGGGGTAGTAATTGAGTTTATAACGTTGATTGGAAGACTGCATGGTATTAACCCCCGTTCAAGGACGAACTGTTGTGAAAATACATTGGTGCTATCAAGTGAATGGGCGTGCAGGGCTTCCAACACAAAATTATGAAATATTTCTGGGTACCTCATACCCACCTGCCGCGTTATCAGTTAACAGGTTAACGCGGTTTCTGATTAGAGGCGGCTGTTTCTCGAGATTTCCAAAGCGACCGGTAAATGGACGGATAAATGTCCAGGTAGTGGCAGGAAACGGTGGGATCGGTATAAATAAAAGAGTTGGGATGTAGGCTGGGGGTAAATTGAAAGAGCAATCGCGTGTGATATGGATATAATACAGCGAGATCGCCAACAAACGGCGACCTAATGAAACTGATCAGTCCCACTCTACGGTAGTTGGTGATTAAAGGCAGTTTGTTGGTAGAGCTATGGGTGAGTGGTTTCGAAGGAAGTGGCAGGGGGATCGTGAGATAGAGGGGAGCAGATCTAGTTACAGTGACAAATCAACACAGGGCCGATTATGAGCATGTCGATCCCCCTCTGTCCACACCCCTTGTGAAGTTTCAACATGTTCTTGCGCTTCTATGGAAAAACTTTCGCCAGCAGCTATTATTAGTTGATGACAACAAAATTTATTACCTCCACTTTTTCCTAATTATTTGGATTTGAGAAACATGACGAAAAACACCTTTTCTATATATTACGTTTCCCCGTCGCGGTACGTTTTCAGTTGGGTGACTCATAACAACTTCTTCCCGAATATAACGATTTACTCTAGCCATTGGAGAAAGGTGAGTTGCATAGGTAAATCAACAGGTAAATTTGTCCTTTTTGGTAATAATCGCATTGATTGCGCAGTGGTGTCAGAATGGATTTTTTCAGACAAACAAAATTTTCAGGGCGATTGTGAACTATGTTCCCTCCTCCGAATATAAACTATGTTTCTACACCTGCAATAGCCCCCGAAGTAGCAAAAAAAAAAAAACTCCAAAAAGCAAGTTTTCTACATATTCATGCATTTTTTCTTTTCTATACTAGGTAATTACCAAAAAAATTATTTGACCCACAGAAAATTTGTAAAGAATCAAATTCTGCATCGATGATTACTTCGTGGCTTAAGAAGCAACACGCCCTATGAACCAAATTCCAATTTTTCAGGAGGAGGAAAAAACTGAATCCAGTTGTTGATCACCTGTACCTTTGTTTCCCGTTATTCAGTCACTTCTTGCTTTCTGGTAGTCGTCAATACTGAGAAATAGTATTAATTAGAGAAATAGGAAATTCAGGTTGATATGGGATGTTGTCCTAACAGGTAAGTGAGCTATTATGGTCGGTGGGGGTATTATTTTTTTCGAGTATTTCTCGCTTTGTAGTCTAGTTGAAGCAATTGTAAGCTAACCAGTCGATGCTACGTGAGAAGTCGAATAAGAACCAGTCAAAACCCAATTTTGTGAAAATGGTCGATAGGGCGTGTTGCTTCTCAAGCGACGACTTATTCATGAAAGTTACGAGCTTTTTTGGATTATTTTGGATCGGGTAGTAATGGCAGTTCGTAAGAATGGGTACGCATATACGCACCCACACCCACCCACCCATACATACAAGAGGAACCGGAGAAATTTAAAATTTCGCTTCCCTTGTCGACGGATTCATGTTCAGGGTGGTCGACAATGTATAAATCGATCGGTTTTACATAAATAGAGTTCTTTTCGTCTAATGAGTGCGAAAAAGAAAACAAAAGGCTTCGGCTGACTCTAGAACGGCCGTGCCTGAAGATTCACCACTAATGGAACGCATTACGGGTGTAGTCACCTGGAATGGGAACAGCCTTGGTCAGCCAACTTCAGAGCTGTAATTATTTCTATCCGAGGAACATAGAGATCTCATCGATATCTGAAACTGTTAGAAAATTAATTTTCCGAGAAAATAGTGCATTTTCGCACATACCAGCACCTCCGACCCATTTCGTGCCGACCTAGTGAATACAATTTAGGTAAGTTAATCTGAGCAATTATTATTCGGGATAATTCAATAAACACTATACGGGCAGGTTCCTGCTCCCCACTGATAGTCAGTGGAGGGTGAATAGGCCCAAGTCCACCGTGTGTATGGGGCCTATAAAATGGGACCAGTACCCTCAATAAATACGCATTAAATTACGAATTGTCGTCACCTTTATTGCAGCCTCCTCTGCTCATTACAAACACTTAAAGCTCAATTGGAACGAAGAGATTCCGTGGAAGTTTCCTTGCATTTTCCATGACTAGCCATGGCGGGTTTCATGGGCTTACAGCCTTTCGAAAAACTGGTTAATTTTGAAATTCGAGAAAATTTACTATTCAAACTGTTTTCTCATCTCTTGAGTGTACCAACTCCGAAATTCCTCCAAATTTCGCCTTATTCTGATAGGAAATTTGACGCTCTTTCCAACGGATCTATTCATAATTTCAAATTGTAAAGTAAGGGGTTTACAGCCATTCAGGTTGTAAGGTCGAGAACACCAAAAAAATATGAGTGAAAAAATTCACGAAAACAAGGGTTAAAAATATCGCAAAGGGGAACTTTTTGTTGGAAATTAGTTGTAGGATCGATTCCTGAAGTTTGGCAGTTAAATGTTGCTACACTCTGTACGGTTATTTAATTTCCAAAACTTCCAAGTTCATCAGTGGGAAACGTTGAGGAAAAGTAGATTAAACAGAATGAGAGGTTGCTACCAGAAAGGCCATGGATATTGCGCGGAGTCGAGCAGTATTAAAGAATGTGCCCTTATTGACGGCCATACTTTCGATCGTGGTCCTGCTTGACCGGGTCTTTCCTATCACTCTCATTCTTCTGTGTCCATCGCACTTCAGCGCTTCCGGTCCTTTATCCGTAGGAATAACAGACCTCCAACTTTTGGGAATCATAGAGCCCACTAGATCCCTGAACTATAGCGTCTGAAGTCGGCTCGTGTCCTATACAGCTTCTGTCCTCCTAAATGTGAAGTAAAAGTGAACTATGCACAATAATCTATTACAACTTCATACTGACCATCGTACATCTACCGATCTAATCTTCCTATTCTGGTTGTAGTTTCTTCAGGTTCGGACAAATGAAAATCCCTTTTTGCGTGAGAGTGTTTCAAGCACAGGTAATTCCACCCCAGATTACGTTTTAACATCGAATTTGACATTTTATTATAATCAGATTCCCTTTCAAGTTATACGATAGCGTTGTCCAAGAAAAAAGAGTACCTATTGCAACGGATTGGTGGTGGAAACCTCGGATGGATCCATACATTTTCATTCAACTCATACCAACCAACAAAAGATAAATACTATTCATAATTTCCTTCAGAGAGTCACAACTCTAAGTTCCAATAAATTTCAAGATCGAAAATTAAGATTTAAAAGGAAATTTCAAAATGAAGATCGGGTAAATGTTACTATCAGGGAAGAACGCGTAAATAATACGTAGCGCTACTTCAATTCACGTGTAAGAGAGCGCCAAAGTGCCAGTGCAGAGTAAAAAGTTCCATTCATGCAGCATGAGTTGGTAAGCGAATTTTCAAAGAATAATTTTAACCGATTTGGTGGGTGATTCTTATAGAAACTTTCACGCTGATTCCGAATATACCATATATTCCTGTGTTTAAGATGGTAATTCACACCAAAAACCTCAAAAAACACGTTTTCTTAAAGCGATTTTTGACTCTAAATTTTCAAAATTTGACCCCTTGAAGTTCTCCAAAAACTGTGGTCAACGAACTCATCCTTTCTTTTGATATTATTGCCATTTAAAATTTTTTTTGGATTTTTTATCTCGGGCAGATATCGTCTGGAGTGACACACACATATATATATATATAAATATATACATATAAAAAAGTGTTAAATTTCAGGAACCGTTTCAGAATGGTCTGAAACGGATTCCCATGGAGAAAATTTTCAAAAAGTTGCATTATTTAAATTTTGAAGCCATTGCAATAGCTTCATTTTTTTCGAAAATTCGCTAAAATTAAAATATGAAACATGAATATGTTTCTCTATATGAATATGAAAATTTAATATTATATTAATATTAAAAAGCATTTGAAATTTGTTTCGTAAGATTGAAATATTAAGAGAAAATCTCTCTCACCGAAAAATGAATAACCAGACTGAATCATCAAATCAGTATTAATCAGAAAGACCTCATCTTGCCCAGTAGAACCAAGACCTCAAGACCAATATTGTAGGGGAGAGTGGGGCAGAACGGGGTGACATGACTATTTTTGCGTACTGTACAGATAGATCACATAAAATCAGGCAGTGAACACACTACAAGGCTTCTTTTGGATGTTGGCTGGTGGTTTATGATACCCATTGAGTGAGAGTTCCTATTCCAAGGACAGGAAAATGTTGTTAGTAAAAAAATGTCAAAAATCATATTTTTCAAAGAGGTGGGGTAGAACGGGGTGCCAGTAAGAAAAATTGAAATATCGCCAAAAAAATGCATGCATCTCGAGTCCCGTCGTTGCCATCTCTTCTGAACTGCTCTGGATCCACTTAAATTGGTCCTCATTAGAAGGCAATTATGAAGATTTTTTCTGTCCCTTCTCCATTGCTTTAGCAGCAGATTTACCTTCCTTCGCTTTAGTAGATTTTTGTTGTTTCTTCTCTTTAAAGTTCAGTTTCCTCTTCTTGATAGTCTTATCAACCTTGGTCCTCTCCTTTGCTAGTTCATCTTTGTGGGGTGTGGAGGTCACGATTGCAATTTTTCCTCTCGTCGTTTTTTTCAGGACCTGCTGCAGAAGGCGGCAAATTGCACCCCGTTCTACCCCACCTCAAGCACCCCATATGACCCCAACATGCCAAACACTTTTCAACAAGGCCTCCACCCAAATGATAAAAGCAAACGCAGAAAACTAAACGGGGATAGCACAAGCAATAGTAGGCGGAAACATTAAAAAACTTACCAAATTTTTTCAGAGTGGTGGGATTTCGTTACGAACTGCCGAAATAGGAGAAATATTTTCCAACAACCTCAGATTTTTTTGGAAAAGTCGCCACAACGATACAAACATGCGTACCTAACTCAAACTCAAAGGGAACTTCCAACAGGTGGGGAAGATGAGATTCTGCCATATGGACGACAGGTAGCAGCACTAGGGGCTTGTCACGTGAGGCACCCCATATGACCCGACCACCCCGTTCTTCCCCACTCTCCCCTACTCCACCTCTTGTCTCTTCTATCAGGAAAAATCCTCAAAAATATTGTAGACTGAAAAATCAGAACTTGCATTCAGAAATAACAAAACGGTGGTCATTATTACACAAAACAAAAGATAATATAAACATTCAGAGAAAAACCAAATACCGTTTATATGATGAAAAAATACAAGTTCGAGGGGTGTCTGGAGAGATTTAAAATACTTAGTTATTCAGCAACAATTATTTTGAAAAGTTCATTCCCAGAAACAAAAAAGGTACCTAGGTGGGATTGGATATTGAGAGGAGCTTTCCAATGGAATTTTAGGGATTCATATGGTACGGTAGCATAATGCAGTCCCGAACCCACACAGTAAGTTAATTACCCGACCATTCCGATCAAATCCTCTTCAAATACTTGCATTCTGATAATAACTGATTCGATAACAACTGTTCAGAAAATTAAATTGTTAGCATTCTGATTCGATGGGGAAACCAAAACGAGAAATCCCAGCTCGAGAGGGAGCAATAACAATAATATTAGCCTACGATTCCCATCAGGAATGCGCTAATCCGCGTTTTTCAAATTTACGTTGAATGTAATGTAGGTAGGCGGATACATAATAATTTTGCCACTTCACCACAGCGAAGGTAAATGCAGGGGCACATAGTTTCCTAAGCTTACCCTGCGTTATTATAATTATAACCATTTGCAGGTTAAATGTGAAATCACTCAAACAATACCGGGAAAAATGACTTTGGTCGATTACCAGCATGACATGAAGTGGATTTATTGGTTGTGTTCAAATACAAAGCATATGGCAGGTGGTATGTACGTTGTTGTAGGTCATTCGGTCATTGGTCTAGGTAGATAATAATTCCGGAACACATAAACTTTGTATGAGAAGTCGAAATGTTTATATATCAGCCTGTCCCTTTGCGATGGATTCTCTGTTCCGTGTAAAGCTCCTTATAGGTACGAAAGCGCAGTGCGATTTTGATGAAACTTATAAGGGCGGTTAGGGTTGGCCCTTAGGTTAAGCCCTTTAAATTTCATCGCTGTCGAAACAATGATTGCATCTACATATGAGCATAGGTACGTGAACTACCACAAACACCGATATTTTTCTCAACTTTGAAAGGTTTGAGGGATGGCCTCAAGATGGTTCTCCATGAATTTCATCACAATCGAATCAACGGCAGCGCCCGCGCATACGTAAACATGAATTTTGCTTTTACAGATAAAACTGCAAACCTAGGTGTTCCAACGATGATGAAATTAAAAATGTTAGCCTCCGTGAATTTCATAGACCCAATGGTATCCACTGCGCATGCGCAAACATGAATGCCTAAAAAATCCAATCTCTCACGACCAAATGGTTCCATTTCGCTCAAATCCGGTGGGTAGTAAGGGAGTGATGTGATGTGCTAAGAATTTCAGTACGATCCGATTGGCGGTAGTCAATGACTATGCGCAAACGTGATTCCGTTGCAAGGCTTGAAACTGAATTTTCTGGCAATTCGCTGTTCATCACAAGTACCGAATAAAAACGTGTGCCAAGTTGGGTGGGCAGTATAGGCTCCCTCACTTTTGCAACATGGACGTATAGAATTAGTAGTGACCATTTCAGCAAAATATGTAGAATAGTTCCGGAGTTATGCCTATGACAATCAATTTCAACTTCGCCCATGTGCAGTCGCCATCACTGATCTGATTGTAGCGAAATTCATAGGTGATTGTTTTGGGGTCAGCCCTCAACTACACTCCAAATTTGAGAGGAATTGGTCCATTAGGAACTGAGAAATCGCAGTTTCAGGGACATCACGTTTACGCATGCGCACACGTGCACACGTGCACACGCTGTTAGTGGTCCGATGACTATGAGAATAATACTTGAGGCTACCCTGTGCAATCCCTGAAAAATTTAACCGAAATTTATCTAGTAATTCTGGAGTTATGGAGAGTGGGTTGCAATGATAGAATCGTGTCAAAATCCGAAGGTAATTGTTAACCTCCAACTACCCTCTTAATTTGAGCGAAATAGATCAATTAGGAACTGAGAAATCGTCGTTTCAGGAAATTACCGTTTGGGCATGCGCACACACTACTAGTGGTCTGATGGCGATGGAATTCATAGGGGACCCTTTAGGCTCTAATCAGCATAATACCTGAAAATATCACCGAAATTCGGCGAGTAGTTCCGGAGCTACGCCCATTACAACAAATGTCAAGTTTGCGCTTGCGCAATAGCTATTACTGATCCAATCGTGACAAAATTTGTAGGTGATTGTTTCGAGTTATCCCCTAACTACCGTCCATATTCGAGCGAAATAGGTCAATTAGTAACTGAGATAGGGGCCGTCACAGGGCTAACCCACACAATCTGTGAAAATTTCATCAAATTCGGACCATAAATTCATATAGTTTTGCCTAGGACAAGGAATTGAATACAGGCAGACATACAGATACAGAACCAAAATTGTTCAGAAAGCTCTGAAACGTGAAAAGCAAGTGCGAATTTCGATTTAGGAGGACAGAATGTTTTTTTCAATTTTTTTGCACGAATAAATAGCTCCCTGCCTTTGGTAGTGAGGAAGCATCAATAAAACAGCATGTCAAATCCACCACTATAACCGAAATAATACACTAAAACACCATCTGTCTAACCACGACCCCTGTGAACTCCCCTCAGGGCTTGTGTACGGTGCTTAGTGGTCCACATGGAACACCCAAACGGAAAACAGGTTATTCGGTGTCTACATAGGTACTCAAAAATACGAAAAAGAGGTTCTGTTGATAATTTCAACCACAACGTAATTATATAATTATAATAAATGATTTCCAGGAACTCTTTCTAAGCAGAATCACCCTTTTCTTCTCCATGTCACTTTTTCCTCTTCAAGGTAGGAGGTGAGAATCGCGCTTGAGCTGCCGGAATGAGTGGATCGGTTTATGCTTACTGCGTTATTTTCCGAGTATTTTACGGTCTGCCAAGTGTTTTTTATTGCCAATTGGATGTCTTTAGTAATTTTTGTCATTCAAAGTGGTCCCAGTTTTTGACTCGTTCTCATCATTATAAGGGGGCAAAGGATGTAGCCCAAAATTGCCTAAAAAATGCCTAAATCTCGGCTACCGAAGGGTTTACAGGAACTCTTACTGTAACATTATTAGTACTTAGGACCATTAGGTTTAAAAAACCGATAAACTCCCCCCTCCCCTAACCATTTTAGAGTTACACAGTTTTCCCCATATTTCTCAGCCAATTTTCAAAGGATTTTGATGCGGTTGGCGGCATTCATCCTGTTTCATAATTTTCTAGGAGGATGAGGTGCCGTTGTGCCAATTTAAATCTTAAAAAAGGCGGTGAAAAAGTTAAAATTACAACCAACCAGCAAACCGCATCAAAATCGGCCTGAAATTGGCTGGGAAAAATGGGAAAAACGAATTTCATGCGTTCTTTCCCCCCAACCTGTAGAAGGAACAGTGGCTTGAGTGCGAACCCAACAAAATTATTCGGCGGATACGTGGGGGTACCTAAAACTAACAATATATTTTATATTGTTAGTGTTGGTACCCCACACATCCGCCAGTATATTATACAAGAACGATATACTTTATTTTTACTACAGACTGCCAATTAAACATCATCATGAAAACTCAGAAAGCATTATGATAATTAATGCATTAGAAATCAGTGATAAGAATGAATAAATTATTCAATTATAAATATTATCTTTTAGTAAATTAAATATATACCTAGCTGAGAATAAATAAAGACACGAGTAAATAAAACATCCGAAATATAAGAAAACGAAAATGTTCCAAATATATCCGACAACATAAGTGGTACCTATTCTCCATTCATTGAAGGGTTCTCATAATTGATTTCATTTTTGTTCTACATAATCCCTGCATTCTGTTGAGTGCCTGATTCTCGTTAATATTATTTCTCACTCGCATGGAAGATTATCTTTATTTTTTTTCTAGATGCCATGGCTAACTAGTAGTTTTTAAACTTTTACAATAGATGTAATATTTATTTATTGTAAATACACGCTTTATCAAAGCTGAAAGGAAATTTTCATATCTATCCCGCGGTCACAAAACCTTTACTCCTAAAATGTGAGGTGGACACGTTTCAAAAACATATTGAATGAATATCAAATTACATGAGACGAAATTTCCCATTCTGATGATTGTACAGACAAATAGAATACGCCATCTTCTCGGTGACAAAACAAATTTTGGGATCAGTGTCTCAAAAACGACTGAACGTATATACAACAAGTGTGCAAAGATTTCCTACGTTCTATCTCAGAAGGGGAATGAAGAATATATTTAAAAAAACAAAAGCACAAGGGAGGATCCGAAATTTCATTATTCGTTGAGCAAGAGAACTCGTTTGTGTGCTTCCTTTTCTTAATGAAACCCATAACGGGGGAGAACCTTTTATAGCTTAGCGTATGTCGGGGTCACGAATATTCAGCAGTCGAGACCAAGGACCTCAGTTTAGAGTCCCAAGCCTATATTGTTTTTGACCCAGTGAAGTTGGTGGGAGGGGCGGAAGGACTGGAAGAGGTGGGTGAGCGGGGTGCATTCTGCCTTGTAACCGCTTGGCAATAGCTTGCCCCTTAATTCGCCGACCCTTGTTTCCAACTCATTGTGCCCCCTTCCCGTTTCGTCCGCGGCCAACTTTTTAGCTTTCTTTCCGAGAGAGCTCTGAGGGCTAAGTGCTCTGACCGAAACAAAACAAGCAGCATCCCCTCTCACCTCCCCCACTCAACCATCCGCCGCAGTGATATAATACCTAACTAACCCATTCATCCTCATCAGCGCGACCGCCCTACCGCGACCCTACCGTTTGAATACCGCTTCCGGTCATGGCGAAACAATGAGAACAGAATAGAAGTAATTTTCCGAACAATGCCTTGACCTTCCAAACGAATGTGACCCTTATTTTTCAACACTTTTCAAGCTTCAGTCAAAATGCTGGAACACAAGCTTGTAGAAAAGAGTCGAATCGTCCCACGTAGCTCGGGTTGTAGCGTACCTATCTGAATTCTCTGGGCTGTAACTGTAGGCTGAATCCATCGATCTTTTGAGATGATGTGCT
>JAEMON010000001.1:80408100-80420942 GCA_030264115.1 Lygus lineolaris | reverse complement strand
GTAATTATCTAGGTGCTATGGTATCTAAAGTGAAAGGGAGAGCCTTACCCTTCACTTCCCCTCAACACAGAGAATATAAATAGGTACACTGACAGACTGACTTCAGTACTCTCTCGACGGTCTGATGATGATGTCCTTACATCGAAAGCGCTCGCCACCTGTACTCGACTTGCTAGTCACGACGGGTTCTCCAGTAAGGTACGTAAACAATTGTATTCTTATAACTAGCGGAACTAATCCTTTAGATTTAATACTAGTGTATCATGGGTTCGTCGGAAGTCATAGAGGGCACATTGTGTATGTTGTTATCGATTGTTTTGACGGTTCAGAGTGGTTGTTTCGAGCTGTGTTTTTCCAAGGAGCTGAGTTTTGATGCGTTCTCGGCCCTCTTAGTGCGATCGGTGTGATTTACAGCATTTCAGCCAACTGGCAGTCGATTGTTTTTCGACTGGTTCAACGCAAATTCGCTGGCAGGCCGCACACAGGAGACGTGGCAGCTCTGGTGAGGGCGCGCTTGAGTGAAATCCCTTCCGTAGCTGAAATTTGTCTGATTCCTCATCTGTCTCCGTGCGTTTCAGTCGCTACCAGGCTGAGCCAGGTCTAGGAGGAACTGTGAGTTGTATATTTTCCGCCATTAGCGAATACGCCCAAGCGTGGACGCAGCCCGAGCCCAAAAAGTGCCACGAGTAATAACAAATCACAATGGGTACAGTGGAGAAGGAAATGGGTCAATTATCAGTCCAAGATCGTATGAGTGTAATTCATAGTCTGGATAAATAAACATGGAGAATAACACCACAAAGGACGACATTGTTGATATAAAACAGGATATAAAATATATATGGAACATGCTATCACCACTTCTTATGAGGAACATAAAAAAGTAAAACTAGACGTCCAGATCTTTAAAGAACAATACCGCGATCTACAAATGGAATTGGAAAAAACTGTTTTTACGATGAAGAAGAATAATTTGATATTCCACGGCATTAAACCGTCAACGGTCGATCTTCAACGGACCTCTTGAATAACTTGTGCACACATGTCCTGGGTATAGAGAACCTACAGATTTTTCAGAGCAACCCACTGGGTAAACCAAACAATGAGAGGGCTGTCCCGATCCTGGTGGAGTTTCAGCACCAGGAACAGGTTTTGAGCATCTTAAGGAACATAAAAAAGCTCCACAGAACAGGCGTAATAGTTCATCGGGACCTGTCGACGACAACTCGGAAGAAGAGAGCTGCCCTGATGATCATGAAACACTACATCGCTGCCCAGAACCGGGATATCCAGGCGTACGTGAGGGATGATCATGTGATGGTGGAAGGAATCAGGTATTATTAGGACTCCAAGAAGGGACTGATTGCCGGAAGGGAAGACGGAGCTACTGCTCTCAGCAGACTGATGAAGAATCGTCAGGGAGGCGAAGGAGCGACTGGAGTCTGTTGCTGGGCGTGGCGGGCCTAGGTTAATAAAGTTGGTTTGGTTAGGTATTTTTCTTCAACATCATAATTGCCCATTCCAAAAGATTGAACTTTCATGAGTTCTTCATGGAACGATGGTGCTGCTGGAATGCTGTATTGAAAACTAAACTATTTCACCATGACCTACATACCTACATTGTAGCCAGCTACATTGTAACCAACTGCGAGGGCCCGGAATAAGTAGGGATGAACCAAACACACTAGACCCCCTCATCACATTGAGCGATCTCCATGGCGCACACATCTCATGATAACGTTGGTTTTTTCGGCTCCAAGTGAAGAATATTATGACGGCATATTTTTCACCCGGGAAATGTTTCCACGTCAAAATACGAGAGGACCTTAGCTGGGACAGATAAATGCGGCATTATAATAATGAGGAGAGAGCTAAACCAAGTGCAATTTATTTGATAAATCGCCGGAACGTTAGAGTTCCTGGTGCCGCGGAGATTTCATTCCATTCTACAAGGTGAAGAAGGAAGTGTTCTTGAGACTACTCTTTTCAGCTCTTGCGGATGCGAGTCCGTTTCGCATTGTTGGGAGCCAGCAACCTACAAAAACGTCCCTTGTTCCTCGTGATATACTGAAGTGAGGGGACATCTATCACACGGGCTTCCGTCGTACATGGCAGGAGAAAATGAGTATTTTAGGATATTTATGGCAAGAGAAGAGTATAAGAAGTGGAACGGCGTTCACAATCCATTTCTTTGAAAAGATAGATCCAACTCAGACCAGTAATAAGTTCATTCTAGGAACCATAATCTCAATCCTTACACCCTTTTCAAATCCCGGTTCATTGATATGAATAATGAAAATTTGTGTTCGTATGTTCCATATTCACATTAAACATTAAAAAATGTGTGCAAATGTATGTATCAGAGGGTAGGAGTTAGATGTTATAGAAATGAGGAAGAATTCCAACAGTTTACTGTGTATTTTGAGGTTGTGTGTGTGTGTTTTGATCCTTCGAAAATTATTGCATTGTAATGGTGAAATGCTCAACGGCTCGCTTCCCGTCTCTATCGTTTCTCCATCCCTAACCATCATCCTCAGTGAGTACTCCTATTTTCCTCTTCTCCTTATGTTCCTTTACAACGTTTAGTCATGACGGCAGTGAAGCATGAATATAAAGAAAGCCACAGAAGACCAAGTGAGTTGGCCACACAAGGGAATAAATGGGAATCACTTCTTGAAACCCCAAACCCACCTGACTTACTGGAAGATTTAGTGCCCAACTTCCGTCTTATGACAGGGCACGATTAATTGCAAGCCCACCTGCACAAAGTTTGTGTTGATGCCGACACCCTTATGCCCTCTCGGTGACTTGCAAGTACGCATGGACGACCGTTACTTACAAGTGTGCCCGAAAAAAAAAAAAACAACATAAGAAACTAAAGACATTCCTGAAAGGAAAATAAAATGCATTTTATTATGGGAAGCTCAGAAGGAATTGGCATTATTGCATCGTCCAAGCCAACGAAATTCTACAAATACCAAGAGAAAACAGATCGCAATCATTTTCTTTCACCTTTCAGGTGGGCTAAGGAATGTAAAAAGCATTATAGGTATCTTTGCGTCAAAATGGTGTCCCGAGCTCAAACAAGGGAGTACAATTGGGTACATAATTATATTTGAATTATTTTCTCTTAACCCTGGATAAAAATCCGTATAGTATCTACGAGTACTACCTATGTGTAAACATTTTCAGTTTAGAGAATTTTCTTGATAAATCCACCAAAATTCCACATTACGTAACACTGATAAATTCGAAGTTCAAATACAAGAAATGCAGCCACGCAGAATGTTGTGTGCAGCACAACCGCTGAGCTATGAAATTGTGTTATTATGTGAAGAAACTAACTTGGTGTCGTTGAAGCTGGTAGAACAGCGATGAGCACCCACAACAACATAGGTATAATACGACTGTAATTGTAGGTGTATTTTTGTGGATGACAAAAAGTTTGTAAAACCGCCGGAAGTTGTTGTACTAAAAGTTTGTAAGCTGGTACTATAAGTCGTTTTTTAAGGGAATAACATGTTTGACAAAAATTAATTAGTTCTTTGAAATGTGGACTATCATAAATAATATAAATATCATCCTACGAAAGGGTTAGATATAGTATAGTTCATGCTATCACAACAATAATGATTATGAGGCGAAATGGGAATTCAAATCGGAACCAAAACGACGGAGAAACATCCAGCTGACGCGTCATATAGGAACTATGCAGAGCTGAGACTCCCTAGACGCACCACTCCACCATCCATCATTACTATCAAATGAGCTGAACACGAGTGGACGGCACTTACTTATTAGGAAAACAGAACATAATAACGTTCCTGAACACTGGGAAGCACCACTTACTGAATTTCAAGGCTTGGGGATCATGAAAAATAATTATAGAAGAGTAAGAGGAACGGGTTTATCTCAACGAATCAGCTCATAAGCGTTATTACGATCTCCCTCCGGAGGGAAAGAAGACCTTTATTGAGACGAACTACCCTCTATCGTCGGTTGCTACATGCATGGAAACAACCTAAAGATGGAACTCATGAACGTGCTTAAACGATGGTCCTAATTTGAACTGCCCACGTTATGGAAAATACACAAAAACCGGGCTGAACATCTTTCATAGTTCACATCAGTCCATCAGTTTATAGCGCGCTGAAAATCGCAGAGTTTCTAGTACTATCTGATGCTTAAGATCGTACTTGAATCGTGTAAAAAGATCGTACTTTTTACACAAAAACCTCAAAAAACACATTTTTGGCCCTTCAATGAAGGACTTCATTTTTCAACATTCAGCCCTCCTTATTTTGACTCCAAAAGTTCTGCCCATCGAACTCATCCTTTCTTTTGTTGTTATTGACGTTTTGAACTTTTTTTGATTTTTTAGATCGATCTCAGGGTCGGATACCATCTGGAGTGATACATACATACATAAACCCATATTGTATTACATTTAAAAAAGTGTTGAACTTGGGGAATCGTTTTAGAATGGTCTGAAATCAATATCCAAGGAGAGAATTTTCAAACATTTGCGTAATAATAAATTTTGAAGCCATTGCAATAGCTGAATTTTCTTCGAAAATTCCCAAAAAGCAAACTAACTCCTCTCATGATACCTAAATATGTGATGAGTAACATCGGTGGGTCAGAACGAAGTGGGATAAGAGTACAAAGAGGGTGGATTATTATCGTAAATAAACAGATAGGTTCGAACAAAGAAATCCCAACGATTTAGCGCATTTTACAACAAAAGCATTCCTGACCTCGATTTCCGCCCAATATTTTCTGTTTTTTCCCCCTTTTTCTATGTCTTCATCCCTTCTATTATCTCATATCTTAGCCAGTTCAAGTAGTTCTGGGTTCTATTCAAACGTAGTGCTTTGATGCTCGCCCAGTAGAAGTTCTCAAGCTCATCACTTCATATAACAACGGATTCTTGTTATAAGTTTACGATCATGATATTAGTTTCTAGTTCTTATGTGGTAGAGATGGTGGGGCACTATCGCAGCATATACTCACCAAATCCTTTGGATTGGTATGAGGGGAAATACTGATTGGCTTCAACCTACCGTCCAGTAAAAATCGTTTACCTGCTCTTGGGAAATAACGGAGAATCGTTGCTTCAAAAATTGGCTTGTATCACGTTATTTTTGTCGGCATACGAAATGCGATGGATGACTTATGGAAAGGAAGCGTGGAGGAAGAGACGGTGTGGAGGAGCGGAGGTGGAGGGAGCTTGTTGCCAGCGGCAAAGACTTCGGTTGATTGATGAAGGCGATTCGACTCCGCATGAGTCATTTACCACTCATGAATCTAGTTTGCCGGGATTTCCTCATATCTCCCGACCTCAGGAAATTTCCAAGTGATGAATACATCAAGTCGAGAGAACGTGGGGAGGAAGGAATTCTATCAGCTTCCCTGATGCACGCCCCGGCCACTCAATTCCTTTCCTGACAGCACCTTTCAGGATTCCCGGAGTGTAGAAGGAAGTCCACGTATTGACTCTGAGAAGTACGGAGTGCATGGTGAACCTTCATTTTGCACGCAAACTCATTTGAGGAGCTCTTCTCGTAGGAAATTGTGCGATTCAGAATTTACCACATGGTCCTTAACATCAAATACCTCCTCAATCCATTGTTTGCCATAAATTTTGCCAATTTTCAACGTAGGTATGTAGAACCACCACAACTTACATACTTCTTAAAATCAAACCGAATCCAGATCTCTCTGCATGTTGCGAAGAGAATAAATTACGAATAGCCTTTCAGCGACACTTTAGCTGAGAAATAGTCTGATGGAAAAAATGATTCGTTCAACCATTCTTATAGACAGCATTCTGCTGACCTACTATGATATGAATGGTTCGAAAGTACACAGTACATTACACAGTACAGTTTATAATTTTTCAAGCTATTACTGGTATTTCTTTCTACTTTCCTTACACCACCTGAAAGCGGAGAGGCAATTACAATTAGCAGAAAACGCATTTTCTGGAACACCCCCTTATGGAATGGTTCTGATCGACATCTGATCAACTTTCTCCACGATTTGGACAAGTGTCTGCAAGGATGTACATGGGTAATTGTACGTATGTTTTGTGTTTCAAATCTTAGAATTTTTCAGCTGCGTCCTTGTTCCCTACCATATTATTGTATACCATGCTATAAGAATATATCCAAGATTGATCAAATTAGCTGAAAAATAGCTCTGATGGAAAAAATGATTCGTTCAACCATTGTTACAGACAGTATTCTGCTGATCACGAATATATTATGATATGAATGTTTCGCAAGTACACAGTACAGTTTATAGTTTTTCAAGCTATTACTGGCATTTCTTTCTACTTTCCTCAACCAACCTGAAAGCGGAATGGGAAGTATTACAATCAGCAGAAAACGCATTTTCTGGAACACCTCCTTATGGAATGGTTCTGATCAACTTTGTCCACAATTTGGACAAATGTCTGCAAGGATGTATTTGGGTAATTGTACGTACATATGTTTTGTATTTCAAATCTTAGAATTTTTCAGCTGCGTCGTTGTTCCCTACCATATTATGGTACACCATGGTATAAGAATATATCCAAGATTGATCAATGCTCATTTTTAAGAAGCAGAGTGCGTTGATCCCAATGGCAAATATGGTAGGACCAAACCCTGACAGTGGTCTGTGTATTATATAAAACTGATCAACGATCAAGTTATTATTATACGGAGTTTTGGGTTTGGGAGTGATGAAAAAAAAAATCACATAATTTATCTAAATATGTTTATCGTTAATTTCTGCGAAGAGTTTCGTGCAAAAAAAAGAACTTGGCAACTGGGAGTTGCAAATCAGTTTCTAAAACTCTACGACAGCACCTTTTCTGCTATTCTTCAACAAGCCGAGACGGCACTCCTTTACTACCTGCGGACCCTTCAATAATTATTTCAAGGGCTTGGGGCTTGTGAGGTATTGTGTGAATTGTAAACATAATTATTATAGGTACGAAAATGCATCCGGATGATTACAACTACGACGTAGAGATATTTTGTTTTTGATTTGTCAAAAAATTGAGCAATCCAGAATGTATTTTTGTTTTTCATGAAAATTTGAAATTTCATGGGTTGAATCTGGAAATCAACATCACCACGTTATTCAGCGTGAAAAAACACATTAAAATCACGTACCATACTTGATAGTTTACTACAAGCAATGGCGTACGTTTTTCGCACTCAAATTTTCGAGAGAGGGGTCATTTCTTCATATAATTTTGCGTAGAAACCAAATTTTAAATAAAAAGAGGGGGTTCTCATTTGAAAAAACGAAGTTGATGTCCATCGCGCACGTTTGCGGAATGTGCAATTGTGTAATTTTTGAAACTACGCAACTATGAACAATAGCGTTGGAATCAATTTTTTACCCTCAAAATTAGAGAAAATGAAGGGGGTGAGCCTAATAGGTGGACCACCCTGCATATTATATATACGTATTAAAAAGAAATTTCATTAATCGTTTTCAGTTGCAATGTCGAAGAGTTACAAGTGTTTCCACGCTGTCGAAGAGTTGCAGCGTCAAAGAGTTGCCCCCCACCCCAAAAAATAATGGCTAATTTGGATGGTCAACAAAGATTAAGTGAGTGAAAGCAAAAAGCAGTGAAAACTTTGGGGGGAGAGTTTCCGAAAAAGGTTTTTTGTTGGGCTGTGCAAATGGTGGGGGGTGATGAAGTAGTATCATTCGCATGAAAAATCCACATATATTACTATTGGATATCAAGACGGATAATGAACCATAGGTGCCTGGAATGAATGTTGTGCCCTCAAGTCCTACGAACATTCATGTGTACCTACTACAACACTGTTGAGCTATCGGGAACTCACGTGGTGATGAGGTGATGACAAGCATTTCTTATTACATTCTATTTCATATTTGCGCTCCGTTTAGGTTTCATTATAATAGTTGGTAATATTGCGTGGTATGTATGATATTAAATTGATTAATTCACGTGGGAGTACCTGATGGTTGCGTTTCTCTGCTCAAGATGAACTACCGAGGTCTATTGTGAATGTTTCATACCTGGAACAAAATTGGGTTTCATTAAATACAAGGTATGACATTGCGAGGTCTGTATGATATTAAATTTGTGATTATTAAAATATGTACAATAAAAGAATGTGATAGTTTTTTAAATATAAAATTCAATTTAAAGTACAACAAGAAGGGTTAATTGATTGACTTGCAAAAAGTTGAACATCACTTAAAATGGTCGTTATCAAGTTCCTAGGACGAATTATTATCAAGTCCTGTCTCCTGAATAGTGGGAGATGAAACTCGCTGTGGCGAAAAGAAAAAATTCTACTATATATGAAAGGAAAAAAAGACAAATTGAAACACTACAAAAAGGATGAGAGTCATTTCTCTAGCCAGGTACGTTATCAAGAGACCGGTTTCCCCACTGTTAAATTTTGTTTACTCTGTGAAGGAGAAAATCCTAATTTTTACTTTCCTCAGCCCACCTGAAGGTGAATGGAAAGTATTGCGATCAGCATAAAACTCAATTTCTGAAACACCAAATTCAACTGGCCCTAATCGACATCTAATCAATTTTCTCCACTTTTTGAAGCAACGTATGTATGTTTGTATGTGTATGAACACGATTGCGGCCCCTACGAAAATGATAAGAAAAATTCCGATTTCGAGCATTGGTTTCTACGTGTCTGAGGATGAGACCCTAAGACTTTCAGCCCTCCAGGTCAATTATTAGGGGGAGAAAATATTCCAAATAGGTGAAAGAACGTAGTTTTTAGTCCATTTTTTTTTAGCTTTTCTCCCAAACTGCTCTAACGATTTTGATTCAACTCACAGGACTCACTCTTCTAACAAGTAAAAACAAGTTCCAATACCCGTCATCTCCAGAAAAATAGATTTAGGGCCAAATACAGCTGAGGAAAGTAGTGAGAAGTCTCGCACGAGATGTTTAAGTATATAAATTCTTCATTATAACAGTTTTTTATGCATTCATCTATATTTCAAAGCCGAAAAGTTGTGATTAAAAGTATTGAAACTTCAGAATAAGTATTTCTCCTAATCGCAGTTTCATGCCACAGTCATCTTTTTGAATGATTTATAATGAACACGTTTTACATGATAATAATTAAAATGTAATAAAATTATAATTTGAAATACCCATCAATATCAGCAGGTAATAATACAGATTGGTCCTTTATACGCTTCCCAGCGGAGTCAAAGCAATTAATAATATAATAGGTAATAATAATGTAAAAATTAGTTGTGGGGAGGAGCCAAATCCGTAGTTGCCTTGTTCAGCTCAAAATTACTAAGTTAAGAAACTGAAGAATTAAATTGAATGAACCGTTGTGAAAACTATGGAGGATTGCAGTTAGAATTTTTTGAAAAGTGGCCACGAAGACCAAGGTAGTAGTTACGCAGTTTTTGACCCTAAAATTGCCTTCCCCGCAATGGCTCGGAAGTTCAAAATCCCCTTAGTGCTCTTGGCCATACTGGTTATACTGATAAAATAAAAATAAAGTGGAGTTTATAAATTGAATGTCCATGTGGGCTTGAGTGTTGTGGTCAAACTGGTAAGAAATTTAGGGAAAGAATCGGAGAACATTGAAAGTAGAATTAATAGGATACCGTCTGGAATGACAGGTCAACGATTCAACGAATAAATAAATGCAGTTAGAAACCTACATTCATGAATGAACGCCTTATCACCATTATCATATTGAAATTGAAATTTGAGGTTCCATTCTGAACACTTTCAAAGATGAGCTGCGTTTTGAAACTTGACATCTGA
Source organism: Lygus lineolaris (assembly GCA_030264115.1). Classification (NCBI taxonomy): domain Eukaryota; kingdom Metazoa; phylum Arthropoda; class Insecta; order Hemiptera; family Miridae; genus Lygus; species Lygus lineolaris. The sequence goes on along the minus strand of JAEMON010000001.1, from coordinate 80,411,149 downwards.
TCTTCTGAACATTTCAAAAAAAAAAAAAAAAAAGGAATACCTATTAGACAAATTTCGGGATTCAGATGAGCACCTAGGTAAGTAGGTAGATGAGCACCTAGGTAAGTAGGTATACCAGAGATAAGATACATTTTCGAGAAAAAAATCCGTCTTTCCACTTCCTAGCATTTAAAGCAATACCAATAAATTCCCTACTCGTTTGACATTGACGGTTTCTGATGGGAACTTCATGTTATATATTTTGCTCACTCTATGAACAAATACTCAGATTTAGTTGGATAATCAGACCTAGGCGCAGAGCAACAAAGGTCTTGCAAAAATAATAGACTTAGACGAGCCTAGAAAAAAACCTTCACCGTGAGTCGTCATACCCACGATCCGGCCAACTGAGCGCACCATCGCCGACTCGAGAGGGGGATGGCTAATTATGTATTGTTCTAGAATAACTTTAGGTAGAACTAGGTACCATCTAGAAACCGAGTGTGAAGGACCTTCTACAAAACTACTTACTGATAATGAAGAATATACCTAGTAACAACGGTGTGAAAAAACTTACTTTATAAATGTACTTGATTAATTAATGCACCGGACGGAATTCAAAACTTCTCTTTGAATGAGCTCCACTTGTGCAGCGATCTACCGGCGGAATCGAAAACCAGCGCAGCGGTTCCAGTCTGAAGGCCGCGCACGGTAGGTCCGAACGCAAATATATCAAACGAAGTTCGCAAGGCTCGTTAATTTTTCGTGAGAATTTTAACCCACTAGTGGACGCTATTTCGACTGTCACGTAAGTGGGCGCTAGCGGTACTCTGTACCGCACATTCATTTTCCATAATTTCTCACTGTTTTTGGGTCTTAAAAGACCGAGGAAATGCATGCATTACTAAACTATTTTTATGTATACGTATCAATCCAGTTTTCAACGTATATGGCCTTGCTGTAACTCTCTATTACTCTTCCATGGTGTACAAAGACGCAATGTGAAAACGTCCATAGGGATGCTAGTTGGACTGATACTTGTCACTTTGACACCTCATAACAGACTGCGCATGTCTAGAAGTGACTAGTGGCACCTGCCATTTGTTGAGGAGGGTCTGTTCTAGGAATACCAATGCCAGTTACTGACATCAAACGAAAATTCGCCACCCTGTCTCAGTATTTGCACAGATGCGGTATGGAGTACCGCTTAGAGTCTACTAGTGATTTAAATTTGAGATAGTCGATCGTCGCAGAATTTAGTGGTCTTCAATAATAGTATTGTGAAATTTTCTGTAGGAAGCTTTCTCAAGTGGTTTCCAAATTTTCAAGCCAGAAAGCGATAAAAGTCCGCAAATTCCGTGATAGCATAACAATACGGATTGTTTTAGATGGTAGTGTTTACGTGTACTAAAAATTTAATCTTCGAATTATATAGTATAAACTAAGAAGGAAAGCTTTTAGACCAATTTTTCATCGCCAGTATTTTAACATAGTTAAATCATTACCTCGATAAAACGCCGGGCATTCGAACAAACGTCTGCCAAGTTGGGTGAGCCGTGTTGGAGCTTCATAATAATTATGACAACATAGATGTACATCAAACTTTTGTGCTCCAAGGGTTGTACGTACGGTTACCTGTTCTACGTGCCCTTTTCTGTTGACGCATTTGTAGTGGCATCAACGGAAATTAGGGAATCTTGATCTCGATACCTACCAGACATCAAATACTTTCCAAATTTGTATGAAATCAGATCAGACCGTTGGATCGTGAGAAATCCTAATTAAAAAATTAGGCATTTTTCTCATCACGATAGGCATCTATAATTGCTCATTTAGACTTGCTATGAAATTGTGGTTATTCAAGTGCTATGGCGTTTTGATGTATGGTCCACCACCTTACTCGTACCATTCTATGCCACATTCAAACTTTATGCCGAAAAGGTAGTTATATAAATAACTAGTTATATAGGGTAGTTATATAGGGTAGTTATTAGGGTTATATAGGGTATAACTAGTTATATAGGGTAGTTATATAAGGTAGTTATATAAGGTAGTTATTATAAATGGAGCTCTGGGCTCGATAGTAGATACTCACCTACTTTATAATTAATGTTTAAAAAATGAATGAAATGGATCCCTTAATTAAATTCACCCTCGAGTTTGGTGGAAATAAGTTGAATTTTCTTGACCTGTCCATGTCCATCTCATTGATAAACAACAACACATGATTCATTCAACAAACATGATTTCCCCATTTATAGGAAAGATACATACAATGATATATCACTATTCATAGTACTTCAAATCACCCTTTATTGCACAAACATGCCGCCTCCCACGGTATGACCAACAGAGCACTATCTATGTAGGTACCCATGAAAACAAAATATATCAAAAGAATAATATATTATTAAAAGTATAGCTGCGAGTAATTGATATGGTGGAGGACTCATTGACTCCAAATGGAATAAGGTTCTTAGGAAAATGAGTAGGGATGCGGTGTCAAATTTTGTTTGAGAAGTTAAGTTGGAGGAAAAATAGTGGATAGGTATACCTTACTAGTGTGAATCCAATTACACCCTCTTCCGACAAATAGAAAGAAGAATTTCCCCTCACCGCTTTTTGAGCCTCTTTTTCACCTTGTTTGCCCTTGATTGGCATTGGGTATTTCGTCGGATCCCTTTTACTCCTCTCAGCCAATAATATTCGAGTTCCTTTCCAACCCTTTTACTTTGCCTGGATCTGATTGAGTATTCCTCTCAGCCCCTTCACTTTTCTCGACCAATAGGATTTTAAGGGTCTCTTTCTCCTGGACTCTATAAGCTGTACTCTTTTTGATGTACTTTCTGCTCTCGTTTGTTACTGATAATGGCCTAACCGTCGAAAACGGTTTACCTTTGTAACTCATTATTTTCATGGAGGTTTTTAATTGACTCCGGTTTCTTTTTATCTTCTGTACACATCGCATCATGATACCGTATAAATATCTGCCTCAATAACAAATCATTGCAGAATCAAGTGGAGAGAAAATTACAAAAACCTACAATGAGGGCATACCGACTAATTATCT
>JAEMON010000001.1:80379039-80399588 GCA_030264115.1 Lygus lineolaris | reverse complement strand
TCGGGGACGGCTCTAGCCTCCTCCTCGCTGTGGAAAAATCCCTCTTTTATTTTTCAGGAACGCAGCTTTCCGGCTCCTACTGAAGGAGCAACGGCCACCGCCCCCAGGTACGACAGCGTGAGCTCAGGCCCCTGTCCTCCTGCTGCCTACATACCTCTACTGTGAGAATACTCCAGTATCGTAGGTACTTCTCCCGGTCTCGGACGAGAGACAACGGCAACCCAACGATCTCCGGCGTTGTGTGCACCTTCCTAAAAGCTTCCCCTCGCTGTCGAGAACCTCTGCAGCCTTCCATCTCGCTGTGCGCCGCCAGTGAAGTACCCTAGGCCTCCCGCCGCCCCCAGCTGAGCGTTCCTGCGTCCCGTCCCAGGTGTAGGGTCCCGGTGGGAACTCCTGTGAGACCTATTAGGACGATTCGAAGCCTATCGACCTAAGTACAGGAGGAAGCTCCTTCTTACGTCATATTAGGTACTTCCTTCAAAAGTAAGGATGAGTTCGTTGTCCAGAATTTTTGGAGTACCTACTCCAAGGGGTCAAATTTTGAAAATTTAGAGTCAAAAATCGTCAAAAAAGGTGTTTTTTGAGGTTTTTGGTGTGAATTACCATGTTAAACATAGGAACATATGGTATATTCGGAATCAGCGTAAAATTTCCTGTAAGAATCACAAATTAAATCGGTTAAAATTATTTTTTGAAAATTCGCTCACCAACTCATGCTGCATGAATGGAACTTTTTTTCGTAGTTGGTCGTTTTTACTTCATAATTTCCCCCGTGATTTAAAAATGAAATTGATTAATTCATACATTGTACCACGTTCAGTTGAAAACAGGTTCTTCATTCAAATATTCCCAAATTCCATTGGGTCAGTAAAAAAATCACTTGACCACGAGACAAAAATTTTCTTTCGCACTTTCTCACAAAATTACTTGAAAATTCCCACATCTTAATTTTTTTTTTTTAATCAAAATTTAGTAGGGTAATCGAGAACAAAAAAATATCGAAAAATCTGAAAATGACCAAATCGCAGTTGGTCAGTTTTACTTTTCAGGTGTCGACATATTGTATACAGAACAATTTGGTAGTCCATTGCTCACAACTTTTTATGAGCAAGTTGTATTTATTTATATTTTTTGTTAAAGTCACAAGTGATTCGGGAATACTATAGGTTGTTTTTTGGGTGCTAATGCCAAATAAATGCAACAGATATTTTATATAGGTACGTAAAAAACTCCACATGAAACATAAAAGGTATTTTGTTGTTTGGTTGCACGTTCCAATCACCGAAAACTTATGTTTATCGGGGAATCTGCCCTGAATTGAATATTTTCTTTCAATTTCAAAGAGTTAAGTAGAAATCTGGAACAAATTCATTTCTGTTACCAATAGCGTTCGACCGAACAAAAATATTACGAGCCTATTCTAAACTAATTTATACAACCTCCCAAGCAACACAACATAAACCTCGAGTTGTAAAACATACAGATGTAGAAAAAAAGTTCCATTCATGCAGCATGAGTTGGTGAGCGAATTTTCAAAGAATAATTTTAACCGATTTTGTGGTGATTCTTATAGGAAATTTCACGCTGATTCCGAATATACCATATGTTCCTCCGAATATACCATATGTTCGGAATCGTTTTAGAATGGTCTGAAACGGATTTCCATGAAGAAAATTGTCAAAAATTTGCATTAAACACATTTTGAAGCCATTGCAATAGCTTCATTTTCTTCGGAAATTCGCTAAAATTGATTGTAGAGTTCGTTATCATGCCGAGTCTGTGCACTTCATTCAATTTTGCGATTTAGTACATTATTAAAACACTCACGGGACTTTAACGACTAATTACACATAAAAATCCGTTCAGCCGTTTTCTATTAATTAAAATTCCAATGTCAAAAAGCCAGTGAGTAAGCCACATTACTATCCTTTAGGCTGTGCTGTAGTCTAGTGGAAAAGTATTTCGTTATAATTTTTAGTTTCTGAACTTTCTAATTCTTTATAACAGGTTGACTGCACTTCACAAGTATCTCTCATTGAGAATGGAGTAAGTTAGAAATGGGAGTCTGAAAATGATTATTTCTGACGTATCAGATTCCGTTCGGTCTCAAATTTTTATATCGAATGGCTTCTAAGCACTAAGAAGCTAAACAACCAAACGAGGGGGCAAATTACTGCAAAGTTGCTTCGCTCTCGACGCCTGAAACTGACAGAGATATTTGAGCTTCACGTTTCTTCAACGTTTCTTCATTGATGTGTTTTACTAACCCAGATGTGTCAAATGCCTGTTGGTTCCTCGAAAACGCCAACGCCGATTTCTGGATGAGGCGAGGAGTCAAAGGAAGTTTTACGTCGCCGTCTACCGCCATTGATAATGCAGCAGGAGGACACCTCGAGCCTATGAAGGACTCTCCCCCTCCTAGTCACCAGGACGGCAGGAAATCTGGCTCTACTGGCTGGAGAAGGTCGATACCGGGGTCCTTCCTGGATGTTCTTTCCTCCCTGTCAACTGAAACCAACCCCTCTTCTCCACCATCACCACCCAGGGACACAAGAAGAGAACCTTCTCGACCCTTAGCCTGACACCTGACATTCTGGGAGCAGCTCCGTTCCTTAAAATTTATTGCTCTCCGCCTGGTCTCACGTTCTTCAACACATACAAGATCCTAGTCACCTCACCCTTACAAAATATCTGCATTATCCATAGTTATTCTATCATCCACACAATGTCCCTTACGTTCCTTCAATAGAAGGCACTTTGCCCAGAAGAAATCAAGACCTGAAGATCAACATAACCGATATGAAGGTTTCAATTTCAACCACTGGGTACCTACAGCGTCCGGGTATCATTTGACAGTTGAAAAACAAAGAGGTGGGTTCGTATAAGAACTTCGATTCCAAATGTATACTTGAGGAAAATGAGGAGTTAAACCTGCTATGTATTACTTTATACGAATAAGTAGGTATACGCAGCCATATCATCCTTGAAATAAAATTATTGCATAGTTTCAAAACTAGTCATCAATGAATCGAAATGTGTGAAAAGAAATGTGTGTACGTACCTAATCCCGCTCTGTTTACTCATAGGTTTGAGAGTAATCAAATTGAGTAATCAACGATCAATTAGGTGAGGAAGTGACCAATAAGTCACCATACTTATTATGGTCACTATAAAGAAAGTCATTTTCTCAATAAAATTCTTATTTATTAACCAATCCTTACGCTTCAAGTTTTTCTTACTACCACGGGTTGAGGTCTGCTGTGCAATACCGATTCCGGTTATTGTTTCTGTCAAAACACTATGTTTTTCAGCTTTTTGAGCTGAAATTTTTCCCATATATTGATATGCAGGAGGACATTTAAAGAGAATCAATTATTGAAATACGTATTCAAATATGGACAGTATAATGGGGGTCAATTATTTACACCCTGTCAGAATTGGATTACTTCAATGTTTTCAAAAAACACCATTGTGTTACATATGAAAAAATTATCCTAATAAGCGTTAGTAACGAAGTTCTGTGAAATTTCCATTTACTGATATGGGCGTCAATCATTCGGTAAATAGTAATGCTTTTGAATACCTAATTATTGACACCCATGAAATTTTGCTGTGTTTTGATTCAAGTTTACACTTGGAGACTGTATTCTCACGATCTAGCATCAGTAGAAACGAAGTGGATACAAAATGATTCAAGAAGAAAAACATGAAAGGAATATTTACTATAGAATCGTGAATCGACACCCTCAACGAATTATCAGCTGCGAGAGAGCGTTTAGAAATTCTTTCCGGAGTCTTTATAATTCAGGGGCGGCTACATCGTGCCGGAAATCTGCGGCTGCTAAGTTGGGCTTTGGTTTTGAGCCAAGTTTGAATTCCCTGGTCTCCAGCCCCAATATCTTATATTTGAACATAAGGAGTAAGTGTCAATAACTAGGGTAGTTTCAACAATTGTTGCCCTACAACTGCACAGAGTTCGAGTCGAGGTAAAATTACGATTTTCAACAAGTGATGTTCAAAATTTGTTGTTCCATCTCGGCTTTGATGGCCGGAGGGGTCTTTGTGAGGTTGTAGATGGTTTCAACAGTGGTACGCTACTTGTTACTTCCAAGACGTTCATACACTCATCCTCGTTAGATTCCGCTCTCTACATAAACCACCGCTCTAAATCCTCTGGAACTACCAACACAGTACCCAATCAGTCGTCGTATTTCGACGGATCTCATACGAGTATGGGGGGATATTCGTAGAAGCGATATAGGGCGGGCAAACTCTTGGAACTGTTCGCATTGTCAGACGAAATGCTGAGGTGAAGGGTAATCCCAGCCAATCCGAGCTTCTTGAATGAGTTTTTCGGCGAAAAAATGAAATGGAACGCAGCCATCCAAGGGAATCATAAATCCAAGAAACTTCAAAAAGCAAATGACGTTTCGTAAGAACTTCCAACATTTCATCAAACATAATGCGAGCAAACCCCAATATACATATTGATCAAATAAGTAAGAGAGAACATTCAAATTAGATACGTACACGTTTCTGGCAATGATAGTAGCAAGGCAACTAATTACTGAATATATACAATAATAGTTAGGAAACATCAGATTTCGCTATGTAGGAAAAACAATCATTAGCAAGATCATATTAGAATCTATTGGAAGTTTTACAGTTTAGCGTCTTTTTTTACTCCTCATATTTTTCTCCCACAGCATTGAAGAATCTTGGGATGACTTGAAACAATTTTGATGTGAAAAGTTTAAAAATTCACGAACGTATTTATTCAATCAACTTCACTAAAGATGGGCGATATCAGGATGGGAGAAGAGGTTGAATGACATATAATACAGCCTTCAACCTTGCAAAGAAGTTACTCATCGTTTTGCAAGAAAGGCCATCAACATCGGCGTTCCGTTCGAGCGGAGTAGAGTGAAAATAAACAGACACACATTACCGAATTATATAAATAGAGATTCATAAACTTATAACTTATCCGGTTCATAACTAACTCATCCAACTACGCTTCAAATTTGAAATCGAAAAATCGGGTTTTTTTATTTCCTCGGAATTTCACGTGTGTGGAATTTGTGTAAGTTATTCTTGATTCTTACATTCTGGTCGCGGGGGGTCCGATTCGTCCACGCGACGCGTCGGTCGTTGGAAGTGATAAACCATGTTACAAGAAATGAATCATGAATACATGCTGGTCGGGTTCAATTGCGATATTTGAGTCGAGTGAGACAATTCCGTCAATTCCACCAATTCAACCGAGTAAGAGTCTGCTTCGCCGACCACACCGGGAGGAAATAGGTTGCGGGTGGGACATCACACGGCGCGCAGATCAACCGATCCTTCAAGACCGAGCGGTCGTGCGTTTTATTGCCTACCCTTGCGCCTGACGGGTCTGCCTCTCTTCTTGAAATCGTCCCCGATCGGATTTCAGGTTGCTGAGGCTACCCCTGATCTGTTACCGATGGAATAGATCCTTCTTCTCTTATTGTAACCATCACTTTTGTTTTATTAGGTACATAACCCGGACTTTCCCCATTTGGGCATAGACCGCGAGGGGGGATTGCTATTACCTGAACTTTCTTTGCCCGCAACTCGGACTCGAGTCCCCGTATCGACTTCACAATGATTGATAGATCAGAGGTGCAGAGATAAGACACAAGACTGATAACGCTGGTCAGATGAGCACACGAACTTTTTCAAGACTTGCACGGGGACGTGTAACAGCTAGACTTTGCGAACATTCATCCCAATGAGGGTATAAAGAATCCAGCTCGGAAACTCCGGCCCTTATATCAACATCAAGAAAATCGTGAGCATTTTATCGTTATGTTCTACCTAATTTTAAAATACAACATTATTTAATAGGTACCTATTTTTATGTTGTATTCAAAATATTTTACCAAGTACCCAAGTATTTTTTCACGCCTTTTTATTGATAAGATTAATTAAATGTTACCGTTGTTTTTAATTTCATGCTATTTAAAGATAATTGACACCATTATCTAAATTTCTCTTTGTCTGTTTTCATCCGATAATAAATTATTTATGAAAGTGGGTATTACCGTGTTTGAAGTCATCTCGCCTCCAACCATGATTCGAACGTTGTAAAACTAGGTAAATCTATATCAAGTAAAAATATGTTCAGTAAAAAATGTGTATCAGCCATACCTAGATGATGGACATTTTTCTATTAAACAAGTTCTAAACTTTAATGCTCAAAGGGGGGGGGGGAATTATATCACGCTTCCTGTATTCACATGAAAGTATACAGGGAAATATCTCTGAATTGATCCATATCGGACGGAAGGCCTTTGAAAAGTATTCATCATTGTACTGAAGTGGGTAGGGAGAGAGAAACAATAAGCCATCCTCTGCAAAGCACGGTTCAGTTATTTATTGATTTAAGAAAGTTATTTTTTAATTTCTGCTCCTGAAATTCGTCCATAGCTCTCTACCTTGGATGACCTACAAAAAACATATGTGAGTACCTACGTGATCATTACAAACGTTGAAACGAATGGCGGTTAATAAAACAAAAAAGTCTACTTTCTAATATCGCAAGTGTGGGAGCTTGTTCTATCGGAAAGGCGGACTACAATCATATTCCTTGATGCTGCCGTTTAACCGCGGTGCGAACAATTGAATGTTATGAAACCATCACCTTGAGAATGCCCATCGAGACTCATTCATTAAATGATGGGATGGGGTCTTGTGCAACGAGCAATCTCTTTCAAATGTGATCGCGTTTGCGGCCTGTTTTGTTTCCATATCGAAGATTAAACCGGGCTTAACCAGTGGAGCGTGAAGGAGCTTGGTACTGTAGTTCGACTCGAATAATAGAAATCAAATTAATCCTCTCGCTTCTAGCATCTAGAAGTGGTCAGCGAGTGGATGGCCAGTCCGAGCATTGTACGGGGCCGCTTGATCGGCCAGCCGACCCGATGTCCTGTGATTCTCCTCCGATGCGTCTCCGATTATAGGGCGCCGTTCTCCCTCTCTTGTGGTACGATTCCGATTTCCTGTTCAGTAGGCAAACGAACGGATAAAGGTAACCGACCGTTGCTTTTACAAACATAATATTTGTGATATCTGGTCAAGGCATATTCACTGGCCTGTTATCGTGTTTTAGTTTTTTTTTTTGTTCATAGCGTGAAATTCTGCATCGGACTACCTAACGAATGGCCAAACAGAAATATAGTGTGGTTAAAACAGCGGTTTCTCAAGAAGTGGATTTTGGTTAACTAGATGTTGTTGGCAAATGCACTATATTTTCCGTAACATATATAACAATTACAGGAAATGGACTTTACATTTTCGGAAGTAAGTCGGGTAGTTCCATCCAATTAAAAAAGTGGAGCCTCATCAGACAATGTGGGTAGTTGATATTTCTCAATTTTTTCATTGTTATTTTTGCGTTATGATGTATGGTCAATAGCCATTTTTATAACTGAGAGTACATCAGAGCTCATACCTACAGTCGCAGGAGAAATTGAACTTCAATCCCATTGGTCTAGAGAAGTGGGAGGGATCCCCAACATGCCCAATCAGGTGCAGACAACGTGAAAGGGTGACACAGCGGCGGGGGTTTGGAAGGGAACTAGAATCTTATTGGCTGAGAGAAGTGAAAGGGGGCCGAGAGGAGAAGAAGAAGAAGAAATCATTTTATTTGTCGAGAAACACAAGGTGCATAGACAATTGTCAAATTTTATGTACATTTCTTCAAATTTTACAGTGGAGAACTCTACTATGTCTGGTGTTTTTGTATCGCCTATCCTGACTTTTGTTAGATACAATGAATTTTTGTTGCTTGAATATTCGTCAAAGAATACTTTTTACGCGAGGGATAGCTGAGGGAGAAACAGGGGTGGAGACGATTTTTGCACGTATCCACCCCCGGGGAAAAACCTCAGCTCGACCATGTAATGTTCTTGATTACTTAGTCGATGCTCTGCGTTACCGAATCCTATCGTCCTAGTACGAGTGTGGCGTAATATGAAATTAATATGAAATTAATGTAATTTCGATAACGCCTACCTACTTCGATATAGTACTGGGCAAGGTGGTTCATGCAACAGAAACAATGAGTAGGTAGGTACCTATTGTGTTAGTTTATTGAATCACAAAGTTGTTAGGCTCGTATTCAATAGAGTGGGAGAATGATTAAAATGGTGAATACATATTTTAAGGACTGAACCACGAGGGTAAGGGAGTAGTTAGTTCTTTAATATGGAATGAACTTACGCGTTCGAAGGCTCCTGGCTAACTAGGGAGAGATGTCTTGTGACGTAGTCTCTTTCCTGAGTGGTGGACAGAGTTTGGGACGTGTATTTGTTTATTTGTCCTTGAACTATAGCCGTTTGGCGCGGTGCGACAAAGACTTGGCGTCTTTCTGGCGTCTTATCACAGGTTACAGTCCGATTTTTTTGTCACTTTGACTGTGCTGGGCCCGTTTATTGTTGTCTAGTTTTATAGAAGGTTTGAGATTAAGGTCTTTTTTTTCTAATGGATGTGAAACAATGAGGAATGTGGATGTATTTTTAATGCTCTGCTACCAGGAGGACTAACCAATGCCAATGCCAAATGCCAATTGGAGGAATAACCAATGCCAATCAAGGTCATACAACTTGAATGGAGGCTCAAACAGTGGTGTGGCACAAGTGAGTTCGTGATCGGTAAAGGATGAATTATATAGTTGATCTATATGGGGCGCCCACGCCAGGTGCCAAATAATATTATTTGAAGATTTTCCTGATGTTCTTTGTGGTGATGGCAAAAGTAATTCATCAGAATTTCAAGGTCCAACGCAATTAGGTACCTATTTACCAACCTTTAAACATAAATTTCACAATTGGAACAGTAGGACTCATATGATTCTCGTAGTACCACCTAAAATTCCAGGGAAAAACTACTGACTCGTAACCCTTTGCTCCCAGTAATGTCAATTTCTGCTACTGGTATCATGATTCTACAATAATGGTAGGTACCTACGTGTTTCAATTAATAGTGCGGTAATTTCTACGCCAGATTTAGTTGGCTATTAGGTTGTTTCAATATACTTTGGTTAGAGGGAGTGGGTCAAAGAAAGACGAAGGAAATAAGAGAAAATCTCGGGGAGAGGAAATGAAAAAGGAAGACGGCGCGAGTGAGGGCATTGGAATGGTTAGACCCATGTCAAGAGCGTCATACGCTGTGCCCGCAATCTCTGAACGTGGACATGAATGGCTACGACCCCTTCGACAAAACCCGTTCTACGAAATGTGACTGGAGGGTCCCACGGCGATTGGGTGATATTTTTGAGCCAACGCTCACAGCTTGTGGTCCAAACATCGTCACGTTTCCAAAAATACATACACCCTGCATTGGTAAAAACGAGACCATCATGGCTACTCATCAGGAGAACAAAAGAATCAGGTCGAATGATCGCAAAATAGATAATTGAGGTTTGTGAATAGTCCGGAAAGCTGCTTCATTTTTTTTTTTTTTTTTTACGAATACGATTCTTAGAAAGATTCAGATAGATGAAACAGGTTCCCCATTACCATAAAAATTACGAGAAAATCGTTTCGTTTTTGGGAGGTATTTAGGATTCGTAAGAACGAAAGAAGGTAAACGAAGGGTTTTATATAGGAAAGTATCCTCCTACTTTATAAGAATGAAGTAGAACATAATGAGGGAACTTCCGTGGTTATTTTTTCAATTCAAAAATCTCAGTGAGGGCTTTTCAAAAGGTGCTATAAGTGAGTAAGTCGTCCGTCTGCCACTCCCGGAGTCGCGGACGTTATCAGCTGTCCTCCAATGGCCAATGACTTTCGATCATTGTCTCACCCCCTTGAGTGGAGAGGGGATCGCGTGGTCCCAGCCACACAGGTGGTCACCCATCCAAGTACTAACCACGCCGCTGATGGCTTCAATTCGGTGATCTCACGGGAACAGGTTTATTCCACCAGATAAGGCCGTTGGCTCAAAAGGTGCTGTATGAGAGGTATCCAACGAGCGAAACCGGGGTTTGTAATTTCAGCCGTTATGACTTCACCGACGACTCGTCCGGCCAAGGCAGGACCATTAGTACCCAACGCCTTGAGGTTAAACCAGACGTAGTATTATGCTGAAAATTGGCATTTGGGCAGGGTTAACTTTCTTCATAAAAATATTACAATTATCCCTGGTTAAACAAATTTATCTGTACCTATATATACAATATAAACTTTTTACATACTATAAAAAGAGGTGTTTTCAATAGCTCTGAATCATATTTCGGGATATAAAATTCTAAATTCCTCCCCTTGCAAGTTCCTCAGTGGGCCTTTATTATTATTACTGTCCCACATCGTGTCGCTCGCTGTGGTATCGTTCTAAGGATTTCATGGAGAAATCTCAAGTCTGTGAGGAGATAAAAACCATTAATATTTAAGTATTTGTTCATGTAACAAATCAAATTGTTTTCTTTTTTACGGAATTGGAAAAACGAGGACGGCATAAAAGAGATATTACAACCATTTTGATATGACGAAGCAGTGAAGCGGATATTACAAAACCGTAATGGCCGATGTTTTTTCTCTTCTTATTCAACTTCCTTGCCCCGAGGGGATAAGGCCATTATCTTGGACCGGTATTTTTAAGTTGCTTCGATCCTCCAGGTACCGTGGAGTCCAAGTAAGTATACTTCTTCCAAGGCGAAGTTGATTACATGGTTGTTTTTAGCCCATATCAACGAATATTTGTTTTGTTACGGAGAGGTCGGATTGTTTATTTATTTTTCACACCCGTCGCTTACATTATAGTCACCATGGGAAACCATTTCCGATTTACAGGGGGTACAAAAGTTGAGGAAATTGACTAAAGAGGGTAGCACCATGCAAAATTACCTAAAATGAGATGCCTACCCTTCCGAAAGAACTCAACAGCATGTACATTTAGATGAGCATTACAAACATTTCCGGGCCTCAAGCATGGAATTTCGGGGGTTCTAATTCTATCCAGTCACCATTTTGTTGAAGATTTGGGTATGAGTGGATTGGTTCGGGGGCGATAATTGTTTTGTTCGATTTGTTGTACATCGCTAATCATCTCTTACCAATGGCCAAACAAATCGAACAAAACTTGTATGAAAGATGAGATAGTTCGAGAACTGGTAGACAAGTTGTAATAGCGAGAACAAAGTGCATATTAAGATAGGTAGTAGTAGGGCTCGCCACTAGATCGCTTTGTTCTGGCTGGTGTGTACTGAACAAACACTAATATAATCTTGGGTATAGTGTTTTTTTTCGGAGATTACTGTGCGTGGTCTTACAATTAAACTGCTCACCAAAGATTCAAAGCCTACAATTTCAACGGCTTGTAATAGTCAGTTCTCAAGTAGGCCTCGTGCGAATTGTTTTGTCACAGTTCATCGAAAAAAGTAGGGATTGGAAACATTATTCTATTCCAAGCACTTCAGTGGACACAAAACGTGACTAGGAACGGCCATGGTTACATAAGATTGGAGGAGCAAATAGGAATTCGGGATTGAGAAAAGGTAGGCTGGTGACCTAGAGGTAATTCACTGCCTCCTATATAACTGATGATATCCATAGATAACAGCAGTGTTTATACTGAAGTTGATCGCAGGGGGAGTAATTGATTGATTCAATCCAATGTTGTTGCCGTGAAAGAATTTATACAAGCAGATAAGATTCTCAATGATAAGTTATCACTTATTATTAACGTTGGACTAAAAGTGCGGAGATCTCGATCACCGAGATCACTATGGATACTATAATGACTTACCACCTCTACGCACCCGCACGCACTATACGGGGCTTGTCATGACTCATGACCGAGAGGGAGGACCCGCGCTATTCCAGCATCCAATACCTTCATTTAAGATTGTCTTCCTCATATTGCACAAATATCATCTTCCCCCACACTATACGTTCTTTCCACAGCTACCTACTAGGACTAATGTATTGCACAAATCATCTTATTTTTGTATATTTTGATGGCGTCAGGTGGCACAAAAGACATTATCAAGAGTATAATTATTATAATCTGCTTACTCTGTTTTGTCTTCTTATTGCCTATGGATAAATTTCAAAGGAGTAGCAAGATATATACTCCCGTATACGACATTTTTGAGTGTGTCGGGAGGAAGAGAGAGAGGGATCAATATGGTAGCCTCCCTCCTTGAGAAGACTCCAGTGTGGTGGCTGACGAGGGTGAGGAAGCATGGAGATACTAGTGGAGATTGTGAATGAGTTGGTTGGTCGAGGAGGGGTTGAAGGGAAAACCCTTTTTCCCAGGACACACGGGTCCAAGTGGCTGCCCCTTTGAATGGTCTTGGCACGAAGAATCAAAACTTGGCAGGATGCTCTTCGCCGGGACCTAACCGCCAGCCTATTTAGATAGAGTGGTCGGAACGTGTGGACCTGTTTGTACTCGCTACTCTCATTCCTCCTTGAATTCTCATTTTAAAAAATAAGTCTTTCATTAAGTAAAGGCCATTAGTGGCCTACGGCACACCCATAATTATACGTATTATTTAGGTTTCGAAAGTTACTCAATTAAAAGAAGATAGGTACAGATTATAAAATAGGTGTATATCGAACCTAATAGGTAGGTATATTTTACTCGCATAAAATAATGCAATGCACGTGATTTTAAATGTTAGGCACCCGAAATGGTAGAGAAGAGTACCTGCAGTACTCGGACCACTAATAATAAGATAGCGTAGATGGTTATTGTGGACAGTTTGGGAGGCAATATTGTTTTTGTGGAAAATGATTGACATTTTTTAGAATAGAGAATTCCAACCATTGAGTTAGTCAGGTAAACTGACCTAACCTTTTGGTCTCTGTTCCTGTCAATTGAAAAACGATACCGAGACATTTTGAAAATTATTGTCACTCCCATCATCCTACTTGAGAATGTTCACTTCATTTATTTTAATGATTTTCGTACTAATTTTGAATAGAAGTTGATGAATACGCAACTAATATTTCTTGCTGGTGGTGAGTGGCAATAACTGTTGAAAATAGAACGAAAAAGAACTAAGCAGGTACTTACTCTGCTTTTGAATTGAGCCTATAAGTACCAACAAATTTGCTTCGCAGGTCAACTACATTTTACAGTATCTTGAAAATTTAAACTACTTTCATCGATTATTATCGATCTAAGAAATGAGAATCATTTGATTGACCACTGTCCATTCTTCATTTTGAGTATCAGAACTGAATTACTCGCGACGAAGTTATGGAAACCCTTTTCAATTAGAAGAAAATGAAGTTAATGAAAAAAGTTTCGTGGAAATTAACAACATTTTTCATGAACTCCGTTTTCTTCTTATTTGCCTATCAGATCAGCTCAGTTTTCGAAAACATTTCGACATTTTCGAAAACATGACTTTCAAAATTGTTGTCAGAGTAGTTACATAGCTTCATATTAACATATAGATACCAACTACTGTTGAAACAATAATGTTTCCGGGGAACTACAGAAGAAGAGGTGTTTAAAACCATAACTTCCATAAAGGGGTTGACAGGTGATGGGACGGCATATCTTCAAATCTTAATAAAAACAATGCATTGAACCTAAGTTCGCCCCTGATGCATATAATCAACCTCAGCCTACTTAAAGGTCAAATTGCCTGATGCGCTAAAAGTCGCTGTTGTACGCCCTCCTCAAAAAAAAAAGGAATGAAAACATCTGCAAATAACTATCGACCTATCTCACTCCTATCAAACTTTGCAAAAATTTACGAAAAAATAGTAACAACTCAACTTACCTGGTGGTACCTAGATACTAACAATCTTCTTGCTTCCTCTCAATATGGGTTCAGAAAACATCTAAGCACCCAAGATGCTGTAGCAGACGTTGCGTCCAAACTATCAAATGGTATAAATGAAAGCAACAAAATGATAGGAATTTTCATTGATTTAACAAAAGCCTTCGACTCGATTGAAACCTCCAGATTAATTCTTAAACTTAATAGGATTGGACTGCGTAATGTGGCAGTTCGTTGGTTCACCTCGTACCTCACAAAACGGAAGCAATACGTTCAATTTAAATATACAAAAAGTTAAATGGAACCAATAACCTACGGAATACCTGATGGGTCAGTCTTAGGCCCTATTCTGTTCCTAATCTATATAGATGACCTATTTTCATTAAACTTTAGTGTAAGTTTTGTGGCCTTTGCAGATGACATCGCAATAATAGTAGAGGAGAAGACGCCAGAACTAGCACACACAAGTGCGGATATTGCTATGAACAAGGTCAACAAGTGGATGACCTTGAATAGTCTAACGATTTCACTCACCAAAACCAAATATATTACGTTCTCAATAAACAAAATTGGCCAACCTACAGTCTCAAATTTAATAGTGCATTGTGAAAACTGTAACTCAGAACCACTAACATGCACTGGTACATGTACTAAACTAGAAAAAGTAGAATCCATAAAGTACCTAGGACTTACACTCTACCAACATCTTAAATAGAAAGAACATGTATATGGGCTTGTAGTGAAAATTAGAAAATCATTTCACTTCTTCATCTTATTAAGGCTCCCTATGCGAAATCTTCGCATGGTATACTATGCATATGTATATAGCATTCTAATATATGCCATTATAATTTGGGGAAGAGCATATGCGAGTAACTTCCAATGTCTAGATATAGTAATAAATTCTGTACTACGTAGGTATAGCCTCTAAATCGAACCAGCGCACTCCATTAGTGAACCTATACACCAATTTTGACGTACTCTCGCCGAGAATGACCTACATTTATGGACTAGCGATTTATGTACACAAATCCTGGGATTCCCTCAGGAAAACAGTAAATGCAAGGCCCACTAGAGGCAATGTAAACAGATTTCTAACAGTCGATTTACCAAAGAATGATTTCTATAATAGGCAGTTACCATGGCTAGCGCCATCAGTGTTCGAGTACCTACCCATGTCCATCAAAACTTCAAACCCACAGTCGCTTTTCAAAAAAAAAAAAAACCTATACCAACACTTGATGAATCACACTAATGCAAACATGATTAGGCAAAAATTGAAGTTTTGAACTCATTAAGACACTCACCCACTCTCTCACATTTCGACCATACTATCCCATAAATAGTGATGCAACACTTATACCTATTATTAAGTATAATCGTGTAATGTGTTGACTCGTTCATTTTTGAAATATTAATGTAATACATGTATACCTACCTAAGTTAAGAGAATCATGCCGAAGATCGAGATCACTGGAGGAGACGTCCTGGACGGGTCTATGACCTTAGGCCCAAAATCAGTTAGGAAGCATTGATGTTATATTCATGCAGTTATTACCTAATATGTTACAATATTTATGTTTAAAAAAACATATATATATACAAAACCTATATTTATGAGACGTAAGTGATTGGGATTTTAGAATGAACGACAAATTATTACTTCCTGATGGGGGCATATATATACAAAACATTGGCAAGCAAATACATTTTTTGGAAATCTTTAATGGGCAATTCCCGGTTTCATTTTATTAGTTAAGCTGAAAGATGTCAGTGAGAGCTTTCCAAAGAGGTGCTAAATGTGGGGTGTCGGAGTATTGGAAGTGAGCGAAAACGAGCGCCGTAAAAAAGATACAGATGACGTCACCAAGCCCAAGCCCTCCTCTCCCATTTTTCAACCGTTTTACAGACCACCTAATGAACATTTTGAGGTGTGAATGATAACTAGGAGTTGTTCAAGGGTGCTGAATCCGAATTTGAAGTCGCAAATGCTAAATTCTGACACAACGGTATTCCCCATTTGAGATGGAATAACTTTAATATGAATTGTTTTGGAATTGAACATGGAATTTTCACTAAGTCTCTGATTAGGACCTTCCTTGTCAGGTAGTTTTCAACAGCAGAACGTCATGCGTGATTTATTTCGGAAAGTGTCGGAAACTACTCGATAATGATAAAGCCAGCAAAATGAACATAAAACCTTCTCAAACGACAACACCTCATTTCTATGAATGAGTCCATCAGCTTGACATGATATCGGATGTGAGCTCCTTCCTACGAGTATAATGGTGTACGAGTGTGTTCCTTCCCCCTCAGCCTCCTCCACGCCAAAGGTTCGGATTCCAATATGTCTTCGCCTCTTGGAATCTGAATACCAAATGTAGCTGTTCTTTTCCCTTGGAGTGGTTTCCAAATCAATAACTCTTCCTTCGCTTGGATCTTCACATGTTCCCTCACATGTCTGCACAAGCTGGTATCATCTTTACGTCACCCCAACTTTTGAAATTATGTCGCGTGTTATTCTCATATTAATTCCTCTTTAAAAGAAGGAGCACCGTCTGGGCCTCTCAAAATCGAGAAAACACTGCTACAGTAATACAATTTTAAATTCGAGGAATAAAAATTAAACTTCTTGGGAAATCATTAGGAAGAACTCAGGAGGAAACCAAAATCCGATGGGTAATCTTGAACTTCACTTTAAGAATGGCATTCCAAGTTGTTTTCTATATCAGACAACTCAGTGTTGTTACAGTTGAAGAAAATCTTTAGAACGTTTACTTTGCAAAAGTGCAGTCATTACTGAGTTACCTTTCGATTTCCCAGAGGGGGAAAGTCCTAAACGTCCAGAAACGCACAATAAGGATCTAGGAGAAGTAGGGATCCTTGCAATTAAACATTTTAGAAAGATGAAAATATTACCACTGCCTCACCTGTTTGAATTATTATATAATTGATCATGCGAGGAATTATTATGGAAGTACTCATGTTTATAGTTTTAGATTAGGTTGTCATTATCAAGCAGAGGAAATTTTAATCAAAGTACTCTTGCATTTAGTTTTAGGCTTTGGGCTGTGATTTTCTTAGTGATTGACTGCTATATCACTGACTTTTTGATTAGAATCAATTGTTATGTAGTTTTTAGTTAATATATATTTTCTGGAGTGAGAGTGTAATTTATTGTGTGAGTGATAGAGCGTTTCTGTAGTATCCCGATGGCTGGTCTTTTCGGCCGGTCCTCTTGGCGCTTTTTTAAAAGCTTTTGCATTAGACTTTTGGCTTGTCTGCCTTGATCGGCCAGATCATTACATCACCAGTTGCCTGGTCTGGGAAGCCGCGATGGTGTGTGGGTCCTGGGGCTGGTCGGAGTGGCTCCCGGCTGGCGCATGGGGGTCAGGATCGCACCCTGATGACTCCGGATTGGTTCAATCGTTCCTGCGTTGATGGCTGTGTGCCTTTTGATACTTGTGAAACTGCCTACTGTCAATTTTTTCCTTCCTTCTCCTGTATAACGAATGCTATGTACTAATTGTATCCATTAGCACAAACAATAAAGGAATCTGAAATTTCATCATTCGTCAAAAAACACATAACAGCACATACCCCACCAACTCTCCCGCATGAATAAAAACACAATAAGAAGTGGTCATTACCTCAATGTACCATACCGGTCTCCATATTTAGCTATCGTGGCTGTGACTGAGATTTTTGTACAGCATTTTTTTGGCTTTTTATACCCGATTTGGGGGTTTTTAATGTATTTTTTTTAACTACCTATCGGTTTCTCAGATTTGAATGTGATGGTTGCCTCATTCATTTCTCCAATCACATATTTCGTGAATTGTTGATTATGTTTTTTTCACCAGGCTGCATCAGCTGTTTTGATTTCTGCAATTTCGCTATGCAGTATGCTGCCTGCATTGCCTACTTTTGTTTTGTTCTTCGACGTATGCGAGTTGCTCGGATTATGGTTTCTCAAAAAAAGGTTTAAAAATGTACAAAATGGTTGTACGAAACGTAACTTCAGAATTAAATGAAAACTTGATGGATTAGTGTATTATTACTTCTGGGTTGCATCCGGACAGAATAGCAATGAGCATACTGGAGTTGAGCATTGACCCACAATATTGTGTGCCCATGATGCACGTCACGCATTATACACCGGAAAAAGTTGTGCTCGGTTCTGTTCGGTTAAGCGCCAGACTTGGTTATATTTTACCCCATTTACAGTAAAATGTTTACCGAACTGGAACCGGTCGATTGGGTGAAATCGAAAATTCGGTTAAAATGCTTGAAATTTGTCACAAAAGGCGAATGTTCGGTTACAAGTTACCGAGCTTAAGCAGAAGTCGGCAATTCTTTCACCGAAGTGAAACGAGACCGGTCATGGATCAATCGAACAGTAACACGACTCGGTACGATCTACCAAACGTTCGGTTAAGTTGAATTTAGTTTCGTATAACCCGGTAACACTTTACCCGAGCCAAAACGCCGTTCAATAAAACATTTACCTCACCCAAACTCCATTCGGTAACTGTTCTACCACACTGTTGACAGTACTACCATTAACCGAACTTCTACGGAAAACGGTTGCTAATGCACCGAGTTGTACAGTGAGTCAGTAGCAATTTAACGCACTCATATTTCATGAGCCACAACTGAGGTACCTCCGGGGTATAACAACTGAGGAACTACTATTCGATACGTGAACCAGTGTTGGGTCAAATTATATTTAGAATTCACTGAAGCTGATAACACATTTTGTTAGATTTGCATAGCACTCGATGACCGGAACATACTTATGCCTTTTGCACTGGTTTTTCAACATCGCGATGAAATCATTCATTTTTAAAAACAAACTTCTTGAGAAACAGGTTCTCACGCAGAGGGGGAATGCCGAACCAAAATCATAACAAAACCTGACCGGAAGGTGATCACAATGCGAATGAGTAACGAAACCTGAACGAAGATAACCACAACTCAAGCACTTGTAGGGCTTTGTGTTGTGTTTTGTTCGGTTGGCATCTTGGACGGTTTTGGCCAATGACAGACGACACCCTTTTCACTGTCACTTTCCCGCCATAGAACAACGATAAAAATGTCAATAAATTCTCTAAAATTACAGATACACTATTTTTGCCCTACGAATCCATTATTGTTTCTTTCAAGTCAGAAAATTTGTTTCTTTTCCTTCCAGAAAATGAATTTTAAAAGATATATGATAATTCCTCATTCTTCGGTGAAACTCCTAGTAGAAGGTAGGTATCTCAGGGCGAAGTTCTTCTATTACTCTGTGTCCATCAGGATTCAATATGAGAAATTTTAATACTGTCGGGTAGATCCAAACAGACTGGACTAACTATAGTAGCGTGAAAGATGAACTGAATTATTTTGTCATTCCCTAATCCTAAAACTCCCCTTCAGGTTCGAAGAAATTATTGTCGATTTTCAAATGTTAAAAAAACAATTAATGTTTAAACCAATAGGTCATAACAGCCGAATAATTCCCCCTCCCCTAACTGGTTGATGTTGACTGATACTATCACTGATCACTATAACTCATCTTCCTGTCCATTTTTCAGATCCAGTTATAGACTTCACATAACCTTTCCTGCTATCTATATGAACTACCAGTTTTAATTACAAAAAATCTAAATGTTTTTCAGGAAGGGAGACTCTCCTAACCTTAACAACAAAATGCCATCCAAGACGATCGAATTCAGCAGTTTTCCAAGGACATGGGAAGGAAGGAAGGTTAAGCTTGTCATGTAGATTCATCATGTAATTTTCCAACATTCAATGAATTCATAGTAAGAACATGATGTGTGGTCATCAACTTCCTGCAATCATTGACAAGTAGGTAGCATAAATATTAAGAGGAAAAAGTTGACCGTTCACTGAAAAGTTCCATTCTTGCAGCATGAGTTAATGAGCGAATTCTCGAAGAATCATTTGAACCGATTTGATATATATGATTCTCATAGGAAATTTTGCGCTGATTCCGAATATACCATATGTTCCTATGTTTGAGATGGTAATTCACCAAAACTCAAAAAAACACTTTTTTTACCCTTATTTCTCAAAATTTGACCCCTTGGAGCACTCCAAAAATTCTGGCCAACGAACTCAGCCCTTTTCCTGTTATTATTGAAATTTTGAAAATTTTCAGGATTTTTTAGAAAGATTGCAGGGTCAGATATTACGTACACATACATATGTACTCGTATATACATTATGAAAAATGTTGAAATCCAGGAATCGTTCTAGAATGCTCCGAAACGGGTTCGCATGGAAAGATTTTTTAACATTTTGCATTATAAAATTTGTGGAGCCATTGCAATAGATGGATTTTCTTCGAATATTCCCTAAAATTGCGTGTACCTACTTAACCATTAATTCAGTTCATTTGTACCTTACTATTTTCATTAATAAACCCATTTTATTAGCATCATCACTGTGTTTGCAATATCCGATTTAACCTTCCTATAATTAACGTTCCGGTGGGCGCGCCTTTAAAACTCACACGAGCGGACGCGTGCAGCACTGAGTGCTGCCTCTGGAAAACTGGCTTTTCCACTCATGTAGCAACCCTGTATTCGAGTTTGAGCAGTTAAAATCATCTGGGGTTACTTTTTATCGAACTGAATTATATAGGTATTTGGTTCTTGAGCATATTACAGCCTATCAATATCATTTATTTGCAATGGTAAACTAGAAATTGTTCCTCAATAAACTTTAAAAAATGCAAACATAAGTGAGTAAAACAAAATTATATTTCTTCTACGTT
>JAEMON010000001.1:80344666-80368228 GCA_030264115.1 Lygus lineolaris | reverse complement strand
GCAATAGCTTCATTTTCTTCGAAAATTCGCTAAAAAGAATTGAGTACTACGCAAAATTAAGTACCTGTTAGGGACCGTGGATGTAGTGTACGTGAAGATGTGCCTTTATGAAACTACTTTTGTCGTTTGTTGTTGATGAGGCTCTCTAACCACTTCATTTTCATGATATTATTCAACCATACCGTTGGCACCTCTTGAGTGTCAAGAATTCCATAGAACCAACGAGAAATAATAACAGATATAATTAGGTTGAAAGATTACACAGGAATAAATTTGCACTTAGTTGTGAACTTACAACTACAATTTGTGACGACAATGAATTACTTAGTTGTGGCCTTAATACAACTATAATTTGGATAGTTTGAAGGTCAAATCTGAGCAATTTTGCTGTTTAATTATTCACTCTAACTGCTCGTTTGATTGATTCCCATTGGTTCTATCAAATGCTGGCGATTCTTGTGGTGCCAACGGAATGGTTGAACATGGGAATGAAGTGGTTAGTGCCACATTCACAAAAAACAACTACAACAAAATGGAGTTTTAGCTTCCTTACTGATGGAGTTTTTCAACGGCAGGCCAAGCTTTGAGTATCCCGAGCTCCATAGTTTCTTGATGAGGTCTCTACTACCATGTTTCCACCAAAAGAGAGAGAACAACATAGTGGATCAAATTAACAGTTCAAGAGCAGTTAGTATGTATTCCTTCTGTAAATTTACAGAAGTGTTCTGTTCTCGAGTTTTTGAAGCTAGAAATTGAATTAATGTTCTCCCAATCAAAATAAAAAGTTGGGCGCAGTCACTTCGTCCGTAGAGGATTCGAGAAGTCCATTGCGGAAACAGAGGGGTTCTCGTGTTTGAGTAATAACTTATTTGAAAGGTCAACGATTACGGCTCGCGTAGAAATTCAAGTGATCGAAGTTCACGAAGGGGAGGAAAATATGAAGTAAGAAATTCCCTCTGAAATATCACTCGAGGTAATACAGCACTTCACGCTCGGTTTATCAACCAAGAGGCCACTAAGGTCGTTGAGAGAGCTTTTGGCTATTAATAACGAATATGATATCCTCCCCACCTACCGTATCCCGTTCAACCTCTGCGAAACAGGTGAGACTTCAACTCTGTCATTCTAACATTTCCATTTCCCCCTAACGGATATTACAGTTTATTCAGTTCTCCCTAACCGCTCCTGATCTCTCGAAAGAAACGGCCATGAATTTATTATATTTCTTTTTCTCGAGGTATAGTTTATTTAATTTGTGAAAAAATCACGACAGAAAACGTTTTTAATGGTAACATAATTTTCTCTGTGGAAGCAAGTCGACGATGTCGGGGAACTCTTGAGCAGGAGCAAAGCGCGTTTCAACCTTTGCAATTCCTTTGCATTTTCCTTCCACCAAGTCTCCAATTATCCATCTTACTTACTGCGTGCTGCGCTTACTGAACGTTTCTTTACATTTTTTTTCTCCTTGTCCGGTTATTAAAACAGAACTGAGAAAGATAAGACGGCAAAAGAAAATCAGGGAAGCATAGAAGTTTTTATTTTAGCGCCCACGGGAGGGGAAAATCCGCTATTATGACGTAGTTCCAAGTTTATAGTATACACAAAGTTGTTTACCTAACGAGAATTTTTGAAGGGGCGGCTGAGGTTTTCAAGCGTCACTGTTGAGTTGAAACGAGCCCGACTCGCCTTAGATCTTTCTTTTAGGATTCTTCAATTCTACATTTGTGGTTCAAAAAGTTCTTCTAGTGAGGAGTGAATTTTTTTTTTGTTTTACAAGTTTATTGAACACTATCACGCCCCGTAGTTGATCATATCAATGGGAAACTATCTGATCACACTTGAACTCGTTCAATCACTAGGACGACAGACCATTTTTGGAACTTAATCACGTTGGGTTCTAAGAGGGAAGGGAAGGTACTATAGATTTATGTGATCATCAAGTCTTCTAATTGTCCTTGCACCTACAACTCTGAGATGGATACTGTTGCCCTAAGACCTTTGCATTTGCTTTCTAGGCATATTTTACGGTAGAATTTAGATTATGCAGTCCCATAGTTTGAACTATTAGCGGAACGGTGTTAATAAGCGTATATTCACGAATGGAAAGTTGGGAGGGACCTTATTATTCGTTCCGACTCACCTATTTACCATTGGAGTTCTGTGATTACCATTCACTGTTATTAGGAGCAGCAACTTATAGTAATGTTGATAACACCACCGGAATATTGCAGGTGAACAGAAACTGATGGAGTGCAGAGTGGTTATTTGCAGCTATTGGCCCACTACATGCAAAGTAAAGCGAAACCCGGAATGGTGAGGATGAATGCAAATTGGTAGCTTTCTGCAGTGGGGTTAAGCTGCAAAATTTGAACCGATTACTCCGATGCTTTTGAACTGAAAGTATTTTCCTCAACGCTCGATTGGCTCGATATAATGATTTCGAAGGCAGTCGTGCCATATGGCTCGATTCCATCCCGTCCATTTATGGTTGCCTCTAGGAATGTCTCAGAATAGCATACTATTTATCTAAAAATGCTATCCGACACACACGCCGAGAGTAGTACGATCACATTACAAAAAAAATTAAGAGAACATTTTTCCATTGGGTTGGTACAGAAAAAAGTTCCATTCATGCAGCATGAGTTGACGAGCGAATTTTCAAAGAATAATTTTAACCAATTTTTTGGGTGATTCTTATAGGAAATTTCACGCTGATTACGAATATACCATATTGTTCCTGTGTTTAAGATCGTAATTTACACCAAAAACCTCAAAAACCTCTCTTTTGTAAGAGATTTTGACTCTAAATTTTCAAAATTTGAACCCCTGGAGTACTACGAAAATGCTGGACAACGAAATTAACCTCTCTTTTGGTATTATTGACATTTTTAAATTTTTTCAAATTTTTAGCTCGAATCCTCGGTCAGATATCGTCTGGAATGATATAAATGTATGTATATGCATATAAAAAAGTGTTAAATTTCACGAATCTTTAAGAATGGTCTGAAACGGATTTCCATGAAGAAAAGTTTCAAAAATTCGCATCACAAAAATTTGGAAGCCGTTGCAATAGCTTCATTTTCTTCGAAAATTCGCTAAGAATGAGTCAACTCGAAATTCATAGGAAATGAAACCCATGAACTAACCCCCCCCCCCCCCCCCCCCCCCCCCCCCCCCCCCCCCCCATGACCTGATATTACCTATGACTGTGTTTCTCGTGCTCTCATTCGACCCTAATCAGAATAGAAGAGGATATCAACAATCAAAGAGCCCAAACGGATTTTAGTTGAGACTGAGGTTGTCAGTAATGATCAGATGACGAAGGACGAGTTGAACGAAGGAGGAGGGACTTTTTCTGAACCCGGCTGGTTAACCCGTTCAAAACAGTTCAGACAGTTTATATTCCCAGAATTAAAATTACTCTCTATTGTATAGTATCGTATACGGAGTGAATGGGAACTTGTTTGCTAAACAATCTAGATTTCCCGCTCCTACCCTCCAAAAATCCCTTGTTACTCAATTGGAGTCTTTACCACGTTATATATTGTTCAAATTTAGCAAACTAAAAGTTAGGCCTGATTTGAAACGGATTGGACCAACCTCATCAGGTGCGTGAGATCGGTTGACGGAACAGGTGACCGAACTTTGGTTACTTCTTTCTCCGAATACCACCATAGATTTTTCTCAGCGGTAAGTGTGTTACCATCTCCCTTCTACAATTCAGTTGACAGTTGGACACTATCTCCTTGATTCAGAGTCACCTACGTAATTCATATGTAATCTCGGCTTCAGTGGAAGACTCTGAAATTTACCCTGCAATTCTTGTTGTGTCGTAGCTCTTCAAAATGATTGGATAAACAGCTGAATCCTCATGAAAATAAGACTTTAATAATTTACTAATCCTCAACAACTCATAGAGTAATATGCACTTGTATATGTGTACTTTCATTTGAAGAAACGTCCAACTTCACCGTTCCAATCAGTAATCTTGAAAATGAACCGAAGAAAACTATGGAAAAATTCGTATTCTCTTATGATACATTTCATATCGGTCTGAAATACACAGTTTAGTCAGCGGAGCCTATCTCGCATTCATCAAATAGTGAGTTACAAATAATCAGGAAACCAACTGAATTTCTCTCCAACACAGAAAATGAAACCAGGTATAATTAGGTGGTGGGGAGGATTTGAAGTTGTTAGGACGAGCAACCACCTGTATCTCTTCACACCTCACTACCTATCTACACGTAGACGGGGAAACAATTTCCGCCGACGGAGCTTTCCACGAGAGCTATTTCGTGAGACCAATTAGGTAGTATAGGAATCAGGGATATGGTTAGCCTCCCCTGAAATTTAAGTGCCTAAGTGTCCCCCATCTGGTAGGCCACCTCAGGCGTATATGTTCGTATTTATGTGAGAATAAAAATTGCATACGAGCGAAAATATATTACGCTTCTGGAAGAAGTGAGTTTGCTGACCATTTCTGGAAGTTGTAACACCCAGGAAGCAATGAAAGGATTGTCACGGACGGCTTTAAGTTAAAATCCTGGTCTGGAGTAATCCATGGATTGCATGATGTGATTAATTAGGTTATCAAATTTGGACAATTGAGTCGTGCTGAGTTATGGTGGTTCAACGGTTTCCACATGTCAGCGGATGCGCGGTCACTATGATTGATCCAAATATGACAAAATTCATAGGTATGGGACTATCAAGGACCAAAACTGCTATCATAATTCGGGCGAATTTCATGGAGGTTCGTCCGTTTTCACGTTTGCGCATGCGTAGTCGCGATGACTGATTTGCATGCGACGAAATTCATAAGGCAACAAGGATCAACTACCTGGTAGCTGAAAATTCTTCGAAAATTCGCTAAAAGGAAAATCATCTGAAACTCAACCAGATGTTTCAGTACATGTCTGATACGTAGCTACTATCTACATCGAACGAGAAACAACTCATATTGCTTACAATGAAATGTTCACTTACTGAACTCGTTCTTCTCTTCATCTTATTTATCTTCAAACCCTTCACAGTAAGTGTTGCAAATACTGATCCATGCTGACTTTTTCAGCTATGTCGTTATAGGTATCGCTACGAATGTCCCAAATTGTAGGATACTTCTTAACTTCCTCAATAAATCCATCAAGATCCGCTTCAAACACTTCAAGAGATATCATACTTGCTCCAGTACCTAGGGAGCTAGGTACTGGAGAATCGAAAGAGCGATTCTTGACTGCTGTGAGCCCTCAGGTAATTTTGGGTGAAAAAGGCCCGCAACCGGACGTTCGGGACCTCCCGGTTAATTAACGCCCATGTGCATCACTCATAAAAGCCTCTAGGTACCCAGCAACCGCATAAGCGATAGCCGCGTTTTGCAGACTCAATTTTGACCGCTCGTGTGCACAGGTCAATCCCTTCGATTACGTGGAAGCAAAGGAAGGGATTAAATGGTGATCGACAGTTAATACGCTAGGTACCTAATGTGTGATATCGTAAATTTATAATAGCCATAGATGGCAATATGAAAACAACCTAGATTGAAAAAAGTCGATATCATGATTTTGTCAACATTTTTCCTGGGGATTGTATACAGAGTATGTCGGAGATGGTTCACCCTTTCTATCTCCATTATTTGGAGGGTTGGACGAAAACTTCAAGCGGTTACACCCCTAAACTTTTCGCGAGGAATTCAAATATCACATTTCCGTTCGCTATAGCACATTTGACGCACTAACGTTGTTTTTAAAAATGGGAACCTCCATTTTTTTACTAAAGATTCGGATTCTAAGTAAAATGTCATGAAAGGTTCCATTCAAGCAGCATGAGTTGAAGAGCGAATTTTCAAAGATATATTTTAACCGATTTTGTGAGTTATTCTAATAAGAAATTGTGCGCTTATTCCGAATATACCATATATTCCTGTGTTTAAGGTGGTAATTTACAACAAGAACACGTTTTTTACCCTTCTTTTTCAAAATTTGACTCCTTGGAGTGCTCCAAAAATTCTGGCTAACGAAATCTTTAGTTATTATTGCAATTTCGCAATTTTTTGGATTTTTCACATTGATTGATTGATTGATATCGTCTGGAGTGACATACAGGGTGATTCACTAAGGGCTTACACCCCCCCCCCCCCCCCCCCCCCCCACTCCCCTAATTTCTCCTTGGATCCATTTACAAAATTTGTTTCAACGGCATTCTTTATAATTTTTGCCGTAGATTTCAAGAAAAATACTTCCACACTTTTTTATTTCAGATTCGGATTCTACTTAAAATTTCACGAACACACGACCTTTCACTTGAAAATTTGAGTGCGCGAAAACGTGCGCAATTGACGCTCCAAATGTGCCCTAAAAGCAAAAATCGAGTTTTTTGGGTGTGGTAAACTATCAAGTATGATACATGATTTGAATGTGTATTTTCAAGCTGAATAAGTGGTGATATTATTTTTTTGATTTGTCAACAAAATTGAGCGATCCAGATTGTTTTTCCTCGAAAATTTGGAATTTGAGGCTTGCATCGAAAAAAGACATCACCACGTTATTCCACATGGAAAAACACAGTAAAATCATGTGTCATACTTGGTAGTTTAATGCATTTATATATAAACCCAAAAACCTCGAATTCTTGCTTTTAGGGCACATTTGGAGCGTAATATTGCGCAAGTTTTTGCGCACTCAACTTTGCGAGTGAGTGGTCATGTTGTGTTCATGTAATTTTAAGTAGAATCCGAATTTGAAAGCCAATCGAATCAAATAATGTTTGTGTCATTTTCGCCACTGTGGCGCAAGTGGCTGGCAAGAAAGTATTTTTCCTGAAATCAACGGCATAAGTTATGAAGAATGCCGTTGGAACGAATTTTTGACGTGGATGCTAGGAGAAATTAGGGGGGGGGGGGGGGTAAAAGCCCTTAGTTAGTCACCATGTATCTTGTAGATATATTCATATATACTTAAGGAAAAATGTTAAACTTCAGGAATCGTTTTAGATCTGTCTGAAACGGATTTCCATGAATCAAATTTTTTTTTTAAATTTTGCATCCCTAGAATTTTGAAGCCACTGCAATAGCTTAATTTTCTTCAAAAATTCTCTAAAAATTACCCATTT
The DNA here is from genome assembly GCA_030264115.1 of Lygus lineolaris. Lineage (NCBI taxonomy): Eukaryota > Metazoa > Arthropoda > Insecta > Hemiptera > Miridae > Lygus > Lygus lineolaris. Next base: position 80,361,118 of record JAEMON010000001.1, on the reverse strand, counting down.
GAAATTTTGAGTGCGAAAAACCGTTGCAAATACTCTCCAAATGTGCTCTAAAAGCATGAAATCAGTTTTTTCTGGGTGTAGTAAACAATGAAGTATGATACTTGTTTTTGTTTGTTTTTTTCTCACGCTGAATAACGTGTTGATGTTGATTCGTCAATTCAAGCTTCGGAATTGTAAATTTTCATGACATTTCTGAGATGCTCAGCTTTTTGATTCTTGAATTGTGATTTCTTGCTTTTAGGGTACATTTGTTTCTCCTGTTTTTGAGCATTCAAAATTTCGAGTGAGGGGTCATTTCTTCATGAAATTAAGCGTGGGATCCGAATCTACAATAGAAATTAGGGATTCGCGGAACCAGCTTCCGGAAATTCTGAATAGGTTGCATTTTCCAGATTGAAAATTGGTTGATTCGGTATAAAAGCGTACCTAAGTAAATATGCACCCAACAGTGCTGCCATCTGTTCAATATTCTCAAGAGTTCTTTTTAGGGCTATTTTCCAGGCTGCAGGCAACCCCGCACATTTCTTATTTAAATCGGTCTTTCGGAGAAATCATTCGCGAACCATCAGAAAGTGTTCAATTTTTGATGCTGATAAAAAGTGTCATTGGGCCGGAAATATCAAATGCCCATCATTAGGCGCTACGGACCCCAAAACGGCCAACAATCATCGGAAAATCACGTTTTCTGCAGATATTAATCTTCGGGATCATATTCCCGACCAGTGCGAGGTAATGTTTATATACTGTACATAGCTTAGGACACACAAAACCGTAATCTAGTTCAGCTGGCCATATTAATTGACTAGCAGATCTAGTTAATCATGAAATAATTATCTATCTCTCTGAAGATCTCCTGTAGGTACATATGAATATTACATATTCGTCCCCCAATATCCCCAATCCTCGTCCCTAAAAATACTGAACTGTTCCTCCATAATATGTAGTAATTGTTATTGAATTGGTCGGGTTCTCTAAAAAAAGCAATTCCTCAATAAATAAAAAAGTTACCTGAAAAACTATTTTAATAGAACAACTGAAGAAAAAAATCGCATGCAAAAAATAAATATTTATTTTCCACACATTGCATTGTTAGCAATAACTAAACTAAAAAGTTACAATGATCGCCTACCACTGGTCGGTCCCACCTACACGTATTTTTCATGCATTTTTATTGAATAAAATGTTTGTGCGTCATTTTGCGGCAATTAGGTCCCAGACCAGCGTTACAGTATATTCCTCTGTGCATTCCTTTTTTTTACTTTCCCCCGGATAGGAACGTACCTACCTATACAGACTAAAACAAGTTGGGTGGGCTGTCTATGAAGCTTCCTCACGTTATCCCAATGACAACAAATTTGCTCATGCGCAGTAGCTATCGTGATTAAATTCATAAGTAATTGTCTTGCAGCATGTGCACTACCTACTGGTGGGCCGGTGGCTATGAAACTAATAGGGGACCGTCTAGCCTACCCTGTACAGCCAGAAAACCCTTGTCAAATTAGTGTAGTTTCACCAGATCGAGAACGTAGGAGTAGCTTGAAGTTGAACATTTGCTCACCAGAGTGCATAGGTACCCCTCTTGAACAGCTGTCAAATCGAGCGTGTTCCAGAGTGCATAGGTACCCCTCTTGAGCAAATTTCAAATCGAGCGTGTTCCATTCGAACACGCTCGATTTGACATCTGTTCAAGAGGGGTACCTATGCACTCTGGTGAGCAAATGTTCAACTTTTATCTGCTCCCACGTTCTCAATCTGGTGGAACTACACTTATTTGACAAGTGTTTTCTGGCTGGATGGCGGTACGCAGGGAGGTAGTTCCAGTGTTATGCCTGTGGTTGCTAAGTTCATGTTTGCGCATGCTCGATATTTACTGATCCTAAGGTGACGAAATCCTTAGGTTATCGTCTTGGAGTCAACCCCCAACTACCGTCCGAATTTTGAGCGAAATCGGTCAATTAGGAACTGAAATACCGGAGTTGCAGGATATTATCGTTTGCGCATGGTTACACCCTACAAGTGGTCTGACGGAGAGGAAATTAACGGGGGAACATCAAGGGGCTAACCTGCACAATCCCTGAAAATTTCATCAAATTCGGAACATTACTTCACATAGTTTTGCATGGGACAAGGAATTGATCACAGACTGACACTGGCTGAGAGACAGACGAAGACGGAAAGAGAGGGATCCAAAATTGTTCAGAAAGCTCTGAAAAGTAAAAATGCAGGTTGAAATTTTGATTTTGGAGGACAAAAAATGTTTCATTTTTTGCACGAATACATAGCTTTCTACCTTCGTTATGGAAGCCAAAAATTCGGATTGCCGAAACCCACAAGGCGTATTTAAAACAAATCCCCGATATTAATGCCTACAGAGTAGTATTGCAACAATGAAGCAATTTAAAATACTTTCTAATCTTCACAAACCAAAGGCTCTGCCGAGTCATTGAAAATATAAAGAGGGGAATGCTTTTTTCTGATTGATCCGCTTTTCAAACTGTTCGATCAGACCGATAATCGCTTTGGGATTTGTAAGTGTTTCCGGAACGATTGCACGGAAAGGCTTTTCAAAGCTGAAGAGGCTGTCGTAGAAATATATTTGTAGCGACAGAACGTATTTAAGAGTGTATCAACCCTCACACTATGGGAAAGGCACCTTTGAGGAACGGTATTCACGTATCCGACAACAAGCGCGAATTAATCTCCGGTCGACCATGGAAAATGTGTGGTGGAAGGAAGACATAATAGGGACGCGAGGGCCAAAAGGGCATTTCTCAGGTAAATAAATATCTAGTGATTTGCTGAGTTGAGACACCACAGTTTAACATGAGCAACTTCCACTTGTCCGAGGTGATACATTTGTAAATAAATTACACGAGCCAATTTACCATTTCTAGAGACGATTTTTCAAGATTCCATGTAATTTTTATCAATTTAAGCGCTATCAGAATTTAGGAAGAATCTTAATAGAGCCTTTAGTCTACAATTTCTAAATTCCTTCGAACAATGCTTTCTTAGGATTATTGACATTTTTCCGTACATTATTATTCGTTTGATTTTCCAAAACCTGGTACTTCATGGAGGGAAATGTAGGTGGTCCATAGGTATCCATCCTTACACTGATAGTTGCAATAAGGTTTGGTTGCAATTTTTTGAAAATTTGATTTCAATTGGTACTCCAAAATGGACTTTTATTATATGAATGATGATGTAGTTATCGAACTTTTGATCAAAATGTTCACTCAGTGTATTAGCTTTCCCTACCTGTTGTATACGTACAAATGTAGGGTAAGAGGTCCATCGTTGCCCACCTTTGGAATTCTCTGCTTCTGGGAAGAATTGTTTCGTCGTTAACCCTTGAAATTAACATGGAAAAATCAGAAACTCAATCTACAAACAGTTTGGTAATCAGAGTACATACAAAATATGAAATATTGTGTTCAAAATCGAGAGGTTGACGTGGCATCGGATTTCCGTCTGTTTTAGTAAGGGCAGGTACTCTCATTTTTAAGAGTTTATTGACTTCCAGCTGACTTCAATAATCAATTTATCGATTGTATACGATGATTTGTAAATTTTCTGACAGATTTGTAGGAGAACCTTGGTTAATAAGTGCACAATAGCACTTAACAGCGATTGGTATACTAATTCACTTTTGTGCCCATCGTGGCTCCTTCGTGTCGTTTCCTCGAAACTGTCCCCAACCCAAATGATCATAAATATGTCCACGTCCACATAATACTTATCAAAATTATGATACTGCTCAACCAATTTTTCCCCCTTTCACATTTCTCGCCCTCAAGCCTTACTTCCGCTATGCTCGCGTCACACATTTCACAAGTTTAGGAGCTGAAAGATTCCAGAAGAATAGCCTCGTGATGAGGTATCCCGAGATTGAATTAACTGGGAATCGGATTAAAGGTTAGAGTTTCGAACAAGCGGGCAAAAACTTTTTTGTAGGGGTTGAGCTGAAAAGAGGCCGTAATTAAATTGAATACGGCATGTTCCGTTGCAATCAGTGGCATATTTTCCCATCTGATGTTCCTCGAATTGCCTCAATGGAACAGAGGTATATCGAACGGAAATCTCAATACGGGGGTATTATATTACAGCTTATTCTGTTTTTGCGAAATGTTGTTCATTATCTGTTGTGAATTCATTGCCAACTCCGTCTTTCTAGCAACATTATAACCTACCGACAAATCGCTAAACACCACCCTGAAACAATTGGCCCTGTATAGGGTGGTCCCGAACCGTATAAAAGAATGGGAAATTTTATTGGAAATTTCACCCTGATCACGAATAAATCATAAACAACACGGGTCTATTAGTGGACTCTAAAGAAAGAAAAAAAACAACGATTTTTCGACGTTTTTGAGTGTTCTAGCCCCTACAACCACACGATTCAATTTGAAAAAACAGCTCGAATTGAACGTTGTAGAAAATTAGAATCGTCGTCGAATGAGACCGACTGCAGCGTTTAGCGAATTTCTGAAGAAAATTAAGGTATTGCAATGGCTTAAAATTTTAGTGATGTAATTTCCCATATGTACCTATATATTATAATATATACAGGGTGATTCACTAAAGGCTCCCCCCCCCCCCCATGTACACAGTCCGTTCCAACAGCATTCTTTATCATTTTTGCCGTAGATTTCAGAAAAAGTACTTTCTCACCTGCCACTCGCACCACAATGGCGCAAATGACACAAACATTGTTTTTTACAATTCCCTTTTTCATTCCAGATTCTACGAAAAATTTCATGAAGAAATGACTCCTAACTCGAAAATTTGAGTGCGCAAAACATTCGCAATTAACGCTCCAAATGTGCCCTAAAAGCAAGAAATCGAGTTTTTTGGGTGTAGCAAACTATCAAGTATGATACATGATTTGAACCATAATCAAGATTTTATTGCGAGAGGTGACTAGAGGGGGTGGACCGTCTGGTTGCGGGAATGTTTTGCGAACGTTCATTTGTTCTCCTTAGCTTGTGGTGGGACGGAAATTGTCTACTCTCTGGACAAACCAAGTCTCATCCCTGCTCCATCGAGAAACCCCAGTAGTTTATCAGAGCTCCTCCACTTCTTCCTCACCCCTCTGATGCACATGGAGGTAGCCCTTAGGATTGAAAAGGCAAGTCTCGTCTTCACCCAGCCTTTGATTTCGCCTTGTGGACGGGCCCATTTCTCACTTAGACGTTCCGCCAGGGCACTCACGAATGCTGCCATCTGCGGAGCGAACAGTCCATTAACCGATGTCACTATCGAAGTGAATGATGCATGGCGTTCTTCGCAAGCTGCCAAATACTTTCGTTTCTTTTCTTCCTCGGCGTTTTTGAGTACCGTGGCCACTGGGTGGGGAACATAAGAAGGAGCATCAGTGTCAAGGACACGGACATCGAACAATGCCTCCCTCTGTGGTTCCCACACCCCGCGGCACACAACATCACCTCTTAGTCCGGGATGGGTCGTAGACGTATCCACTATGATCAGCTCCTTCACACAGTTCCCCCACGCAGTCGACATGAGCTCCCCCAGGACATCACGCACCTCGTTGTGTCGTCGTGTGATGAGGCCGCCAGTCTTGCAACTTAAGGCATGACTAAGGGAAAAGTCCCTCCAGCCACACCCATCGCACGTAGCAGGCATTCCAACTGGATTTCACTTGTACCTTACTGCCAGTGCATCACGAAATTCATAGGGTGACATGTCAAAATTTTGCTTTTTCAGAGGTAGAGCAGACAGCCAACTCGAGCTCTTCATCTTTGAGGTCTTAAGCACAGCACGCCCAATAGTCCGCTGTCTGTCAGGCTCAAATTTGGCCAGTGTGGACTCGAGAAAATTCCTCAACAGCATTCCGATTTCTCACTGCCTCGTGCTTTGCTATTTGGAGTTGTGCCATGTGGTCACCTACGTCGAAAGGTTGATGGAGCCGAATGGAATTGTCCAAGATTGCTGTTCCAGACTTTGATGAATGAATAATGTACTTGTTGTTGCAACTGGATCTGTCCAAGCCATTCCTCCTTTATTGACTGGTAGGGTGAAGAGGTCACACTCCTCTTCTGATACAATATCACCAAGTATGGCAGGCATGAATGTATGGCGAATTGAATCTCGCAGGCATGTGTACACCCCTCTTTACATTCCATGACTCTTTGCACGAACTGCCATTGAAACTTTATAGACTTGGTAAAGGCAGTGTGCGCATCTTGAGGATGTTTTTCTCCTGCTGTTGACACCTTAGCAATAAGTTGAGTCCATTTGTTGATTTTCCCTTCAATATACTCTCTTTTCTTTGCTGCTTCGCCTATAAAAAAAAAAAAAAAAAAAAAAAAAAAAAAAAAAAAAACGTTGACCCCAATCTTGATACCTGAGCCCCTAAAAATCCGATCAGCTTCTTCTAGATTGTTTGGATGTACTGCAAGGTATGACTTATGGCCTTGTGGGTAATAACCATAACTGGGGCCATGACGCAAAAGCTCCTCCCACCAATTTTTTATTTCATCAAAGGTTCCTTGTGCTGATGAATCATCAGCGTACCAGCATTGGGTAACCTCCTGGCACCGGTTCTGTAGCAGATCGATTAATGGCAGCTTGGAAATTCCATACGTTAACATCGCCAGCGGATCTCCTTGGGTTACCCCTTCTTTGCTGTACAACCTCTCGTTACTCCCTCGTAGAACCAGTTCTGCATGACCTTTGTACGTGTTGTAGAGGAACCTTGCACAGCTGGGTCAATACAGTCTTGCATACCAAAGAGCCATTATCCTATTTACAGAATTGAAGGCATTTTTCGAGTTCACCAATAGCAGTCCCCATCTAGAATTGGGCTTAGCTCTTTCTTCAAAAAGTGAGTTAATTGAATGTATAGCACCTTCAATCCCTGCACTGATGCCCCCACACAGCTGTTTCTCCCTGCAGCTCTCTGTAACTTCGTCCACCGTTGCTTCAACGATACATTTGCCAATAATTCTTCGCAAGCATTCTCCAATTCCAACGGGGCGCACGCCTGGACGCTTGTCTATTGCAACCAACCTACTTGCCATCAAGGCTCTTACTGATTCCCAGGGCACATCCTCATTGCATAGCTTATTGGCGAGAGTCGCCACTGCCTCACGTAATCGCGAACTTGATCTCCCGTAGCGCAACAGAAAATCTGTCCAATGATCAGCCTCCGAACCCCCAGGACCTCCACTTCCTTGAAGCTTTCTTGACACTTTTTCAACGATGCCAGACGAGATCTGTACATCTATTAGAGGTGGGAGACCCATTCCTGTAGGGAGTTGTAACAAATTCGGGTCTGGTATTGTCTGATCTGAGTGCTTTTCCTTCAGGTCTTCCAGAACGGTTTTACCCTGCGAATCAATTACTCCCAACGGATCCAAAACTGACGGATTGCTTGTATCTGAGAGCCTGCCCACTGCCGCTCTCACTTTAGCTCTTGACATGAGGCGATGAAATGCTACTTCAGCACGATACCCATCTATTCGCCGATTTTGATTCAGCTTCTTATCCAGCGAAATTGCTTCACTTATTAGGTTATCATATTTACCCTCTGTCCACAACTGCAAACGCCTGCCCAGTAAAATTCGTATATCTTTATGCTGCTTGATCATTGTTTCGCTGGAGAATGACTGAGATGAATACGAGCAGTCGTTCAGATGAAAACTGTCCTGCAGCCATTGCAGTTATTTCTACTGCCAACGTATCGACAAACTGTGAGCTTTTTGGGCCATTGGGTAGACCGTAGTATCTCCCTCCCAATTGGGAAATTTTCTGCCAGTAGCTTCGCTAGATTGCGTTTTCTGCAGTTTCCCGCCCTGGACCATTAATAAAGGGGGCACCATACACTTCTTCTAGTTTAGCAAAGACCTGATTATCGATTTGTGGTATATATACATCTGGTGTATCGTGATTTCCATCATCATCGGGAGGGCCTTGATTATTTTCATCTCGGAGACGGGCCCTAATTCTTGCACATCTGGGAGTTCTTGCGAGGTGCCCATTGATACTTACGAATTCCCTTCCGCATCCTGGACATCTTGTTCTTGAGGGTCTCTGCGTTTCATCTGAAATATCTGCTGAATATATGCGCGAGCTTCCTTCATTTTGTGACATCCTTTTAATGTTACCTATCGTCAAACTATAAACACTACTTCCAGTTCCAGTTCATTATGAAACACTGAAAAATCACCAAGATACCGTCTACATTTTCAAAAACCTCGATTTTTTCTTCAAACTCAACAGAAAAAACTTCAAGAAATGCCGCTTTCATGAACTGCCGCGCTCAAATATGATAGTCTCTGTCGATAGCGGCCACTGTCTTGTGGGTACTAGCCAATTATCACCTCCCGTGAAGCACTTTTACCCACTTAATTCAGTCAATCTTTGCGGAACAAAAAACAAGTTGCACACCTAACAACAACTTTTGTAATTTTTCAATTTGTTTGATTTATCAAAAATTGAGCAACCTAGATTTTTTTCATGAAATTTGAAATGTCACTTAAATCTTGAAATCAATATCACCACGTTATCCAGCGTAAAAATCATATTAAAATTATCTGAAATCTACGGCAACAATTATGAAGAATGCCTTTGGAACGAATTTTTCACGTGGATCCTACGAGAAATCCCCCTTCCTATTTCAAGAATGAATTGTAAATATATATGTTATATAAATCACTCACACCACCATCATCATTCATCATGTACTCTGTTGAGTTAATTTTTTAATCGTTTGACAAGTATTTAAAAGTTTTTAAAAAAAATTGTAATAAAATGAGGTAGGTAATTTCTCATTTGTTCTGAAATTTGGTATGATATTTTTTTGGAAAAAGGGAAATCTCTCTCTCTCAAAAATTGTCTCTTTTTTTAAAGGGTTTTTGATCGGGCCCGGAGGGTGCGAGGGTCGGGGCCTGGGCGCTACAGGACAGTGGCTCAATCTACGGGGTTTTTGGACAAAAATATCGTCCCCTCCAGTCTTATAGGAAATTTAGCGCTGATTTCAGATATATCATAGTGTTCCTATTAACCTAATTAGCTGCGATATCTTGAAAACCTTGAAAATTCATGTTTTTGGACATTTAAACCGTCCAAAATTGGTTTTGTATGGAAACAAGTTGGAAAGCTGAGACTTCTGTGTCAACTGAGAGAAACGCCAGCTCACCAACATAATAGTCATGATTTTTTTCAAAGTTTTCCATTTTCTTGACTGTTTCAGTCGTGAACACGGAAAACGTTGAAAAATCACAAAAAAGTCATGGCTGCTGGGTTGGTGAGATGGCGTTGGTCTCATTCGCCTCAGGTCTTCAACTTTCATTCAATACAAAACCAATTTCAGGCGGCTCCAATGGTCAATAACGTGAATTTTCGAGGTTTATTGAAGATATCGCAGCTAATTAGCTTCATAGGAACATTATAGTATCTTTGGAATTAGCGCTAAATTTCCTATAAGACTGGAGAGGACGATATTTTTTACAGAAACTAGTGAGCGCTTTCTCCATGCCACGTCTCCTTACCGACCTCACGTCGGGACACCTGAGATCCTGGAACCTTTAGTGATGTGGTAGAGCCCATAGAGCCCGTGATAAGTTCTAGAAATACCTGGAAATGTACTTCTGTATTATATGAACAGTACAACTTACTATATTCAGATGAGAGGGTGACAACTACATTTCCCAGACTTTTCCAGTTTTTCTTTCTTTCATTTATCTCTTCCTCGTGGCAAGTTGACTCGGTAGCTCCACTTTCAAGTTTTCTTCCCCGTTGAGCACAAAAGGCTATTTCTGGGAGCACTCCACTCAAATCAAGTTCCGAAAGTCCTCTTAGGCTCGGGTATGTTTATAAATACGGATCTCAAGCTCGGTGGCGACCCTAAGGATTAGTCGAGTTTGTGCCCGCTGAGGTGTGCTCATGAAAGTCTGCCTTAAGTTGGTCGGGAGTTATTTTGATATGTTTTTGGGGAAGGTGTGGGAGAGAGTGGAGTGTTAGTTGGATAGAGTGAAGGAGGGAGTGGCTTGAAAATTCGAGGCTCTTCAACATCGCTCCAAAGTCTGAGGCCTTATAACTGCTAACCCCGTTTCACGTCAACAGCATCTCTGCAGAACTCTCTGGCTTGGTAACACCTTTCCACATAATGGGATTGGCTCCTTTGAGTAATGAACAAGAAAAAATGAATCGAAGAAAAATATTGAACTGTTCGTTACTTCGAACTATTACCTAAGCCTTTGCTAATAAAATTATTATCTTCTTAATAAAAAATTTAACAGATGGTATGCATAATTATATCTAAGTGGTCATCAGAATCGGAATTAGAATAGTTTGGAATTACAGAGAGAGGCGAGTAGACTAGTTTAAGGTCGTCCTAGGTAGGGATAGTAATAGTATATCCGACCCCCCGACTCGAATTTATTGCCAAGCCCGGCGATGTGATTCTAACAGAACGGTAATAACCATTGTCATTGACTGCGTCACTTTCATGACAGTCACCTCGTGAAAAAGCCTCGTCAGATTTATACAACTGAACTTAACAAAGTTAGATTGCTTAGGACAATCACCATATTGTGATCACTCCACCGTCAAGTCCTTATCGAGGGCGCGGGGTTACGATGTTGTCCATTTTGCCAGTCCAGACTTTCGTTTGTGCTGGACACAAATAAATGTTTCTAGTATTGACTTGGTATTCCAGGCCGGTCTCCTCCACAATTTGTGTTTATCTCGACCAAGGGGACCAAACTATAGATGAAGGGCTAGAATATTTGGAAACGTTATAGTTCAGAGGAAAAGAGAACTCGAGAGAAGCGTGGCATCGGGTGGTTGCAGGAAAATAGTTGAGGTGGGTTATGGTTAGTTCTGCGTTTTAGCTGTTGAGGGGTTTTTTGATTGGGGGATGACCAACTCGGTCCAGACCCATACCAACCCGGTCCTGCTACAAAATGAACAACCCGGTGCCGTGTACCGACTCGGTCCCACTAGTGAAAGACCAAGTCGGTCCCATCAAGAATTCTGATAAATTAATGTCATATATATATATAATATATACATATTATGTATCTATGTAATAGAAATACTTAGAAAGTGTGGTCGTTCAAACATTAGCAATGGTTGGGAAACAGATATTATATCAAAATTTAGTTCAAAATAGGTAGGTACGTACCTCGTTCTCAGAGTGTAATTTGGCGTATATTTCGCATTGTAAATTTATTAGGGCATCAGTGAAGGAGTAAATGTTTGGGTGTGGAGAGTTAAAATTTTCATTAAAATGTGAGCTGGAGGACTCGCATGGGTTTGTTGTCCGATCCAATTCATCTGCAAATTTAATTTAAAATCAAATTTTTACCACCCCAAATGTCCGGGGGAAATAGTGCGTGGCATGCAATGTGCGATGTGGGAGGCATGCAAATATTTTACGAAGTCATTGCACTGTGCATTATTTTCGGGCTTATCATACAGCCAATCATTGATACACAAAGCTTATCATTTGCCAATGTTGCATTCATTATCTTTGTACTCGGAAACGAGGCCCAACTTCAGGCTTTTTCTGAACCTACGACTATAAAATATATCATAATATTTATTAATTTGTCCTATTATTTAATAATTACTCATTCCTAATTTCATTAATTATGATATATATGATTTCATTATCAAATATCCTTTCATGTTTTGACGGGACCGACTCTTCATTCTGCGTTATCTCGAGACTGAACAGCGGGACCGGGTTGCCCAAATGCAAACCGGACCTTCACTAGATCAGACCGGGTCGGTCATCGCCCTTTTGATTCAGGGATACTCAGTGGATGAAATAATTTATAAGTAATCTTTATTTAGTTGTAAAATGATGAATGATTATTATTGGTCATATACGTCACAACGGCGCGCACACAGCGGCAACACACTTTTCTCAGTCACCAAGCAATTTCCCTGTTCGTGAGCCTTGTTAGCTAAGAATTGACTAACAAGATGTACGGTACCGCCCTTGTCGGCGATCTTCTAAAGAGACGACTTGATTTACGTTATGGAAAAGGCCCGCACGTGCTTACAAATGCCTGCACATCGAAGCGAGGGCTGGGGTGCCTTATCCAGATCCTATAAAAATTTTTTATCACGAAACCTGTGATGTAAGCGAGTTCGTGGGGCCTTTACCACGCTTCCGCAGAATCTCATTTTGCGGGCTCGTGTGATAAGGGGTTAAATCATGTAGAGCTGTCAGTTCGCGGCAACATCACGATTTCCCTCAAAAGTGAACTCTCCATTTCTCATCGACCACTCTTGTTACTTTGAAAGAAACTGCTTTGGGGTGAGGAGGAGAGGGCGGTAGACGCTTCTAATGCACCACCTCACGGGCACATCTTTATGAGTGAACATCAAGGCGAGGGTTTTTATAGTGTTTGTTCGCTTGCTCCTTTTTTACACTTTTCTCCAAGGAGAGCATCTGCGACCAATTCCATCAGCGGCGGTTCATCATAGGAGAACACGTAGAGCAAATAAATTTAAGGTTCCCTCGCTGTTCATTGATTTCCCTAAAGTAGGTCTGCCTGGTGTATGAAGGAAAATTCTACAAATTCTTGCGTGAAAACGATTCCATACGGTTCGTTCGTGAAACTCCTCACGATTCTTGTGTAAAAAAAAACAGATTCCACTCAGTTCTTCGGTAATCGACCTACCTACGCATTACCACAACTCAACCATCCAAAAACATTATTTTTTCAATAATTACGGTATTTATTGATAATGTAGTGTATCATAAAAATGTAGGTACCTAGGTATACGCTTCCTTCCACATCTTACTATCAACACTCCTTGAAGACACTCTTGAAGTACTTCAGTGCCTTCTGAATAAGTAGGATCGTCCTCAGCGGAACATGTACATATGTGTATGATATTATCGAGGTAACGGGCTCTACTTATTCTCAATCCGGAACGTAGACGATCGAAAACGACATTATTCACAATCACAAACAATTTCAGGGAAGAAAACCAAACCGATCGCGAAGAACCAAATTCTCTTCCTATAGAAAATTTGCTGGGTCCCTCCATTCCCGCTGCAAAGAAGGGAGAGATGACATCACTCAAAGTATAAAACTTGAAGGCTCGCAGATATTTATGCGAGATTGACTGTAAGTTAGGATGAAGCAATAAAACTTCAGGCTATAGATATTTAACTTTTCCAACAGGAAGTTCCCGCTGGAGTAAATTACTGAACTTCAAATTGATATCACAACTTTGATTCTGCCCCTTCATACTGATATTGAATCAAAACTTACTCATCGATCGTGCCATTGACGATAAATGGGAACTGTTCTATACTGACACAGCTCTTTCCTTCATTGTCCATTCAGTTGAACGAGACACTGCACTTATAGGTGACTGTCATTATCATCGACAGCAACGTTGTAGACTCCATCTATATCTCCTCGTCTGTGAACCACGTATGTAGCTGCAAATAATTTACAACCCTGAGAGGTCAGAAGTTCATTAGATGAAGTGAAAATTTTATTGGAATCAACAAGATTTGCCGAATGATGATGATTCGGACTGATCTGTGTGATATCATGTATTTACGCCTACTTGTTTTACCTTTTCATGTTCATTTATGAATGAATGAATAAAAATGTGCTTTGTTTACATAATTGAAATAACGTTTTTTTGGTAATAAATTACAAGAGATAAATATAACACAAAACAACAATGATCGCCGCACTAAAAGCATTGCTATAGAACTCTTTGTATATTCTATCAATCCCCGGAGCCTTGTTGGCCTTTGTTCTTGCCAAAACTCCTCTCAGCTCGCTCATGAAGAAGCAACTACTGAACAGGTCAGATTCATGACTGAACCATGGGTTCAAAGTAGAGGTTTGAGGTTAAACGAAGCCAAGACTAGTTGCTTGAAGTTTGAACCCCGAGTTGTTGGCAGTGAACTGGGAGAAGTTGTACTGGATGGCGAGACTATCAAGTTTGGAGTTGAAACCCGTTTCCTTGGAATCCAGGTGGATGGCAGACTCTCCTCCAGTTCTCGTACTATTGGCCTCGTCACTAAGCTGAATAGCCTTTGCTTTACCTTGAGGAAGCTTAAGCCCATCATTTCCCCGAGAGTGTTACGTTCAGCTTACATGGGCCTTTTCATGTCCAGGGCAGCCTATGGGATCCTGTTCTGGGGTTCCCGGGCTAATTTAAGGCCGTTGCAGTGTTCCAGAGGAGAATCAAGAGCTTCCTGATCAGCCAGGAGCTTTACTCATTGGAGGAATTTAACTCAACTAAATGAGTTAATAACTTTCCCATCGTTGAAATAATTATTTGTTATTCTTTTAATAACTTAAGTACCTTGTAAGTACCTGTACTGTGATGCCAATGCTCAACACTATTTTTTGTTATCAATTTATATGTGTGCTACAGCAAATACAGTTTATTATTATTATATGGGACGATCGATGCTTACAGCCAAGGAAGACAGCTTCCACTGAGTCTCAAAATGCAGAACCCACTCTCCCATTGAAATGTCTCCAGATCTGTGTGCTGAGCCTGTCCCAGAGAACGTACCAGCCGCCAGTAATCCTTTGTGTCAGTCAACGCTCCAAAGCGGTCCGGTGAGCCCTTGTAGAATTCCTTCCTTTTTTGTTGCACACATCTTTTTGTACTTCACATTCTGCTCAACGTACGCCTAACGAACCAGTCCACTCTCCTCAGATCTACGAAACAAGTGAAGCAGTGAGCATGACTTGCCTCTGGCTTGGAGACAATCCCACCAAGGTTAGCGGCTTTGAGTAGGTCGGACAGGCACCACATATGGCCCCTCAGCCGCCCTCTTGATACTACCTGTCAGGATAGTCCATTCATCCTGCGTGGAGCACGACTCAGCAGCCACTGACATAGCATCCACCAATTCATCCAATAATCCCTTATATTTCAATTTATTTCTCTCCAGCCATGGTATCTTTGGGAGCAATTGAAGCTCCACTCCTAGCTCTAGCGCATTCCCATCAGGCGTCGTCACAATGAAGAGCGTGTGGTTTGAAAAAGTCTCGCCTTCAATCCTGAAGTCGCTGATTATGTCCATCGCCCCCAACGTAAGCGTTTTTGCGAAAGTCATCGCAAAAACTAAGGAAGATATCGCCCCTGCCATTTCATTTTTTTTCTTTCGATTTTCTATTTACGGTGTACTTCTAGGAGTTAATGTCCAATTCGGATAGTACCTTTGACTTGTTTATCACCTACCCGGGAGTTTGTATCACCAACCACCACATACTCGCAGTTCTCATCAAGGTTATTTATGAAGGCCTCATTAAGAGCGCCGAAATCTCGATCCCGTTGCAATTCAGGTGAACAGGAACAAACACCACCTTCATACACGGGAGTTCGGCAACCACCACGCACAAGTGTCAAAACTATCGAATTTATAACAATTTAATAGAGCATTATTTGACTTGATTCCAATCAACACATCCCCTGAAGGCCTGCAATAGCTAGCAGTCCTAGTAGCTTCAATAACCCATCTTAGGTTGTACCCAAAGAAGAATTTCGAAAATCTTTCAAAATGAGAAGGCAAAACATGTGACTCAATAAGAAAGAATATATCAAGCAATTGTATGTATTCAAAAAATTTCGGTATTACAAACTTATTCGACAAGCCATTAAAGTTATAGACCAGAATATTAGCATAAGTAGGAGGAAAGCGACAATCCGTTCTCCAACAGACATCTGAACTTCAGGAGGGGGTAGTACTATTGGGGATGCCGCCAGTGGAATCACGGTTGGGACCCTTTGCTTTCAAATCCATCACAAACTTGGAAATATCTTCACCCACCGCTCCACTGAGTTGCCGCAAGCCGTCATCATTGTTGGGAGAACGCCAAAATCCTTGGACCACTTGAAAAAAATTTCCATTAATTATGAGACTGTCATTTCGAACGATAGCCTGGAGTCCTGGGTTTATACGACGAACCTCACGGTTCTGCTGGAAGAGATATCAACGAGAGTCCCAGATATTATCTGTATAGTCACGGTTCACACCCAAATTCGTCCCTTTCAATCGGTTGGAATTCTTGGGAACCTCCGTAACATCTTGCATGCATCCAAAGTTCACCAATATTGGCTTATTTGCACCTTTGCCCAGCTGAATGATTTCCTCAATTTCCGGATCCGGGGCCACCATGAGAACATCCGAGATGAACCTGCGCACTTTAGAGCTATAATCAGCTTCACACTCACATTTTATTCCAGAAAATACCAAATTTTTACGCCGATTAAAACTATCATATAAAACTCTCCCATTTCATGTCATTTGAAGACCACAGGGGAAAAACGGGACAACACCTTGTTTTTCAATTTATCAGGAGGGCTGTTTCAGTACCAAAAACGCTGCAAATTATTACACAACGGTTTATTATTTTCTGTTTAGATCGCCAATCTACACAAATCCTATTGACATAAAATACCCACTTACCGCGAGGTTCACAA
>JAEMON010000001.1:80302183-80319842 GCA_030264115.1 Lygus lineolaris | reverse complement strand
CAGCCATCTATCGAAAAAATGTCTCACTAAAATGAGGGACATGTCGCGTTTACAGCTCATGGATTCCCCAAATGGTAGGCCTATGAAATGAGACTGTTTCTCCATCTCTTGTACGCACGCAAACTCCCAGGCTAAACCGGCTACCTGAATGGGTGGCTCTGGCCAACTTTACAGCCAAGGGCGCTTATAATGATGCGGTGCCCTTACTGATGGGTTTGTAATCCAATAGATCATCATAAATTATGGCAGATTAGGGCTGGATTATTAAATTCCTTGCTGCGATGATCCAGTTGAGGCAACCACGAGGGTGATTTAACGGTCGTTCATTTGCTTTCTCGTTTCATTTCTCTGACGATACGCCGTACTACCTGATATCATAGTCGTAATTTTCGTTTATCCCGTATTTACGGTTTTGAGTTATTCTGAATAACCGATAACTTGCATACAGTTGAACGATAGAAGGCGTTTAACGACGTCAAACTACATGTTAACAGGCTGTTGACAAAATATTTAACATAGTGATGTGCCAAGATCGGCAATCTACCAGACTCCATTCTTCGACGGTTCAACCTGCAAACCATTCCTTGAACACCTATGACCTACTCTACAACTATTTGAGTCAGATAAACGTCGACATTCAACAATCCACTTACATACAACGAGTGAATTTAACAATTTACCTAACTTACCTAAATAAAAAAACTCAATTGACAAATAAACGTAACTAATTCGAGTACCTAACAATACATTTACACAGTAGGTCCATCAACTGATTAATATAAATTATGTAAGACGAATTTATTGTGAAATGTTACAAATTTGTAATACCTATAGCTGTATCGTAACACCGAAGCCAAAAATCATTAAAAAACGTCTGCCCAGCTGGGTGGGCAGACTAGCTTCCTCACTTTTGTAAAATTGATGCAGAAACCAGTTGAACATCTCACCGGAATTGGTAGAATAGATCCGGAGTTATGCCTATCACAACAAATTGCACGTTTGCGCTTGCGTAGTAGCTATTACCGATCCAATTGTGACGAAATTCAAAGGTAATCTTCTGAAAGTCATGAGGTTAATTGAAAATGTTGGTCCCTGAAATTATTTTTGTGTGATACTACTCGTTTTCATATTTGTGTAATTTAATCTCTACAAGTTCTTGAATTACAAAAGTCATTCTGTTGAAGCATACCTATCTATTATCTGTGATCCTTTTGCAACAAGTCTAGAAAATATTCATATGAAATCGTGTATACCATCTTGTGTTAATAAAAGACAAAAAAAGAAAAAGTGCGGGGGGTTTCCCCACTATAGTGTGTACTAACGTAACTGAAGTCTACCGAATTTAGAGGGCATTATGGCTTCCATACTTCTGTGAAGTGGACGCATATAATCTAGAAGCTAACCCCTACAATCCCTTAATTTCACTGAAATTCCGGAGTCTTACCTATGGCAACAAATTCCAAGTTTGCGCATGTGCAGTAGCTATTACTCAAATTCATAGGCAATCATCGTGGACTCAGCCCCCAACTATTCTCCACATTTGAGCGAAATTGGTCCATTAGGAACTAGTAAATCGTGGTTTAAGGAAATTTTTGTTTGAGCATGCGCACAAGCTATCCGATGGCCATGAAATTAATTCGAGAACGTCTATGGGCTGCCAACACAATCCCTGAATATGTCGTCAAAGTCGGACCATTTTCCGTGTAATTCTGAGACATTGAACTGACTACACACAGGACGACATACCAACAAACAGATCTACAGTCAGACCGACAGACAGACCATCGTTCAACCCGATAGATATACTTAACGATAAACAGACAGAGGCGGATTTTGATTTTGGAGGAGAAACGTTCTTTCTACCTCCTGTACGAATAAATAGCTTCCCTCCCTCGAAAGTGAGGAATAAAAAAAAAACGACACCAAAAGCTCATGTTCTGAAAATGATCTCAATTTTCTCTCCCAGATAATTCCAACTTACCTCGCAGTTCTGGGAATTGTTTATTACCGGCTATTACTGAGCAAAGAAAAATTTCCAACGAAACCCTAAACGAGTCCGACACGTGTCACAGTCGTCCCAAATAATGATGAACTTATCAATATGTTTTGAAGGGCTGACTTTATAGGGAATTTCGGGCTGATTCCGGATATACCGTATGTTCCTATACCTAAGATAGCGTTTTCAAGCAGTTTTCTGGAGACAATAAATGGACCCGAAAAACTCGTTTGTCAATTGATTTTCTTACTCTTCTTCGCTTAGATAAATTTGAAACGAATTTCACGACTATTTGTCTAAATAAGTTGTGGTCAATAAATTACATTCTGCATCGATTGGCACTAGGGGAAGCAAAATACATAGTCAAATGAGGAAGTTTTATTTTCATATTAGAGGTTAAGCTAGATAGTAAATCGAGTTCCATGAAGAAGGAAAGTTGTACACCATCAACCTCGATACGACAGCAATTTTCACATCATACTCTAACAGTTACGGTAGTTATAGTGTTTTTTTCATTTTTGACAGTACACCTTTTTTTCCAATTAACACTGTTCAGATTCCAGAACTTACTGGGGCCTGACATGCATTCCTCCAATGGTTCTCAAAAAAATTAATTCCATCTGCAATGGAGAACTTGCATGGTTATTTTTTATATTGTGATTTGAAAGATCATAGTGAGGGCTTTCCAAAAAGGTGCTATATGAGGGGTACCCGACGGACGATTGAATGTTACCGAAAATGGGTCTTATGATTTGAACCTAACTGACTTAAAATAGAACAGAGTAGTTTATTGCAGTATTTAAAAATTACAAAACATAGTAAGTAATATGGTGCACAGTTGGATAATTTCCAAAACTGTAGTAGGTAAATTAAGTATAACGCTCGCGGCCCGTGTTGTTAGACTGAGTCGGCGGTCGTAATCTATTGTTTCTACACACCTCCTACGCCTGAATTTTCCAACAATATATTAGTTCTTTGTTAATCCTATTACTACTACTAATTACAGCTTCAATAATTAATGAAGCATAAATACTATTCAGCAGCGCTCCGCTGCCGGTAACTCCTTTCCTAATCAACCATGATAATATTAATTTGTTGTACATCGGTCTGGAATAGTGCTGAGGTATTTTTATATCACTTTCAAGTTCTCTATGAATAATATATACGATATAATGAGGACTATGAGTTATCAATGTTAATTTTGGCCTGGGAGATCCTGCTGCTACGCATATATGCAGTTGGAGGATGTGCATTTATTATATGAGGTGCTTATGAAATTGGAGAAGCTGGTTCTTGAGGTACAACTGTCTGACTTCAAAAACCTTGACATTATCAAATACATTTTCAGATGCTGTTTTTCGTGATAATGATTACATTATTTTCAGAATAATTTTTTGAAGCACATGTAGTTTTTTAATTTTTGTGCGAGAGATATATACCTCCCCATGCTATTATTACATACTACAATACAGATTTTAGCATGCTGTAGTACACCATTTTTAATTTATCTTCCGGGAGTGTGTTCCTTATGTTGTAGAATACATATACCTACAAAATTGTTAATCCTATTGTACGTATAGTCTATATTTGATTCCAATTTAGCTCTTCATCCAAAAACAAACCTAAGTATTCATGAGTCCTTATACATTCAATTGGTACGCAAGAACATTTTGGAACTGAATTGCATTGAATAAACTGCATTAATAGGTGATTTTCAGTTCCTCTCTCCCGAAATTCTGGTGACGAACAGTGGTCAAAAACGAGATTATAAGGAATTGAAATGGGGAAAAAATGAAAATCCATGATCGGCGTTTTAGAAGTCGATCTTAGTACCCATATAAGGAGAAAAGAATATTTTCACCGTGCCATAGCTTGTTGGTGCGTGTGTTGTGGGTGGTGTGAACAACAGGCCATAAGGGACAGCGTTCAGTGGCTCAAAATAGGGGGTTTCTTGACGAAAATATCATCCCCTCCAGTCTAATAGGAAATTTTGCGCTGATTCCGAACAAACCACATTTATGTTCCCATACCTAGAAAAGCTAATTAGCTGCGATACCCTGAAAAAAACCCTCGGGAATTCACGTTTTATATGATTGGAACCGCCCAAAATAGTTTTTAAACGAAAATTTGAAGACCTGAGACTTCTGCGTCGAATGAGACCAACGCCAGCTCACCAACACGGTGGCCATGATTTTTATTCATTCTTTTCAAAGTTTCCTGTTTTCTCAACCTTTTCCAGGTTCACGACTAGAAGAGTCAAGAAAATGGAAAAAATCGAAAACTCGCCACAAATCATGACTACAAAGTTGGTGTTCTGGCGTTGGTCTCATTCGACGCAGAAGTTTCGGGTCTTCAACTTTCCTATCATTCAAAAATGATATTTTCGGGATCCCAAAATTTCCTATAAGACTAGAGGGGAACGATATATCTGTCCGGAAAACTCCTATTTTGAGCCACTGTACAGCGTGATGAGATGATAATGTGTTACGACAAGAACTTGCGTATTCCACTCGGAACTTGAAGTTTGTGGAGATTCTATCTTTCGCGGCTATGAATAGATCGAAGATTGATTAAAAAAATTCCGTTATCAAAATTAATCATCATATTTTACTTGTTTCACTTTGTTAGGCACTGTTACAATGATGATCAACTTATTCGAGACCCGTTAATGATTTGTAGTCCTTGATCTTGATTGGTATCGAAACTGACGTAAATCTCTTCGTTAATATATCCAGTTTAAGTTGCTTCCAGAGCAAAGTGGCCTTACATCTGTTGTTTTTAAGTGGTCTGCATTACTCAGTGCCACAGTTCCTTAGGAGCACTAAATGTAGTTTTGATCAATTTCAGTTTCATAGAGTGGCTGCCCACGTTTCCCGATTTTCCTCGAATGGCACCGCAAAACTACGTACACAGCATTTTTTCGTACCTCTGATCCCCCCAGGTGTCAAATTCTGTGGTCGAACGACTATTTCTGAATTTCGATCTCTCAAAATTGTTCAAATTTTTGACCACCCGTTTTCGACCAAACTACAAAATTAGACCGATATCTCGGTTTAATCCACCGCCATAGCTACATCTTTGCGACATGCCTTCTGGTTGGTCCCTTCGTGTGTCACACATGAACGGGTTCAAACTCGTTTTTTTAGTTACATACACTTTTTCACGGATTTGTATTCAGGTTGATGTGAAACGAAGTTGTTTGTGGTTCCGATCCCTTTCAGCTCACTGTTGACTTCTTCCAGCTTGGATCGGACAAATAGGTAAGTCCCGTCGGAAAATCAATAAATTTCCACATTCATTTCACGAAGAATTGAATCGTCTCATCCCACTTATTAGAAACTAAATAGCAACTTATTGGCAAGTTTGGCATCCAGGGATGGAAAGAATCAAACTCAAAGGGAGGGCTATAATTTTGAGACTTAGTAAATGGCCCACACGACCCTAGATTGGTCGGAGTTTCTACTTGTAACTCAACCCAACCACCTCAGCCATAAATATGGGGTGAGTCTCGGAAACGGCAAAACAAGTTGAAAGACCAACCCCCCACCTCTTCTACAGCACTTCGGTTCAACTATCTAAATGCAAATCGTGATTCACTGCGATAAAATTTATGTAACTACTCGGAGCGAATTTCAACGGGGAGGTTACAAAGGGTGGAGCCGATGGTTGGCCTGTCTCAGAATTACATTCCTCCTGTGGAAAGCGGGTGAGGAGAGGCGCTTGGCACTAAATCAGTCCTAAACAGCAGAATGGTCCTTTCGCTTAACGTCCCCTAATAAAACCGATAGTGCCGACAAAGTTGAATTTTGATTAATCCCCGGTACGAGTCAGGAGTGATCCTTCGTTCTCTGGAAACGCTTGGAATCGGTGGTTTCTGGTGAAGTAGACGTTCCCAAGTTTCCATTGTATGTACCTACTGAAAGCGAACTCCGTTCATAATACCCTTGGTTCATATTGAGTGAAGCCGTCCTACATGAACAACTCCTAACCATGAGAATAGATGTATTGGGATATGTACTACATATATCTGCAGAAACAAGAGAGGTTCCTACGTGAAAACACATTCTTCTAAATATCATAACAATTCCTCAAATAAATAACGGATATGATAACGCAATTCTGTTCCCACTTTCACTTAAAATATTAGTATATCGTGATAGTGAACTAACCGCCCAGTACTTATTAGTGAGGTCAATCATAGGGGAAGGGGTGGGCGGGCGGCAATCTATACTGGATTTTGATCCCGACTGTCACCAAAAAAAGATTTTGTCATTTTTGGACTTGAACTTTCATTTTTTACTTCGTAATTGGAATGAATGCATACATTTTAGGTTGGGCACCAATACTCCCATTTTCGAGGGAAAAAAACTTATGTGAATCGTTTATCCAAGTTGGAGCAAGCTGCGGCCGCGGAAACTGTCGCTATGAGTGCGATTGCATTACATGAACATCCGGTCTGGAATAATCCATGGATTGCATAGCTCAGCCTTGGAAGTAGTTGAGTGAGTTCGGAGGATTGGTTGATGTGTTGCCGATGGCGACTGTTTACACAAGTTGGCGTACGCGCAGGGGCTACAGCTGATCCAATTGTGACGAAATTCATATAGGCATCAAACTGGACCATACACGTACCTACACCATAACTGCCATCAAAAGTTGAGCTAATTTGAACAATTAAGTCATAGGTTGCGGCGGTTTGTTTGTTTCCATGTTTGCGCATAATATGTAGTCATCAGAACTGATCCGAATGCAACGAAATTCATATGAGACCAAGAAGGGCCTTACTCCGAACTGCTATCAAACATTCATCGATTTTGGAGCATGAGTTCGTCGAGTTTTGGAAAGTATGCATATACTCTTATACACATCCACCCATACGCACATACTCAAGTACCTAAAGAAATTAAAAAAAAAATTTTTTCTTTCTTTTTCCTCGACGGATTCGTGTTCTTGATAGTCTGAAATGGAGGGGTCGATAATTTCTACATTATTATTTTGAAACGAACTAAATCACTCGCGATGAAGTTGCGGAAACCCATTTCAATGAAAAGAAACCGGAGTCAATGAAAACGTTATCTACCTTCACGGGAATAATTAGTTACAAATTTAAAATGAATTTGTAGGTTAGGTCATCATCTTCTTTATAGTTACTTATTTACTGATGATGGCTTAACCGTCTTAATAGTCGAAACTTACAACGTTTTCATTGACTCCGGTTTCTTTTTATAATGATGAATTTTTTGTAGCAAGTGCGATAATGAAAACATAAGGCCTCAACCGAGGTTACTTTCAACCGTTGAATTACTGAAGATTCGAGATCCAGCATTCCAATGGCAGTAAGTATGGAAGTATTCGGGTAAAATGCTCTCCAAAAGTGGGGAGTCCATGCGTCAGAGAGGCCACTCCAGCTCTGAGATCGGATGAACAAATCGGTAATGAGGAAATTCCGCGAGAGATACCAACAATTATTATAGCCGCAAGATAAGGTCGGAAATGATTGAGAAGGCACTTACGAGCGAACCGACGAAGTTATAACAAACTTGAGCCCGCGGGAGCAGCGCGTGGGGTGGAGGTGATGCGGAGCGCAGGGCAGAGGTGATGGGGAGCGTGTTATACTCGTAATTACTAAATGGTGGACAAAGTGGTGCCAGGGGAGACGTCCTCTCTGCTAACCGACCTCACCCGCTTGCCCACTCTTAATAAGCTTACCACTCTCTTGACGCGTTGGTATCCTTACTTTCCTCAGCTCAACTGAAAGGTCAGAGAGGAAAGTATTATAATCGTCAGAACACCAAATATCAGATCAGAACACCTCCTCAGAATAGTTCTGATCGGCATCTGATCAACTTTCTTCACGTTTTGGACAAATGTCCTCGTACGGATGTAATTACGTAGGTGTAAATGAAAAAACGTCTAACAAGTTGGGTGTGGCACATAGCTTCCTCGTATCCATAACATGATTGTATATATATTATATATATAGATAAATCATCAAAGGGATTATTAGTACCTGCACAATCCCTGAAAATTCCAGCAAAAACGGATGAAAATTGTCGAAGTTATGAGAGCTTCACGTTTGCACATGCGCAATGGGCACCACTGATCCAATCTTTATGAAACTCGTAGGGTACCATCAAACCTTCGATCTTCAACTACATTCCAAATTTGAGCCATTAGGTCGCGAGAAATCGATGTTTCGAGGATTTCACGTTTACGCATGCGCAGAGGCTACCATTGGTCGGCTGGTAATGAATTTCATAGGGGTCCATCTAGGGCCTAACCCGCGTAATCCCTGAAAATGTCATCAAAATCTGATGGAAATTGTGGAAGTTGTGCGTGTTGCAAGGATTCCCGGACACACTGACACCGACAGACAGACCGACAGACAGAGACGAAACCAAAATCGTTCAGGGAGGTCTAAAACGTAAAACGCGAGTTGAAGTTTTGATTTTGGAGATGAAAAAATTGTCACATCCCAAAAGTGAAAACAATGCTTCCGCTACCTTGGTAGACTCGGAAGCAATATTCACATTGTGGCCACCACGAAAATTATAGAAAATTTCCAATTTCAAGGGTTGGTTGTCACATGTTTGAGGATGAACCAGCAAGAATTTCCGCTCCCAAGGTTAATTTTGTAGGGAGGAACTAAGCAGAATAAGTGACAAAATGTCATATTTACCACAATTTTGGTAGGTACCTAAAATAGCAAATTAGCTGCGTAATCATTAAAAATACGAAAAAAATTAAATTTTTGACAAATGGAACCGCTCAAATTTTTTTCTTTTTCTTACAAGATTCTTCTTGCATTTTTAATGTTTTTTTAAATTAAAGTTGTAGACAGCGTGTAGGTAAATCTACGTTGAATGAGACCAACACTCCAGCCCACCAACATTGAAAATTAAACAAGTCGTGAATACGGAAAAACTTAAGAAAAAAAATGACTGACCATGGTGTTGTTGGTTTCATTCGACCCAGAATTCGATAGCTCTACAACAGCCTTTTAATTCAAACAGAAAGAGTTATTTCGGGCGTGCCCATTGGTCAAAAATTATTGTGAATTTCTAGTTTTCCTTCAATGATTATACAAATTGTTTGCTATAATACATACAGGTTAAGGAACATGTGTCTTTTTTTAATCAGCGCAAAAGCGAGCTTGCCGCTTAGTTGATGCTGTTTAGTTTTTTAAAACCAATTTTAGGGTAAACTATCATCTACGTAATAACTTATAGAAATAGGTCCAAAAAAAGTTACTAGTTCCATTGTGCCTAGGTACCGCACATTTTTCGTTCCATGCGGTAATATTTGAAAATGAAAAATATAGAATTATTTACAGAAATTTGTCATCCGATATATTTACATCAGATTTGATAATGGCAATTAGAATTGGGCGAATTTAGATGGCCGGCTTTCGGGTGTAGCACCATTTCTCGAGGTAAAGCCATTTCTGTACTGAATGAGGGGATGGGGTGGTCCTGCGTTATGAATTTTTGTAGATCGTTTTAGAATGGTCAGAAACGGATTTCCATGGAAACATTTTTTTAAATTTTGCATTACTAAAATATTGGAACCATTGCATAGATGCAATTTCTTCGAAAATTCACTGAAAGCAATCGAAATTTTCAATTCGGAGGTCAATTTTAGGGTATGAGAAAGGAGGTATGCAGTTCGGTCAGGCGCTAGGTTATGCAATGAATGTACAACCCCTCAGTCTTGAAGGTGGGGTTGGTCTGTGCGCCGTACACTTTCGCCTTCGCTTCAACACATACAGGGCGGAGGGCCTCTGAGTCTTCACACCGAGCGGGAGGGCACTTAAGCGGCCGTCTCCCTCCCCACACCTGTCGTGGAGGGAGTCCTAGTTCCCCACCCAATCGCTTGGAAGCCCGTTTCTCTTTACGATCTATTCAGTACAACCCTGGCTATCACCCAGTATACACAGAAGCTCACGCCTAATTGTGAACTAAAAAATACGCGTATTTTAGAGTGAGACCATTTTTATCATTTTTTGGTTCAGGGTGGTAAGGTTTACACAATTTGGGTTCCAGTACTGAAAGTGTTAATGTGGCGTACCGTTTGTCCTCCCATAGAGTCACCAAACAAAATCAAACTGCCGTCAACAGCTGGTAGCTTACAGTATGGGTAATCTCATTGTGTTGTAGATATGTCACTGTACAAACTTCCTTGATTTTCTCCTATCTGCACGTTATGTAAGGTACATCAGTTCGATAAAAAAATAAATACAAAATCTGCCCAGTTGGGTAGTTGGAGTTGGGGCTTCCTCACTTCTGTCACATGGACTTATAGAAATAGTTAGTGAACATTATTTTAGCGGAATTGGTAGAATAGTTCGGGAGTTATGCCTATGACAATAAATTTCATGTTTGAGCATGTGCAGTAGTCATTATCTATCCAATTGTGGCGAAATTCATAGGTAATTTTCTTGGAGTCATTTTTCAACTTGAATTTGAGTGAAATCGGTCCATTAGGAACTGAGAAATCGTAGTTTCAGGAAACGAATTGTTGTGCATGCGCACAATCACTTAATAATAAGTAGGTCAACATTTAGAATAGCAGAATTATTTTTAGCCGCTCTGCAAATCTTATACGATTCGTGGTTAATTAAAAGAAACATAAATGGTGCGAGGCTTCTTTTCCTCTTCTATAATAACCCGTAAAATGGCTATTTGTGCAAGTTTTCACTCTAATTTCGATCAACAGAATATCTTAGTGATGATGAGGGGCGTTGGAAATGGTTTTTAGCAATAGGCTGATTGTGCATCATGAGACTGTGAAATCTCGTTAATTTCCATGAATATACCTAATACTATGGACTTTATTGGTATGTCAATTATTGGTCCAAACTCATGTCAATTACTGAGGATCTTCAGAAATCAGCTGTCTAACACTGGGGAGAAAAGTTGACATCGTAAAATTGGTTTTATAGCTTCAAATTTTAGAATTTTTCGAAATGTTTAGTTTTGGGATGATTCTTGATATCCTAGAGCAGCGAGACAAAGAAAAGAAAAAAATGAAGAGGGGGAAAAACTGCTTTAATGGGATGCCAAAGTCAAAAATTTCCTTAAGGTGTCAAACACTGGTGGTTCCACCCTGAACGGGAAATAAATAATAATAATAAATTCAAAATCTCACGACTTACTGTGCATTATATTATTATGTTTTGTAATCTGAAAATACTGCAATAAACCGTTCTATTCTATTCTCGAAACAAACGGAATTTCATCTAAATCATCAGAGTGATCTGTTGAGGAGAAAATTCGGAAACGTGCTAAAAAGAAACTTCTTTTTTCGCCTACATTGGTGAGTTTCTTCCCCTTAAATGAAAATCGAGAGCTGATTTTCGTGCCGCTTCATCCTCACATAGGTATAAAAACCAAGCTTCGAAATTTTATTTTTTGGCCATATTTGTAGGTGCTGCAAGACTATAAATATGTATCAATCCACGAATACATTTAAGTAGGTATAGTGAACTCGTAATTATTGTGAGATGAAAATCTAGGTATCAGATTGATGGAGAACCTATCAAACTTACAGTAAAAAGAATCATATGTTTTGTTAATAAAATTATCCCATTTATATGTAAACAAATATTATAATTTTAACCAACAAATAAAAACAGTTGTATTTTATTAACAAATATTCTGATTTATCAAATCGTGTATTTGATTTGGTGTCAGACTTCAACTTCAAACTTATTTGAGAATTTCCAAACATCACGCATATTCAGTTCAGCCAATGTTTTCAAATTTTTGTTTCTGGAGAGTAATGGTTAATTTACTTTAAAATTGATTTATCAAAGGTACCTGAACATCACTTCCTCTTTTCGAAATAAGTTCCTTAATTACAGGAAGTCACCTACAGAGAGTTTAACACACCCATTGAATGATTATGTTGATAGAATCGTGTTGTTATATATCTGAGGAAGCACTCGTGTGAGACTGTTGGGTACCCGATGTTATAATACGAGTAGTAGTCGAACGGTTCCACGTGAGGTTCTAAAAGTGCTTTCCGCGCTTGGCTGGTTATTGATAAAAGGGAGTTGGTAGGTATCACTTTTTTTTTTTTTTTTTTTTTTTCATCTTAATATTTGTATATTTGTGAAAGGCACCGGAGGACAGCAATGGATAAACAGTTCCGCGAAATATGGGGAGCTCACCGGGTCGAGTTGAGGACGGAGTTTGTTTGTAAGGTCCACGTATCGATTTTTCGTGGCTTTCCCGACGACCGTTGGGCACACATCAACGAAGTTGGGTAAATCACATCATATACTAAAGTATCAAAATATATCCAAAATGTATTTGGTGTTTGTGACAGACTTGTACCTATAGTTCTAGACTGGTTTTATACAAATTGTCATTTCAGTATTATATAATATTGTGCAAATCCAAAAATGTATACCTATCTAGAATCGATATTTAACCATGACAATGATTGGTATTCAATTCGTCAACAACTATCCTCATGTCATTATCTCATCATATTAAGTGGGTATGATTTTTTTATAATTAACTTTTCATTTTTACTTATTTCTGACTATGATTTGCTTTTCGTTTTAGCGTCTGAAGTGAAGAACTCCATATAGTATACATAGGAACTCATCATCCAGATTTTCTTTTCTACGATATGTTATTTATTTATTGATGTTGAAATACATGATAAGATAATATGCAGGTATACGTTATACTCAACCCTCCTTTAGTACTGTGAAAATGTGGGACTTACTGCCAGTCCCCCATCACCCTGTTTAGCTGTTTTTCACGTTTTTTTAGGCTTGGACCAACACAAATACCACAATTTGAATAAACCGTCTTCATTCCCCTATAGAATCGTAGCTTTTCAAACTCTGAAAACATAAATCCACTTACTCGAAAATATTCAGTCTTTTCGACTTATCAATTAGCCTACTAGATTAGTATATCGAGAAACTAGAATAAGTTCCTGGCAAACAAAAATGAAAAATGAAGCAAACACTACTAAGCTAAAAATTGCACATTAAATTCGACGTAAACACATTCAGTCCGAGTTTTCACACGGAGCGGGAGGGCACTTAAGCGCCCGTCTCCCTCCCCACTCCTGTTGTGGAGGGAGTTGAAGTTCCCCACCTGATCGCTTGGAAGCCCCGTTTCTCTTCACGATCTATTGAGTACAACCCTGGCTGTCACTCAGTATACACAGGAGCTCACGCCGAATTGTGAACTAAAAAATACGCGTATTTTGGAGTGAGACCAT
This sequence comes from Lygus lineolaris, assembly GCA_030264115.1. NCBI lineage: Eukaryota > Metazoa > Arthropoda > Insecta > Hemiptera > Miridae > Lygus > Lygus lineolaris. The sequence goes on along the minus strand of JAEMON010000001.1, from coordinate 80,306,602 downwards.
TTTTATCATTTTCTGGTTCAGGTTTGTAGGGTTGACACAATTTGGGCTCCCACACTGAAGGTGTTAATCCAAAAAAATTGCATTATGGAAAAGAAAAAATGTCAGTTATGCCACAGGGCTTGAGATTTTTTGAGATTCACAGCATGTACGCTGGCCTCTACGTTGGGATTAGTTCCACTGTGCAAAAAGCAAACGAATTCGACTTACAACAGCATTCCAAATTGTATCCGTCTTTGATGAGCCGTAAACTCTGGAAGAGTGACCACAATGAATCAGGGACTGCTCGGTACAATTAACCTATTCTCGCTTGATCCCACTCATTGTCTACAACTTGACGGAAGGTGAGTAAAATAAAAAAGTTCCATTCATGCAGCATGAGTTGGTGAGCGAATTTTCAAAGAACGATTTTAACCGATTTTGTGGGTGATTCTTATAGGAAATTTCACGCCGATTCCGAATATACCATACGTTCCTATGTTTAAGATGATAATTTACACGAAAAACACGGGGTTTTTTTAGCGAGTTTTGAAACTGAATTTTCAAAATTTTAACACACATTTTGACACTTTAACATTTTTTTGGATTTTTTATCTCGATACCTCAGTCAGATATCGTCTGGAATGACACATATATAAATATATATAAATGTTATATACATATGAAAAAGTGTTAAATTTCAGGAATCGTTTTAGAATGGTCTTGAACGGATTCCATGAAGAAAATTTTCAAAAATTTGTATTATTTAAATTTTGAAGCCATTGCAATAGCTTCCTTTTTGTTCGAAAATTCGCTAACTAATCAGCTCCGCTTCATATCGACACCTGAGCTCCCAAAAGGTCAAACTGCTTTCTTCAACTCAAAGGGCCAATCTGAAAGAAGTTCAAGGACACAAATTCATAGGGCCAAACTGCAGATTCCACCTTAGAGTAGGGACCTCCAATGCTTCCGGGATCACTACGTCCATCAGGAATGTTGAAAAGATGGGGAATGGAACAAGAACATAAGAAACCTCTAACATTGACTGATGACCGTAGTTTGTTCCAACTAAAATCTTGAATTCAAAGACTTAATATTCAGTTTGGTAATAAATAGATCTGTTCCAAGTTTACGAATTCCGAATATATTCAAATAGTCTATAGCTGCGCAAAACCCTCTGCGCACACTCTTGCGAATATTCGAATACTCTGTCGGTTCCAAATGGTTTGTGTTCAAATTACCCTACGGTTAAGAACTGGAATCCTGTTCCAACTGGAGTGGAAATTGCTCTGGCACAGTTCCAGTTCACTCGATAGGAAGCGGACACGACAACAAGCGGAGATGATAAAAGCGGACCCAATATATTATAATAATCAACTACTTAGTGGACCTACAGAGTCAATTGTTTGACTTCTTAACTTTCAGTCCACCTAGCGGAAATGATATGTGGCCTGCGCAAACATGAATAGCTTTGAATGTCAAAATCTCACTTAACGAGAGACCAAATTTGCTCTGATATCAGGTAAGTATACGTTTGATGTCAGGTAGTTTTATTAGGTTTCCATTTGAATCAATGACTGAGCTTTGTAATCCATGGATCACCAGATGTTATAGAAGAAAGTCCGGGGTTATTCAATATGTGGTTCGCCTGATCTCTTGGTCTCTGGTCGTTTGGTATTGATAAACATTGAAATAAACGATACATATAAGTTCCATAGTTACGAATTGCCAGGCTTATCTATGATACTACTGTATACTTGACTTTTACAGTGGTAAGGGAGTTATCAATTCAGTTCTATTATCTCAGTTCGGTCGTTGTTTGGGATTCGGACATTAGAAACATTTATCTGGGTGGAATAAAGTCCTTAAGCCCTTGAATATTCTCTTGTCCGTCCGTGCGAAAACCATCATTTGAATACCACGGCACTCTACTTCAGCGTGGAGCGTAGAGCGTTATCAACATCCCCATTTCCTATTGAAGAGATAAAAACCATTTTCCACAACGTAGGAAAGGTGTGGTGGGGGGGGGGGGGGGGGGGGGGGGGGGGCTTTTCATTCTATGTGTAGACCAGCGGGTGCGGGACTATAGCAGGGACCAATAGGCGCTGGTGATGGAAGAGGTTTGTGTTGACTACCGCCAGCATGGTAGGAGCTAACCCCTCGCATCCTTCCTCCAGACTCCTTCCCCACCTTCACTACAGCTCGCGTATTCCGCCGCTAACATACCTCCCATCCCTAGCACTGAATACGTAAACATGTCATTCCGTCGGATCCTTTCAGTATCAGCAACAACTATGCCCATGAATATGTATGATAAATGCTTGATGGGAAGACTTGCTATCTTCCCGTATGGCGGATGTCTTAATAAACCCACGAGTTGCGATGAAGTCCTCTCTTTCAGAGTAGATGTATACATCTGTATATATTATCTGTCAACGATCCGCCATCTAGTAAATTTATGAACCTAGAATTCTCTGGAATCACGAGGATTGAATCTCGGGCAGCAAAAAATTCCCTAAATGTGGGCATTTGAGGATTTAATCGAGCCCACCAGCAAAATCTCGTTCATAATATTGTCGATCTGCAGAGGTCAACACTATGCAGAAATAGGAAGGTTTTACGTTCAAATTCGTTTCAGACCACCCTTAATGCAAATCCGTGAAGAATACAACCTTTTGGTGTATGTCCGTGTGTGTACCACTGTATGTGCGGATGGATGTATGTGAAAATAATCTTGTATCCTCTTCCTAGTCCTGAATCCTCCAGTTCTCAACCAGTTTGCATGGTTGTAGTTTTGTACAACTCAGGCATTTCTCCAGTTTTTCACAACATTGGCGATATATACCTACATATAATGGGCAATGGTGGATATTCTGTTTTATTTGTTGAACTGAAAGATTTCAGTGAGCGCTTTCCAAAAAGGTGCTATATGTGGGGTATCCGATGATGGGAGTGAGAGGAAACGAGTACCATAAAATCGATACTGATGACGTCATCATCCCCGCGCCGGCCTTGGGGTGCACCCTCCCCTCCGCTCTTCAGAAGAGATGCCCTCACGTTTGATCTTCTCACCCGTTTTACAGCCAACGCAATGAACATTTTGAGCTGAAAATTAGAAACAGGGGGGGTTTCAAGGGTGCTAAATCCGAATTTGAACATAAATCCTTCGAAAATGCAAAATTGTGGTGGTTTGAGGGTGGAAGCAGTGTACGGTTGATTCTTCCAGGTAAGTGGTTGTTTATTATTGCTTCCGAGTCTACCAAGGTAGCGGAAGCATTGTTTTCACTTTTGGGATTTGAAAAATTGTTTACCTCAAAAATCAAAATTTCAACTCGCGTTTTACGTTTTAGACCTTCCTGAACAATTTTGGTTTCGTGTCTGTCTGTCTGTGTGTCCCAGAATACTTGCAACACGAATAACTTCCACAATTTCCATCCGATTTTGATGAAATTTTCAGGGATTTTGCGGGTTAGGCCCTAGATGGTCCCCTATAAAATTCATTACCATCCGACCAACGGTAGCATCTGCGCATGCGTGAATGTGAAATTCTTGAAACATCAATTTCTCGCGACCTGATGGTCCGATTTTGCTAAAATTTGGAAGGTAGTTGAAGATCGAGGGTTTGATAGTACCCAATGAGTTTCATCAAGATCGGATCTGCGGTATCCACTGCGCATGCGCAAAATTTGAAATCCTTGCAACACGCATAGCTTCCATAATTTCCATCTGATTTTGATGAAATTTTCAGCGATTACGCGGGTTAGCCCCCGGTTGGTCCCCTATGAAATTCATTACCATCCGACCAACGGGAGCTTCTGCGCATGCGTAAACGTGAAATCCTTGAAACAGCAATTTCTCGCGACCTAATGGTCCGATTTCTCTAAAATTTGGAGGCTAGTTGAAGATCGAAGGTTTGATAGCACCCTACGAGTTTCATCAAGATCGGATCAGTTGTACCCACTGCGCATGCGCAAACGTGAAGCTCTTATAACTTCGACAAGTTCCATCCGATTTCGATGGAATTTTCAGGGATTGTGCTGTTAGTAATCAATTTGATGATTTTTTAATATACATGTTATATATAGAATCATATTATGGAGACGAGGAAGCTATGTGCCACACCCAACTTGGCAGACGTTTTTTATTCTAACATGTTTCGCTTAGTTAAGCCTCATCAGTGAATATGATACGAAGGTGTTTGGTGTGGGCTGGTCACCTGGCCATAGGGTTTTTTCATATATATACGAAAAAAATAGAAACATATAAACAAAGGGACTCACGTTGGACGTTTCGCTCAATACACGTCTTCAGCAACTGAGGAGGCACTTCCATTCCTGCCGCCTCTGCTGGTGGGAGGGTGGGGGCGGCATTCTTTCCCTGTATCTTACAAGACCAACGTCTCGATCGCGACCCGGCAAGGGAAGGAAGTGCTTTATGGGGAAG
>JAEMON010000001.1:80280586-80290748 GCA_030264115.1 Lygus lineolaris | reverse complement strand
TCGTGCGAATGGGAAGCCGAATTCGCAGCGTTGTATTCTTGATTCTCATAATACCAGTCTTCTGAATCGTCCGCGGTTGGTTTACCAGGTTTGTTTGTTCGATGAGGCCGACTGTACGGCAGAGGTCGTGTAGTACGTCTCATTTGTTTCTTTTGAGAGATATGTGAAGTTATGAATGGTGTAGGATAATCATTCTGAGGTTCATGAGGAGTCAATGCGTCGAAACGGTTCTGGGTTATTACTGAGGAGTAGGAGTCCTTATTAAAACGGAGTTTCATCTGCTTCTGCCGCTCTATTAGTATTGGACAATTTTTGCTGTCAGCCTTATGATCTGAAGATTTACAAGTTATGCAAAAGGTTCTTGTCTTGTCGGGTGAATTGCATGTTTCGCTTTCGTGTTTTTCTCCGCAGTGTAAGCACCTCGCTCCGTCCCTACATTGGAACTGAATGTGTCCGACAAGATGACAGATCGTACATACACGTACAGGTGGGATATAGTTATTTACTTTACAGCGGGCTCCATATATCGGAAAGTTGCTGTCCATCGAACACTACGAAACAGGTTGAGAGCCTGGTTCTGGTAGGGCCATCAGCCCCGACAGTATTACGTGACAAACGTTTTATTCTGACAACTGGCACTGAGGTTATCATTTCGTTAATAACCCCTACCATTTCCGTTTCGTTAATAGGCCCCTTAACTATTTCGTTAATAGGCCCCTTAACGCTAGAAAGATCGGGTCTCTTCACAAAGCTGTTAAAGGTGAGTAAATTTTACTCCTGTGAAGAAAAACTTGCAAATTTGCCCTTCTATCGTAATAATGGGAAGAGTCAGGATTAATAACATCATCTTACTTCTGTTTATGAACTTTTTATTTGTAACATTTGAAAAAAATAATTATTTTATTCATTAGGGTAACCTTACAACTACACACCCCATTAAAAGGTAGGGGTGAGTAAAATTGACTCACAATGTTTTTGTACTAACATTGTGTACGAATTACCAACATGAAAAGGTAGGGGTGAGTAACATTGACTCACAAGGTTCATGTACTTACATTGTGAGGCAACCCACAATCCACAAAGGCGGCCTACACACTGTCTGACAGTTTTTTGGTACTCACATTGTGTACAAATTTCTTACATGGAAAGGTAGGGGTGAGTAAAATTGACTCCCAATGTTTTTGTACTTAAATTGTGAGACGATCCAAGATCGACAAGGGCGACCTTCACACTGACTGTCCAACCTGCAACTGCCTAATGAAGGAATAGGTGGGGGGAAGCAAGAGCCACACCCCTCTGGTCTAGGGAAAACCAATGGATGCTTCTCCGAGTGAGTAAGATTTACTCACACCTATCTTTCCAGGGTTAAGGGCCTCCTGAACAAAGATGGTTTCGTCCGTCTGTCTGTCTGTCTGTCCATCTGTCTGCCCACATTTCCTTGCTTGCCATCACTTTCACAGTCTTGATCCGATTTCAATCAAATTTTCAGGAATAGTGTGGGTTTAGTGCTAGATCAGTTTCATCATGATCGAATCAACGGTAGCGTCTGCGCAGACGCTTGTTACGGTCATTACTCCATCAATTTTGAACGAATTTTCAGGGATGATGCGGGTAAGGTCTGTTGAGGTCCCGTACGGCTTTAATCATGATTGAATTTTTGCGTTTGAATTTTTTTTTTGGTTGCCCAGCATTCTATCGTCATGAGCATGGCGAACCGGTCATTTCTGGTTGTCTGAAAATGTAATGGTGACATACATCGAAGGCCACGAGGATGCTTCTGTGTCATGTCCTTGGCAGTGCATTTCATTTGGAAGAACCGTTCTTGAGATCCCGGCGTTGAAACTGAGCATAACAGAAAACATTCCCTAATAATTCTGAAAAAATTGCCAATTCATGACTGCCGATTCTGACCAAACCACTGAACCAAATCATATATTTAAAGGAGGCCAATCGACATAATTTGATGCACATGAATTGTGGTAAGAGTGAAGTAATTTTTGGCAAAACACTGAGAAAAGTGACAAATCTTCTCGGTTTTCGGCTCCCAAAAGTTCGTCTCGACTCAAAAACTGTCATAAAACATGGATGACTCATTTGCGGTGTCCGAAATGAAATTAAAATTTTATAAGTATGGCGGCGTGTAATGGAAATGGAGATCTTATTGCTTAATACTTATGAAAAGAATTAAGGGGGATGGGTTGTCTCCATATGGGGTCCACCCCATAAAAATTCTATCATCTAGAGGTTTCAAAGTGTGTTTTGAAAATGATAATCTTGAATCTTCATAGGGTTCTGGTAAAATCAGTTTTCAGGTCAAACGGTCGGTTTCAGGTCGGTATTAAGGTCGGTGCTGTGGTCAAACTGTGTAGGAAATTAAGCGAATGAACAACAACGCATCAAATGGATTTTAAGGTGATTCTGCTTTTTCTGATCATCTGAGTGATTTCAAGCATAACTTTTATTTATTGTGAACCGACATATAGACAGTTTGTTGAGTTTCTTAATTTTTGTTCAAAAGGACAACATGGGCCAAAGATAAAACTACGAATATGTAGAAATTTCAATTCAAAAACGCATTCGCGAGGGACCAATGCCGTTCGAAATCTTGTTCCTAATAGGGATCAAGTAGGTTTTTGTTTTACAAAAAATGTTACCTTTAGATGATCACAGTATTTATTTACGAAGTACTTTTCGGAACTACTCCATCCCATCATCAGGTATAAAACATGTATAAAATCTAAAGGTAACATTTTTTGTAAAACAAAAACCTACTTGATCCCTATTATGGATTATCACAAGAGGTCTCAACAAACCCTGAATGAATTGCTGTTCCAAATGTTCTAGAATAGGCAAGTGAAGGGTTAAAACAGACTTCAAATTCGTATTCAGCGACCCTACCTATAAATACACTAGAAAACCAAATGAAATCTCAAAGCAGTTATTCATTAGCCACATTTATCAGTATTTCTATTGGCATTTTTGCTCTGTTGGTCAGCTTTTGGGGGTTTATAGACCACCAGGCGGGGCATGTGTAATTTGGACTCACCATCTGTAAGTGAAGGGTTGTGTACTTCTCTATAGGGATGTAGTATCTCCACGAAACTAAGGATAAACTGCAGACAATTTTTCAATGCTAGTCCTTCAGATAATAAAAGTAGTTACTTGGGTGTGTAAATTCCACAATTTTGGATTATCAGGTAGGTAGTTACGCATTGGCAGAAAGATCCCTAGAACGGTGAGGAGCGGAGAGGAGCACAAATATGAAAACTATATATTCACTTTCAATGGAGATTATCAACTCCTCAGTTTACTATACTTATACTGAAACCTGAGATAAGAGAAAGGATGGAACAGCCCTGAAAAAGAATCTAGAAAAGGGCCAGAGCAACAAGACACAACATTGAACATTGCTGAGACCTGGATCAGGCTTCTGCATGATATACTTAGCTCTAATCGACAACAGAAGAACGTAAATGCTGATGACAACTCTAGATAGAACTCCGTAAATTCAACTCTTCCTTTTTTTGTATCCTCTGTATCTTGATCGTATCGTCTCAAATGACGATGTTGTTCATTCCACTTACGCTGGTGTCCTCAACTTTCACCCATTTCACTGCAAGGATCTTTCGTGCGAAAGAACAACCCGAAGGGAGAAAAAATCAGAGGAAAAGGAATTGTCTCCGAAGACCTCTTTTTACGTTACAGCGGGCGCAGCCGTTTTATTCCAAGTCGTTCCCGTCTTTTCATACATTCTTTTTTTTTCGTTCCTCGCCCGAGTCATTCGTAGGTATCTCACGAAAAAGCATGTCTTGAATATTTGAATGAGCTCTTTTCGTTTAATCAGTGATTTATGTTGATGCTTCGCGAATCTGAAAACCGGAGGGTTCGTTCCAACGGTGCGGACCTGGACAAACACATTTGATGAGGGCGCCGTCTTGGACGACGGAAGAATATTCATTCCCCGGGGTAAAGTAGGATAATAAAACGCTGGCACAGACATCTGGTTCTAACCGAGCATGTTGAGGGAGCTCCATCAATCAAACACACCAAATTAGGAACACAACTTGGAACAAATGACAAGAACGGCCGAGGAATGAAACCTCCTCATAAATACTAGGGAACAATGATTGACATTTGTAATTAGCATTCAAACGTTGAATCGATTAAAATTTGAAACTATTTGAAACGGCTGGAGACCGCATCACGACTAACTGAAACGACTAGTTTTAGCGAATTTTCGAAGAAAATGAAGCTATTGCAATGGCTTCAAAATTTAAATAATGCAAATTTTTGAAAATTGTCTTCGACGATTCTAAAACGATTCCTGGAATTATTTAACCCAGTTAAAATCATCACGTATGATACCTACCCAAACACTTGATTTCCTCGAAAAAACCCACCGTTTTTTGCATTCAAACGTGATTTGCTCCCCTAAGTTCCACAGCAAAATGGAAAATAGTAACACCGCTGGAAAGCTGATAAAACGGAGATGTTTTTTCCGTTCTTGCAAACGGAATTCATAGGAAAGGTTTACTTGAAAACTACTGATGAAATCCATGATGAAATGTGAAATACGACAAAAATTGAAGTTTAGGCTCTACAAGAGCTCAGTGAATACAGTTTCAATGATTTTAAAATGATTTCATCTTATAGGAAATTTATCCTTCTTTCCAACGGTGTCCTTTTTTTAATTTTTAATAATTAATTAAAGGAGTTCTGGCAATTTTAGTGGCTTAAAATCGAAAACACGGAAAAAATCTTAAGATTGAAAAAACTCACGAAAATAGGGGGTTAACAAAAGACTCTAAGAGACACTTTTTGTAGGAAATTAGTTGTACAATCGATCCGTGAATTTTTTCTACTCAAACCTGAGACACCCCGTATATATTTTATGCGTTTTTTGAGGGTTTTTGTGTAAATTACCATCTTAAACATTGGAACATATGGTATATTCGGAATCAGTATGAAATTTCCTATAAGAATCACCATCCAATTCGGTTAAAATGATTCTTTGAAAATTCGCTCATCAACTCATGCTGCATGAATGTTAACTGTTTTCTTCTCTCGGACCTCGCATTTGCCTATATGATTTTCTAGGAACAGTAATGTTTAATGGGGCTGAACGTAATAAATAGGAAATATACGTGCATCAATCTTATTAATTCAAATTATCAGTGAGACAAGTTGGATAAATCAAGGGTAATATTGATTCCCAATATCTCTCCCGGTTGAGACAACGTGTCTCAAGAATGTTAACGGAAAGATTCCTGGGGGGATTTGTAATCATCTTATTCGAAATGGAGTTCTTCCGCTTTCTTAGGCTCGTCAAAGTAGTTTATTTTTCGTAAAACGACCGAATTTCCCATTTCTGACTATCCGGAACACAAATACGTTGAAAATAAATTCGGAATTTTAACTCCTTCAAGTACTTGAGTATGAGTGTATGTGCGTGCGTGCGTGTGTCGGAACCAATTTAGTATCAAATTATAAGAACAAATTTAGTAACAAAGTCTTGTTTACTAAGCGAATTAAGAAAAACAAGTATTTAGCATTTAGTGTCTGTAAATTAAATTTAACATTAAGTTAATGTTCAGTTTTGTATCATTTATCGAGTCCAATAGACTCTTCAATATCGATGTCTTCTAACATTGTTCATATGAGTAAAGTCGCTTCTTAATTTCCCCAATGACCAGAATTGGTAATTAGAAAAATTATCAGCACTGACAACTAAATCCTTCCAGTACCAAGGCCGATACATGTAATCCATGGGTTACTCTAAAGACCAAATGATTTCTCCGTAGTTTCTTCATTGTTCTTCTTAATATTAGATTCCTTCTTTTGAGGTTGTTTCTTGGTGACACGATCCTGTGTTTACATGTGCCAACTGCGAATTAGGTATGGGGGAACCAAAAACTCAAAATGTCTACCAAGTTGGGTGGGGAATATAACAGCGACCTCAGATACTTACCAAAATGTGGCCGTTTATAAATCCTTATGTCAATGAATTTGTAGTTTTCACATGTGCAGTTGCTACTGACTCAATCATGATTGAATTCATAGACAATAACCTTGGGGTGGAGTCCCTAACTACCCGCCATTGAAGACGAATTAGGTTGTGGATTCAAGGTTTACGCCAGCGCACACGCTTCGATTGGTCCGAGGCGATGAAATTCGTAGAGAACCATCTCGGAATTCTCGGAACAACTGTTCCAAGGACGATCCCGGGTAATTTGATCAAAATAGCACGAATTGAAGCGCTCCGGGGAACAATGAGACTCGGCACAGTTTTGAGCATGTTAGCAGTCTCCTGTAAGTTAGGGCTCATTTTTGACACATCGAACAAGTAAAAACAACAGTCAATGTTCAAGAATCATTTGGCTTTCCGTTTCTTAAACCTAGAACGCTATACAATAACAGCCGAATTACAATATTCCTTCATTTGGTTTCAGCCAGTTTCCCAAAAGCTTCGGTTGTTCAACAAAATATAAACCAATATGAAGAAAGCTAGATATGTATAACGAGTTGGTGAGATTGTGCTTTGAAATGAAGTTGTCGTATTTCATACCCTTCCAATCATGAAAGGGTTCCTATGCTTTAAAGATATCCGTAGAAGCTGGAAGAGTAGACAAATCGTATTTGCCTCTCTAGAATCAGGCTAGCATTTCTTAATAGGTAAAAAAAAAGGTGCCTTTAACGCAGGCACTCCCATTCAAAGAGCCGTAATTCGAAAAGTTCTTATCGGCGGACGAATAATGTTTACCAATCACTGATTCATCTCTGAAGACCCTCTCTTCACTACACTGTCTAAAAAAAAAAAAAAAAAAAAAGCGGCGAAGGGCTTCGTTCGGTTCAAGATGCAAAACGAACTAATTGAATAAAGTGCCCATAACATTTCAATTAAGTAAATGGATTGACTTCTGCCCTGTAAGTTCTCCATTCGCTTTTGATCATTAAAATCGCATATTACCTTGGATTCCCCCGGAGATGGTGTTCATAGAGTCAGGAAGGGGGCGAGGGCTTCATTTTTCAGATTCAAAATCCTCGAGGGAAAGCGGTTGGCACCTCTACACGCTCTGGAAAGAGGTTGGCCAACTAGTTGGCAGCTCTTACGCACGAGTAGGTCTCCTGAGGGTTGAAAACAGCGGGTATGAGACGAGACGAGCGAGATCACTGATGTGACGCATCTGTCTCTCCAATTTAATCCGGTCTGGGAGTTGCCTTTTTTTCAGTATGTACGGTTGCTTTGTTCACGAAGAACAGACGTCGAACAGATCTGGGAAGACGCTGTCGAAAAATGCAAGGTTGAAAAACTTGTCCATGATGTATATTAATGATCAACCGACACTTATTTTCAGTGCGTAGGCCTACCATATACCAGTTCAAGGAGGGATGTGCCACGACCATTGAGAAATCCAACCACCAAAGTCGGGCCATAATTTCGTATATTTTTGCCTGGGAAAATTAACAGCTACGGAGCCACGTTCAGAAAGCTTTGAAACGCAAACAGCAAGTGGCAATTTTGAAAGTAAAGTAATGTAAACAACCATTCCAGGCTGGATTATGGTCCGTCTGCCGATGTCGGCCTCTCGGACGTCATCAGCTGTCCTCTAAAGGTAGGATCAGAATTTGTTCTGATGATTTCTCTCGTGGCTACTCATTGCCTCACCCCCTTGAGTGGAGAAGGGATCGCCGACGGCCTGACGTGAAAATACTGAGATGCGTGGTCCCAGCCACGCAGGCGGTACTAATCCAAGTACTAACCACGCCGCTCATAGCTTGACTTCATTCCACCAGATAAGGATGTCGGCTACTGGAGTAAGTATAAGTCATATTATTTGTTTTACTATGTCGATTACACATTTATTATGTCGATTACATATGCGTACTCGCTACTAGTTGTCCTATGGTGATGAAATTAATATGGGACCGTCACGGGGCTAATCCGCACAATCCCTTAAAATGTCATCTGCTCATATATTTTTGCCTGGGACAAGAAACTGACCACAACCAGACAGACAGACACGCAACCAATGTTGTTCAGAAAGCTATGAAACGTTAAAAGCAAGTGGAAATTTTGATTTTGGAGGACAACAATTTTTTTTCTAGCACAAATATTAAATATTTTTTGTATTTACTTACCTTCGGTAGTGAGGAAGCAAAATATTGCTTATTCTTCTTGGTGATCTTGCGGTATCAACAGGTCAACGAATAACTCACTGAATCCTCTCCCTGAGAAAATTTCATTTCCCCGCCAGGAGTCGAACCCGTGCCAAAATCATGTTTATAATCAAAATAAGGAAACAGCATGAGTATTACGACTTATCAATTCGGATAAATATCTGTGTATATTATTACAAGACCGATGTCTACAAAACTGCTCCCCACGTATTTTTAAAGCTGTTAAACAAGAATACGTTGTCTGAATTTGAATTACCTCCTTCCTTTCAGAATTAAATCTAATTTAAACCGGATAAAAACTCCAAAAAATAATTTATCACACAAAAACATTCTTTTTAGGAAAACTCAATTATTATGCAGTTTCTAGCGGGTTCGAAGTCGATTTAACCTTGGAAGGCACATGTCGGTAGGGACGTGGTTATTTTCCCAATCTAATTTTCGACTTTATTTTTCTAAACCTGTCTACCTAATAGCTAATACCTCTTAGTTCATCTTCTTTCATTAGTTCTCATCCACACTTATAGAGAAACTTCCAGAAATGTGAAATTTCCGATTAACGAATTCGAGTGCTCGTGATTCCTGTGATATCGTTTTTTAAACCTTTGTGATTTGATACATACTACTGTGATCATTTTGCCGATATTGTAGAATTATAAGTATGAGATCAGGAGTTTTATACTAAGCTAAATGTCTTAATATGCCTACTTCTGTATTCATATAGATTGCTGTAATTTTAATGTTTACTGTTGAAAAATTTGTATGGGAATGTCCTTTCATGAACTATTCCACCAAGTTAAAAACCACTGCTGTATCTCAATTTATTGTAATGTCATTAGTCAAAAGCCTCACACAGAATGTTGCAATATCCTATTTCTCGTCATTATTAATTATTACTTCCTCCTCGTTAAGTATTTATACATATAATATAATGTATTTATACATATGTATAATGTATTAGAATAATGTGTGGATTCGTGATTTCATGTGTATAGTTAAACATTTAATAAGTCCTTTCTAGGTAACTTTATTATTATAATTAGGCTGACAGACAGAAAATTTAGCTATATCCTGCAAATATAGTAGGTATAAATCCTTCATACTTTAAACACATATTATATAACTTCTTAAGTAAGTGCCAGGATGTATGTTCAAATAAATCAGTAAGGAACATTCCCTCCAATTCTATAGTAGGTTAATCCTATAATATGTTCCCCCTTATCATTCCTTATGTTTTTCGCACCGTTTTAATCGACTTAAAACTAGCTAAAAAAGTATAATACCTGTAATTATGGTTAAAAGGGAGTTATAAAGTCCTTCGTTCATAACGAAATTCAGTAACTACGGAAGCTTCGTAACGTAAACAATCGGTGAAATCGAAGAACAAGGTTGCATTTGATCAGCTGATCCTTGAACAGGAAATTAACCTACTCGGAGGGTTTGCGATTCACACTCGTGTTTCTGCTTTCTTTCGTTCAACCCTTGAGTCCTCACAGGGAGCGAATGGATGGTCCTGAAACGCTCCGCGAGGTCTCATTTGACTGTAAAAATATTGTTCTTTCCAAAATCAATGGAAAGTATATGCCTTCCTCTTTGAATTTCTCAAGCTAATAGTGAAAAGCGACCCAGGCGCTAGCTTTTGAAAGCTCGGACGTACCGTCACACTCCCCTTCCAAAAACTGGGATGGTGGACCTCAAAATAGTGTGAGGATCCAGGAAAAGGGCATCTGCAAAACCTCAAGGTGAAAAGACCTCCATCGTAATGGTACTATTGCAAATTTTCTACTTGTGGAAAACTATGCTCCTACAGGATGGGCAGAAAAAATAAAGAAAAGATTTTTTGTAGGTAGTCAGAGGTTCTAATCCAGGAGTTTCATCTGGAAAACCTCTAGGAGTTATTTCACTCCTCCATTCAGTGATGGAACTTCACAGGTATATTTAAATTACCCAACTTGGGGAGTTCCTAATATTTTAGGAATTTCAACCA
>JAEMON010000001.1:80260937-80280576 GCA_030264115.1 Lygus lineolaris | reverse complement strand
GAATCACCCAATTATTAATTTTGAAGGGATTTGAAACCCTAGACTAAGCGCAAAGGCATAAGATAAAGTGACAATTATTGCTAATTGGCTTGAAGAAATGCTCGGAGGCTTTAAAGTCGATTCATGTTTGAAAAACGCATTGTAATTCAAGTGCAGTGACTACACATTCGTGATTTACGGCTAGAAAACGTGGTATAATAGTCAGTGATCATGGGAATTACGCAAACCTAAAACTCGAGATATCCTGAGAAATTCGTCGCCGTAGAAAATTGTTGTCATTTTCGGTTTCAGCTCACACACCCACACAAAAAAAAAAAAAAAAAATTAAAAAAAAAACAGGGAAAGTAGGTAGGTCTTATCACCGTAATTAAGTTTTTAATTTTTATCTAAACCTGTGCTGTTATTGGTTGGGATTTCATTGAAAATACTTGAGGTGAAAGATATTTGAAGATATTTTTTGCTTTACGTCACTGCTAACCTTGGAAGAGAATCGTATGGTTGTGTAACTGCAGGACTTGGATCTGATAGGTTAGTTCGTCACAGAAAAGGCCAAGTGACGTTATCCGTAACAAAGGCGGTTTTGAGAACACCTCTGAAAGGAAACTGGGATAAAATGAATTCTGACTAGCGGGAAAAATGTATTTCTCTATCCATTTCCGTTTGAATGTTCAAACTCGAGTTTCTCTCATGAAATATTCAATCGCCGCGGAGGACAAGAGGATTTGGACTAATGTAAGAAGGAAGAAGGGAGACACTCATTTTGGCGAGGCGTGGAAAAAGATGAAGGAAGCAAGAACCAGAGACGGGCAGACGAGATGGCAAGTAATTAGACGGGCTTGGAGACCTGGAAACTCGATTTATTCATGGGAAAAGAAACGCCGGAACATCCCTTAGAGGAAAAGATTAGATGGGGGGGGGGGGCTAAGCCTCTGAATGAAAGAACGGCTTATGCCCATCCATACAGTTATTGATGCGGCCTTATCTGGTAGAATACACAGGTGCCCGTAAGATCAACCAAGCTATGCAACCGGCATACCTGGATGAACCGCTCGATGAGGGCTGGGCGTCACAAACCCATTATGATCCACGTTGGGCTGTTGAGGGATCCCCTCTCAACTCAAGAGGTCGAGGCAATGAGTGGCCAAGAGTGAAATCGTTAGAATGAATTAATTCTGATTCTCCCTTGGAGAGCAGCTAGTTACTTCCACGTTGCTCGGAGCGTCAGGGGTACGAAAATCCAACCTGGAATGGTTATTTACTGTACTTTCTAGGTACTTCCGTAATTTACTTGTTTCATTGATTTCCTAAAGACCTTTTTTCCTCTCCATTTCTGTTAACAACCTTTAGTAACAACCGAATAAAAACATATTCTCGACACTAAATTTGTCTTGGAAATCTTAGATTTTCATTTTTCACTGACGTGCGGATGGAGTGATTTCGGGCATTGAATATTGAGCTAATTTTAAAGATATGGTCAAATCACTGAAAATGCATACAGTCCTTGCACTTTAAATTCCAGAATCTTTGCAATACGTTAGTAATCACGTACCTAAGTATGATACAAGTCTACCAGAGCAGCTAATAATATTGTCATTCCTTTCCACCTTTCCACATTCGTACCTTCAATCAGCCAAAAACGCATCTATCGGTGGGGCATGCAATTTTACAACCAGTGAATTGCGATCCTTAAAAGCTAACGACTTCAGGTCCCGAATAAATCGATTTCTACAAGCATCAGCAACATATGGTTTCAACGATTCTATTTCTTCCGATAAGGATTAGACATTTTCGTCTTAGTTGACTACCAACTAAATTAGTTTAGTGCACTCTAGTAATAATGTTTTTGCTTTTTTTAATTTCGCTACCGAGGAATATTTTACTGTCGATGCACCATGTGTTCCAATAACAAGTAAAACCATTTTGATTTGATTTGTATGTCTGCAAATCCTCGAGATGACATCAACAGCTGAGGGTTTTCTTCTGTCAGAATTTTTTGTGGGTGTGCTTTGTTCCCTCAAATTTCATTTGCAAATTTAAACTACTAAGACCAAGATTGTGTGTTACCGGGGTTTTCCTTCTGGTCTCTTTATAAGTGTGTTGTATCCCTCTAACATATTCTGTAAGCGTCAGGTGCTGTCATCTACGATACTGAGTAGGAATAACAACATTTGTAGAATCATGATTGGTTACTTTTCTCCGCCTAGTTATTTTTTGAAAGTTTTCATAAGTAAAGTTCTATAGTCATTAACCAATGCAGATTAACTAATAACCTACCTAGTGTTTTGAAAACCCAACATTTTTCGATTTTTCAACAGCGATTTTTATAGATTTTAGATTTTTATTATTGTCTTTGTTACGATTAAAGTTCATTATGAACAATTTTCAATCCCCTTAATTGCTGTCCCTCGAGCTAATATTTTTTATTCTTGAGATAATTTAGTTGTTGCGATTGTTGAATTTTTCAATCGGTAGGTAGGTACTTTTCCTCAGTTATCCCTGGAAATTACTCAAAATAACGTACTAATTTAGGCCACACAGTGACATTTTGACAATTTGATTTTAAACATATTTATAAACCAAATGTGGACGCGATCCGATCGTTTTTAGATTTCCGACCAGGTATGTGGGATTTTCAGACTTCTGTGCGTATACGAACTATATCACTCGCGAAGAAGTTGTGGAAACCCATTTCAATAAGATGAAACCGGAGTTAATGAAAAACGTTGTCAATGTCCACGAAGATAATGAGTTTCAAAGTTAAATCGATTTCGACGGCTAGGCCACCATCGGTAACAGAGATGAAGTAGTTTATATTTATTACTGATGATGAACCGTTGAAATCGATTTAAGGTTTGTAACTCATTATTGTTGTGGAAATTGGCATCGTTTTTCATTAACCCCGGTTTCATCTTATCACCACTGTGTGTCGTTGGCAATACTCACGAATCGATCGAGTCAAGTTCAAATGCGCTCGCTTGAGTACCTACTTTGACTACATCAGCCGTTCCGAAGGGGAATGGAATGTCAAATGCGCTAAGAGCTGTTTTGAGAAGTGTTTGAGGATGATTGGTAGGACCGAAGGTGGGAGTGTAAGTTACAGGGAAACTAAGTAAGTCGAATATGCATGAGGCCAGAGCATTTCTCCTCGTGACACGTTCGCTACCGTGTATAGAGTTTGCCATCACGCGAGAAACACTTGAGGATGACCAGGATTCCGACGTTTTCCTTGAGCGGCGCTCCTGGTGGGCGCGGGTGCAAGTAGCGGATGGCGATGGGGTGCTTCCTTTGTTCGAGGCTCGCGAGACACAAGTGCTTTTGTTCTCGCTTTCCCTTGTACATCCCCACCAGCCTGTCACTGAACTTCAAATCCAAGCAAACACTCGACCTGTTCATCCACGTATTCCCCATCTGCGGACCCACAAGATCGATGATGTTAAACGGCGAAGATGCTCTTCTCGTCTGCGTCAACGATGCTTCGAATATACGATTTCACTACAGCTCACCCTTCCGAAAAGTGGGGGAATAGCAGCCGGTGAGATGTGAGACTTAACTGTCCCTTAAATTGAGGACCTATGATCGAAGTGACCTGCTACCTATTGTTTTCAACGTATGGACGAATTAATGTTTATTGTTAATTGTTACACTTGTACTCTGCTTGTATACTGATATGAAAAAAAAAAAACGTCTGCTGAAATTTGTTGGCAATATAGCTTTCTCACTTTTGTAACATGGACGAATAAAATTAGTTAGTGAACATTTCAGCGAAATGGGTTGAATAGTTCCGGAGTCATCCCTTTGAAGTTCGCGCTTGTGCAGTGACTATTACTGACTTACGCCTAATTAGTGACTGTACCATATTACCTACGTTAATGTGTTGTTAATTTATTTTGTAGGTAATTTGTGAGTGAGTGTTACAATTTAATTTTTATATATTACATTGTGTTAGTGTTACAAAACATAGGTCAAATATGAACGAGAAAAAATGTAGATTAGTGATATATAGAGATTTTATTATGTCCATGTAACAGCAAATCGTGCTGATAAACATACCATTCTACGCTGAATTTTCTCCTCAATGAAACCTGGGTGCACATTCTCATCAATGTAAACCGATGTCATTATAGGCAACGCCATACCCAGACTGTTATAACTATAACATCATCTTCTCGATTATGTATTTACGGGAACAAGATATAGTATGATTATTATGGTTAACTGTTATCTCAAATAGTCTCACAATTCAGAAACTGTAATGAGTAGTGTCAAGGATGAAGAACTCTCCCGCCTTGTGCTCCGTTAATTATATTAATGATAGATGGAAGGTTATGTTAGTTGTGATTGAGGGTGACTATCGATTGGAACTAGATCAAAGGGAAAGTAACTTCAGCCGTCCCAACTTCTTGATTGCACCAAGTTCAAGAATTAGCAATAATTGACACGACATTCAAAGGTATATTATTGCAGACTAACGTCATTATTGAGTTCGACGGCGATTCAAGTTAGCTGCGAAGAAGCAGACCAGTCGTGCTGGGTTGTTATCAGATAACTTTATTATAGACAGTCACAGTAGGATTTCAGGGGAGGACTCTCTACCTGATTCAAGAAAGTTAAAGTGATTTGCCCCTTTATATATGGATACGAATGTTAATTTTTCATTACTAGTCCTGGCATAATTCAATTCAATTCAATAGGTTTATATTTCATAAAATATAACAATAAAATGAGTAAAATACAAAAAAATTGATGAAACCCACACGCGCTCTGTGGCTCTGTGGCGCGTGTGGGAGTCTCGCACGATCGAATTAAGTGGGTCGCTTCAGGTTCAAAGGAATAAAATTTAATATAAATAAATGAAACATTTGTTTTAACTTCTACAATAATATAATACGGAAAATTAATTCAACAACAAAATCATTAGGTTAGTTAAAATCAAATAAGTAAATAAAAAAATTGATAATAGTAACAGAAAAAAAAACGTCTGCCAAGTTGGGTGTGGCACATAGCTTCCTCGTATCCATATTATGATTGTATAGGTATATATATATAACATATATATATAAGAAAATCATCAAAAGGATTATTAGTACCTGCACAATCTCTGAAAATTCCATCGAAATTGGATGAACATTGTCAAAGTTATGAGAGCTTCACGTTTGAGCATGCGCAGTGGGCACCACTGATCCGAGTTACCGATTCTCAACTGCCCTAAAAATTTGAGCAAAATCGGACCATTAGGTCGCGAGAAATTGATAATTCAAGGATTTCATGATTACGCATGCGCAGAGGCTACCGTTGGTTGGCTGGTGGTAATGAATTCCATAGGGGACCATCTAGGGCCTAACCCGCGTAACCCCTAAAAATTTCATCAAAATCGGAGGGAAATTATGGAAGTTATGCGTGTTGTAAGGATTTCCAGTTTTACGCATGCGCAGTAGACTCCGCTGATCTAATCTTGATGAAACTCGTAGGCTATCATCGAACCTTCAATCTTCAACTATCCTCCAAATTTGAGTGAAATCGGACCATTAGGTCGCGAGAAATAGATGTTTCGAGGATTTCACGTTTACACATGCGCAGAGGCTACCGTTGGTTGGCTGGTGGTAATGAATTCCATAGGGGACCATCTAGCGCCTAACCCGCGTAACCCCTGAAAATTTCATCAAATCGGATGGAAATTGTGGAAGTTATGCGTGTTGCAAGGATTCCCGGACACACAGACAGACAGACAGACACGAAACAAAAATTGTCCAGGAAGGTCTAAAACGTAAAATGCGAGTTGAAATTTTGATTTTGGAGATAACAAATTTTTCACATCCCAAAAGTGAAAGCAATACTTCCACTACCTTGGTAGACTCGAAGCAATAAAAAACTAACTTCTTGTAGGCATTTCTACTTAGCGAATTAGGTGAGTGGAAGCTGGATGGTGTCTTCCTGAGAAGTAGGGAGAGAGAAAAATAACAATGTGATTGGGTGGAGTAAAGGCGGGTTTTAGGAGCGGTCAAAACAATGCTAGTTGTCAATCTGACATTGTAGTGGGAGAAGGAGGGAGTGGACTGAGGCACGTCAAACCAGTCAAAGTGCTTGTAATAAAAGCACAAGACTGCCTCAGTATAAAGCTGGTTGACTGTAAAACCCTTAGGTCATTGAAAAGATAACGTTTTGGCTTGCCTAATAAAACTTTCAAAATTGACCTTGGAAGTATATGTAACGGCTCTAGCACACTTTTAAACGTACCACCCCACACCAGAATGCCGAATGACAACACAGGCTGCACCAATGACATATACAAGAGCATCAAGATGTGACGCGGACCTGCGCGAATATTGTAGAAGAGATGGATGAACATTGCGGCTTTTTTAATGACATATTTGACATGACATCCCACCGAAGTTTCTCGTCTATACCTATCGCCCCCAGGTATCGCTGGCTCACCGCTCGTTGAATCCGCCTGCAAGAGCACTGGGCCCCCACAAGAATGCAGCTTTAGTTCCCCGCTCCCTTCAACCTCGCCCCTCCCCGCAGCTAGCTGAATATACTTACATTTGGTTATGTTAAGAGTTAAGGAGAGTTGTGTGAGGCACCGATAAAGAATCCGCAGGTCAGAGTTTGCCTGCTCGTAAGATTCTGACAGTGTGTCAACCGAGCACAACAAACAAACAAAATCATCGGCAAATAAAAACATTTGACCTCCGATAGGCACAGAAGCAACATGATTGATGAGCATAGTAAAAAGTATAGGGCCAAGGCAACTCCCTTGAATGACTCCAAAGTCCACGTTAATTACTTTGCTATCAACTGCCTCCACCGATACTACTTGCTTACGGTTACTAAGATAACTCTCAAACCACTTGATCTCCATACCACCTATTAGCAACCATTGCCTTGATTAGTAATGACCTTTGAACGGAAGGCAAAGGCTTTGGCCATATCAAGAGTCACAAGAATGCTCTTTGACCCACTATCGCGCTTGGCATATAACTCTTTTGTCAGAGAAAATATCGCTTCCTCCACACCTACCACGCTCCGGAAACCGAACTGCCTTTCAGAGATAAAAGAATTAATCTCGAGGTATTCCACCAATTGAACCTCGATCCGTCTGTCTAGCAACTTAGACAATACCGTAAGGAGGGATCTAGGAAGGAAATCAGTGGCTTCTATAGACCCACCCTTGAAGACTGGGATTACCCGCGCAGTTTTAAATATGTCAGGGAAAGCAGCTTGTTGAATACTTGAATTAATTGTGTGAATAATTGGTTCATTTACTGCGTCAATACATTCAACTAACCAAGCAAGTGAAATTCCATCAATACCTGGAGCAGAGTTTCCGTTCATGCTCGACATCAATTTCCGAAGTTCGGCACTAGTGATTAATCGTAATTTGAGCGACTTATCAGTGCATCTATCAAAGACAGTCTCATGGTCATTCAGCTCAGGAAGACTCCTAGCCAAATTTGCACCAACATAAGTAAGGCAAATGAGCTGGTACCAGTAATTTGTTAATTAAGGAATTACAGAAGCTAGAAATAGCACTAAATATATATGTATACTTCGCCTGCTTGAATATCGATTGCTAGATTACATTCTTGTATACGTGCTGCTGATCCATATTGTATTTTAAACACGTTGCCAGGCATTTATTCGATTTATTAAAATAATATTTGTAATACCTGATGGTTGGGAGCTAATTGAGGGATTCTAATGATTGCTAAACTGTCCCTCTTATAGTCAATTAAGGGCTTTACTAGTAAGGTAGTTAGGAGCCAATTAAACTGGACTCCTTCGTTTGGCACAGCCAAACCATAATATTGAAAAAAACGCGAAGGACCATCCATCGTAGGTGAACATAAATTAAGGTGATCCATGAGATGTGATGGAAATGACAAGATGTATTTCGGTTTCAGGTGTGGCAATGATGAGCCATAAGTTGTCAAAATATATGATAATATAATGATGAATAGAATTGTTCAGTAGTGCCCTACCTCCACTCATTATGTATGGCCATGGAAATGATGAAAATGAAAAATGCTTATTGTAATTTTTTACTGGTCTTATCACGTGATAACAATGATAGCAGACTCCTGATAACAGTGCTTACAATATTATTCTTGTTGATAATAGTTCATGTTGAAATGATGAAGTTCATGGCAGGTGGAATTTGATGTGAGAAATGAGATTCGGGAGAATCAGCCACTTGTTGTAACATGATGTATTGGATCCTACTCAACATGTATGGTATAGGCAATTAACCAGTGATGAAAATTTGGAGTATCTGTTCCAATTCAAATGAGCAGTCATCCCCAGGAGGAAGGATTGGTTTGAACACAACCCTTTGTTGGATCCAGTGTAATATCCTTGGATGATCCAGAGCAGAGGTGCAAACGAGTAGGTCTTGTAGGCTGCAACCCAAGATGGCTCACTCCACTTCCTTATGGGTACTTTTTGGATGTTCAGTCACAAAGCACTCCAATCGCCGGCCGGCAGGTAGGTAATACGTAATCACGAAGGACGGGACTCAACGGTAGTTTGAATGAGGTCTCACGTCAATAAGAAGGCACACAGCTCGTGAAAAGTTACAAAAATGATCAATAAAAAACATGCAGGTGAAAAAAAATGGCTGGAGGAGATGAACAGAGAAACTGAGACACTACACCAGGGGAAAAACCACAGCCGACCAGATCACATTCACCATCAGCTATAGGTAAAATTCAGGTGGGCTCAATGATGTGATTTCGCTTCACTTACAAAATGCTAATGAAAATTACAACTATCATTTTACGCAGTTGAAATACAGGATAGATTATGGAATCAGTAATTTTTCATCAAGATCATTGAGTCGATAATATTGATTGATTTTCAATAATCATAACCTGACCTAGCTAGATGAAGGTTTCTTCAAAATGTGGAAAATATTACTAACAAATAATACAATATATTTGTTGGTTTTGCCCATTGTTCCATGTTACCTAACCAATTTTGTTGCTGGATGTGTTACTCCCCTAAAAAAGCCACCAAAAACTACATCTTCCAGGCTCCCTCAAAGAACTGACAGTGAAAACTGCAAATGCTCACAAGGGACCATGAAAAAGTGAATTCTCCACTATAATACTCCATCCCTCCACAAACCCCCACGAACAAATACAATGATAATGATTTGCTGTGAAATAGTTCGAGAACAATGGATATTTACGTAATGAATAATTGGTTAGTACTACAGAAAACATGAAAATCATAGGTTGAGGCGATTGAAACGAAATTTCGGAGGAGAAACCGTTCCTGAGGCCCTATTCTCGAAACTGGTGACTGTTTTATCCTGCCACGTATTGCGGCAACGAATTGAAATGCGCTCAGACGTGCGCTGAATAAAATCTAACCTGCATACCACTTGTTAATCAAATTTAGAAAATATCACTCGGAATATCTTTTATAGTTGGCTGTTCTCTGGCTTCCTGTATTTTTTAACGTTCTATAAACTTTCAAGGTTCACACTTCACTATGCATGCATAGCATATCCATTTCTTACTAGTCATTGGCTCTTTAGAATCCTACTCAACGTTTAATTCAAAGTTATATTACTCGTATAATGTGAGGATGGCCTGTTGGGTGACCATTATGTACTTGAAGTGCATTGTTCTACGTTCAGATCTGGAAATGTTTCGAAGTCACTTTGTGTTGGGCCGTTTAGTTCAACAGGGTACTATAATCATTTCGCTTGAGGGACTGACTAGTTGAGAGGGGGTCAGGTTTCGAGTGGAGCCATTGGGCCACCGTCTCTCCAGAGACCTGTTTTGTAATTCCGAGTAGGGTTCAGTCCTCTCAAATCGCCAGCATGACCATTTTGAGTTGTTTCACTAATTCTAACTTTAGCCCTATGGAGTTTCAGGTCTTGTCAAAATACTCGCCTTTGAAACACATAATTTTAGCTAATTATTATATTTTGGTTAATTCGTGGATTCCACTGATGTCTTCTAGTTAGAAACTACCTCTAAATTGAAAATGACTAATGGGTGCAAGATAATTCTACTCAAATTCGAGAAAAATCGAAACCAGAACAACATAAAAAGAAAACGGAGTTAAATAGAAAAACGTTGCCTATTTCCACGAAAATAGTGAGTTACAAAGTTAAATTGATTTCGACGGTTAGGCCATCCATCAGTAACAAACAAGAAGTTCTTGTTTGTTACTGATGATGGCCTAACCGTCGTCGAAATCGATTTAACTTTGTAACTCATTATTTTCGTGGAAATAGACAACGTTTTTCTATTTAACTCGCTTTTCTTTTTATTGAAGTGGGTTTCCACAACTTCGTCGCGAGTGATTTAGTTCGTACCAGTACAACATGTTGGGAATAGCAAAGGGTATATGTTTTGTTACGGTCTCAGCTCTACTTAGGATGCCTAGCTTGTAACCTCGAAGAGAGACTTGTCAAAGGCAACTCTGGTTAGCAACACCTTTGTTTTCCCAACCCCATAAGGACGCAATTTCCACTCGTGTCAGAAGTTTGGCATCAGAGGACTTTCATCTCTAGTATATTATGTACAATAAGATCCGCATGGACGATTTCTCTTACCAATTTCCTTTCTACATGTTGAATGCTGAAATAACAAGCATTCATTTGTGCAATGCTCAAACCTCATACCACGCCCAACTTGCGTTATTATTTTTTGGGAAACTCAGATGTTTGTCTAGCTTGGCACTTTCCCCCCTGAATTCGGGAATTTGCGTTTTGAGTTGTTAAACCTAATACCTGCAAACCCAAAACCTCACTAATGGTAAACCATTAGTTTTATGGTGGTAGACCATAAAAACACAAGATACTAAATTATCCACATTCAGGTACATCGATCAAGTTATCTTACATCAGTGCAAAAAATGAACAACACAGACTTGTTTAGGTTTTTTTCCCGAAGGAGGATGGGAGGAGCCCCTTGTCACTGAGACCAAAAGAGATCTATTGTGACCTAATCCCCAACTCAATTAAGAACCCTAGTAACGGCCTCTTCTTTCAAAAAGAGAAGGAGGTTATCGGGCATCTCCTTAGCAATATCAGCGGGTGTTAAGAAACCATTTCCGAAATTCTGGAATCATAGTGAGGCAACAGCAGGACACTCGCAAAGGACATGTTCTGCTGTTTCCACCCCCTTGCAGCAGAGGCGGCATTCAACTGTCATGGCCTTACCCATTTGGTGAAGGTGATACCTTGGGGGGGGGGGGGGGGGGGGGGGGGGGGGGCAGCGAGGAGACCTGCGAGTTTGCGAAGGTCTTTAAGCTCAGGGGCAGAAGAGCTTTAGCACGTTTCTTGAAAATAGTTGCTAACCTCTTGGCTTGCCTCTGCTTCGGAGTATTCTGCCAATAGATTGTTCGCTTATTATCCACCCATTTATTTACATGCCGAGTTATATAACTCTTGGTTATCCCCAGCCGGGGCTCAGGACCAATTGGGTAGGACTCCGACTCCTTTTCGGCAAGGCAGTCAGTTTCTTCATACTCTCAATTCCCCCATACCCTGGCACCCAGAGCAACGTCAGTTGCCCCGGGCGGTGGCCTCGAGAAAAAGAAGGCAACTCCAGGTCAACTTTGAGGTGATCGAAAAGGCAGAAACTGCCTTCAGAACTGCCTGGCTATCGGATATAATATAAACTCTCGCACCTTTGAGTAGTTTCCTGGCAATCTGTTGTGCACATATTTCTACGGCATGGGTTTCCGCCTGATAGATGGTAGCCACCGGACCCAGGGGCTTGGGCAAACTAAAGTTTGGACCCCTGGTTCCCAGACAAGCCATATCATCCATCACAGACCCATCTGTGTACCACACAAGTGAGCCTGGTTCAAATTGAGGCAGTCCTCTCTTCCAACATTCACGATCATTAATGATCACCCTAAAAGGTTGGTCAAAGTTCATTTTTTCCAAAATTTCGTCGGGAACTGACATAGTCACTGGTTCTGTCTTTATTGTGTCCAGTATTTCTAAGTGACTAACTTTTGAATGGGGTGTTAGATCGACCCCACTTGCAGCATCCTGATAGCCCCCAGGTAGGCTGTCCTTTGAATGTGAATATGCGAAGGGATGAGGTCAAAAAGAACCTCCGGTGCTGCAGTGGGAGTTGTATTTATAGCCCCTTTTATGCCAAGGCATGCCTACCTCTGAAGTTTTGTAAACATGAGTTGTGCAGTGGCCTGGCTCGTCTTTTGCCACCTTACCACTGACGCGTATGTGACCATGGGTCTGACAATAGCTTTATATCCCCATAATGACAGATGAAGCCCTTCTGTAAACACCACTGCTGGATGATATTGAGGGTATTCTGCATTCTGTTTGAAGAGGTGAGGCTGATGGGTCTCTGCGATTTAGGTATGGACGAGGAGCTTTTACCTGCCTTGGGTATGAACACCACCCTCACCTTTCTCCACGTCCTAGGGATGTAAACTAAGAAGTAGCTGGCTATATAAGCCTTGAGAATTGTAGGTGCTAGTATCCCCAGGCCCTGTTGCTGGAGACTTATAAAGGTTTAAATTACTTATTCGCCCATTTGACCTTGTTGGAAGTAAACACATTCGTGGCATGCTTCAGAATACGTTGATTAGACAGGCGGTGTACCAGCTCTGTATTCTGGATTTGAGTTATTTGTTCCCCTGTGAAGAAGAGAACCAGGGAAGTGTACTTCCATGAGCAACTCCAGGGTCTCCCTGACATCGCTCGTGTAACTTCCAACTTGTTTCGTTTACAATAATCTTAAATTGCTCATACCTCAGCCCTCCTCGCTCATACCTTGTTTCTTAGTTATAATGACTTAGATAAACTCTAACCATTTGTGTACCATTTTCATGTCCTTCAGTTACACACACTTCTGTACCTACGCTCATTCTACCGTGTACGGACAACGCTAGTACTGCTTATCATCAGATTGTCACATTGGGTTGTCGCTTGTTTTGTTTTTTACATTGTTTGTTAACAACATGCATTCACCCATTTCTATCTAGGTAGGTATACATTTTGGCTGTTTTCTGCTTCCCTCATTTCTCTTCTTCCCACTACTTTTCCTATAGACCATCATTTTAATGGATCATAATTAAATTCCTCCACCAGAAATTGTCTATATCTTTCTGCCATTCGGATGTGCCTAATTCACAAGATCGTCACGTGAAACTTCTTCTTTCTTCCCATCCAATTCATCAATTAATTCTGTTCGTGCGCGAGTTGCTTCTTTCAAATAATTGACTCCAAATTCATTAAGGACAGGACAAACTACCGTGAAATGGAACACTGTCTTTTCCTCTCGCCGATTGCAGATTGAACAATTGTTGGGCAGTCCCTCATTCCACCACTTGTAGTTGATCATCTTTGTGCTCTTGCCCTGAAGGTCAGTCGTATCTTGGCAAGGTCTTGTATTCTCAAATATTCTCTTCCTCCCTTCACGTGATGGTTCAATGCTGCATAATACTGGTAGTGTGCTGATTGTCTCACTTCTTTCTCCAAATCCTCCTTCCACACACCCACATCACCTTAGACTTCTGCACCGCATGCTTCATTGCTTGGACCCATTCTGCTGCGCTCGCTTCCTGCTGTATTCCCACATTCCCTCCACATCTCCGAGCCAGTTCAAGGTAGGCTTCAACTCATGCCGATCTGTGGGTAATCACTTTCTCCGCTTTGATCTTCGGATAGCGATTCGCCTGATACTTCAAAATCTTGGTCAGATAGTCAAGTTGTAATTTCCTTTAGTAAAACTCCAGGGGTTCCACACCGCACCTTACTGATGGGTCCTGTAGCTTTAAAAAGTGCTGTTTAAGGGTTTAAAGACTAATCATTGCAATCCCAAAAATAGTGTAGCCCCGTCGAAAACTCCCATGTGTAGTCTTTAATGTTCGGTATACCTATGTACCTAGAATATAATCAATTGATACTGGTTGAACGCGAGGTTTATCTATACGTCTTAGCTTGTAGGGAAGACATCAGACGTAGGTATGCACTACATTATTGAACAACAATTACTTATAGCTCTGTATGTCTATATGTTTGCCGGTCTGTCTGTAGTCTATTCCTTGTCTCCAGGAAAACATAATAAATATTAGCCCCAGACCCAGACGGTCCCCTATGGATTTCATCGTCGTCGGACGAATAGTTGTGTGTGCGCATGTGAATTTACCGAAACACCGATTTCTTACGACCAAATGACCCGATTCCCCTCTCAAAGCTTTGAGGGTGGTTTGAAATTGGGCCCAAGATGATAATTCCAAACGCTATTTTCTGAGAAACTTTTTCCCTGGTTTCGCTGAAATTTGGTAGGTAGTTGGTAGCTGTCACCATATTATTGCCTATGAAGTTCATCGCGATTAAATAATTAAAAACCCTGAAGCCTGTGCAACCCCGAAGTTTGTTGTTGTTGACTTTTCCGGGGCTTGTGGAGAATAGCCCCTAAGAAGGCCCCCTATGAATTTCGTCTGCGCATGCGAAAACTATATCACTTCCGAATCACATTCTTAGAATCACGAAGAGAGCTTAAGAAATATATGTACCGTCATGTTATTTTCAACTGCAACTACCCATCGTCGTCGATAATCGTAAGTTCTTTCGATTCGGCCAAAGAGAGCTAGCCCACTTCTTATAGTAGGTAGCTCGGCCTCTTCGTGTTCCAACTTTTTTCATGATGCTGTTTCTACCAGACCAAGTTTGTTAGCACTCCTTATCTCTCCCTTCGCCAGAGACTAACCGTGTAATTGGTTTTGGGCCCCTTTCTTTTACACTTCAATGAGTCTTTTTTAACATTAGACCGACCCTTCTACCCAACAAACTTTCAGTCGCCAAAAAAACCAATGATGAACCCTTTTAGAAACAGAAGTTGGATAGGAGATTACGCGAACCAGAGTATTATATTTCGATTTCTATTTTAATAGTGACCGACTCAAATGAACACTCCACACATAAATGTGCAGCACAAATTTTATGCAGATGAGTACTAGAATAACTGCAGAATCGCGTGACATCTTTCAAGAAAACACACTCGTAAGAGTAGGTATAGTCAACACATATTGTGTGGTGTTCTTTGGTGCACTTTTAAGAATGCTTCATATTATTGTAGAACAGTTTATGCGTGTATGCATCACCCCACTTTCGTCAGTAAGAATAAAATTTCAAATCACAATCGTGTTACAGTTTTTTGTTTCTTGTTCAGCCCTATGCTCTTGTAAGGAGCGACAGTTGTTGATCGAACAGTATGTAGGTACATACAACCAAGCTCAGATGCACAATCGTGACCTACGTATCCCAAACCCAAAACTTTCTTCATGCTCGATTCTTAAAGTTTATAATAGAAAATAATGATCCAAAACTTGACACATAACCTTCTGTAGACTGGAACTCGTATAGGTAATGTACGTAGAAGGGTGGTTTCTTATGAATGCAGAGCACAAGTCGGGTTTCTAAACATTTTTCGTTCTTATTTTCCATTAATGAGCATTCTTTTTTTTTTTTTTTTTAGTTTCATTTCTCATTTCTCGCGACGTTGGGAAAACAATCGGAACAGTTTCAGAGCAGAGGTTATGACAGTGGGGGGAGGCTGACATCGCGGTGTGGCGCAAGGAAGGCGGAAAATGAGTTTTGTGAGATAATAGCACCTATTAGAGACTCGCTCCGGGAGGGGACCCAACTAACAGCCCTCATTGCATTTTAATGTGGGAGTTGCCATCCCTAAGACACGTAGTGAACGCGCGAAATTGACTGCTGTAAAATTAATTCATCCCAGTCGAGGTCGCTCCGGTGCAAGTAGTGGGAGGTAAACGATGAAATATTTGTCTCTTGAGTTTCATTCAGAACGACCCCCTCATTAGCATAACAGGTGACGAGAGGAAGAGGTGGACTGACAAAGGAATTTCATGTTCGGAGGTCACCGACGGCCAGAAGATAACAAGTCGAGCGGACCGTTTCTGTCGATCAGTTGCCGGAAGTGGGACAGTAAATGAACAATGCGGGAATTGTCCCGAAACTGAACAGCGTTCCAAAATCTATGGTCAGCAATACCTAACAAGTAAATCCGTGGTGCACCACCCTTTGGTGCCAGTCTGGAAGAATGCCTGGGTTCAACAGAAAAAAAGAAAGCGAATCGATTTAGAATTAAGGCCTAGCAAGCGCACACAAGATTTAATAAAGAAAAGAATGTTTTTCGGCATCAATGCCTCCTCCTCTCAGCTTTTCACCCCTCTAACTGCAAGTTTCGAAGTTCAACAACAAGACAGATTTCTAAGTCGAACAAAAAAACACGTAAATCGCTAGAGAACTAAGCCCTGGAAAGTACACACAAGATTTTGTCGCGCGCGCGCGAACACGCACTCACACACACACACACACCTTATCCCTGAGCTCGACCTTGGCTTGGCTTGTTGGTCCATCTCTCCCGTGATAAACATATGATACATCAGATGATACTCCCATGATACAACAGAACTAGAGGGCTGTTGAGGTATTTTATCAGAATTACCTTCCAGCCTATTTCGCTCGATCCCGGACTCGCCCTATGTGAGCGTTTGAGGAGCGTTACATGAGCGTTACTCACACTAGCTATTGGTTATGTTTGATATTCCGATGTCACAAGGACCTCAACAACAGTTTGTACTATGCTCCTCATCGTATTATATAATCAAATTATTTTTTGGTACTCACCAATTCGTCATACTCACGTGTATTGGTGTACGTTTTTGACATAAAGATAACAGATGGAACCAAACGGAGATTTTCTGAAGCTTGTATCGCTCTACTTACTCAAGGACTGCTGTTTCATTTCGTTCTAGCTCGGAATTAATTATTGTGAGTGACGTTGTATAGGTATGCGAAAAAAATCCTTTCAGTGATATTCGTCTGTTTTCTAAAGCTTCCTTGAAAAAAAAAAAAAAAAAAAAAAAAAACGAGAGAAGAGTCTTTTCTTTAAACAAAAGCTTACCAATTACCAAGTTCTACAGAAGACCTCCCATGAAAGATCCGGTACTGGACATCTAGCTTTCTCATTCATCGTTTATCATCTAAACTATAACAGTGCGGCTGAAAAATTGAGCTCGGTAATCTTTACATAATAACTATGCATCCTCGGCGACTCCATCTCCAGTATTGGCAATGACAAGGTAATTCCCGCCCAGGACAAACTCAAGACAAACAGTTGACATGTGATTCTCACCAAACTCGAGAGATGGCATCACTACTCAGGAACTCTCAAGCACTCCAAGTCCATCAATCCTCTCCACTCCTTATCTACATGACTATAGCACTAATACAGGTCACAATAGATCTCTTGTGGTCTCAGTGACAAGGGGCTCCTCCCATCCCTCTTCGGAAAAAAAATAGCACTAATACGACCATTTTGTTAATCCGTACAATTAGTCGTTCTAATTTAGTGTAGTAAATGTAATCATAAATATTGTCAGTAGAATCCACTCCTTTCTGGATCCCTCAGGCAATAAAAGTAATTTTATGTGTGCACTAAATTATTCAATTAGATATATTTGAACTGAGGTTTTTATTTGATATATTTATATATCACCATAATGTGACTCACGTGAGGTGAAAATGTTACTCAAATACTTATGTTCCGAATACCTATGCTCGAGGGTGCAAAAGCGCGTGGGAATGGAACAATAATTGCGCGACACTTACTATGAATATTAACACATCCCTAGCCACAAATGGCTTATTTTATCGACATAAATATAAGCAATCCACCTAATGGCAACAACGACTATATCTACATAACCCAAATGTTATATACCAATTTATTTAATATCTACTGGGGAATGGCAAATCGCGGACACTTGCTTGGGAGACCACAGAATTATTTCCCATAGCAGAGACAAGGCCCAAAGTACTGATACCTATTGAGATGAGTTCCCAAAGAATGTACAAATCCTCATGACCTACCAAATAGTCATAGTGACTATTTTTGAAAAATGAGTTAGTATTTCCCAATTTTCTCACAGTCTGTGTTAATATTTCAGTTTTTATGATCGAAATATCTTGACACTCCAAGAACTTCCAGCCTGCAATAATAATAACTAGATAACTAAAATGTAAACGTATGTATGTATTCACTGGTATCTTCCTCCTGAAAGGCACTTTTGAGATAGGTAATTAGGTCCTACTGACTTAATACCTACCGTGTAAACGTCAAGTGGTAGTTACCTGGTATGTACCTACTTAACAAAGAAGCAAGCAATTTATTTTCTGATTATTTAATAGATTTTTCTTGAGGACTTTCCTATACCCACTAACTTAGGTACTTTAAATGTTTATAACTATGGCAATTGTAATAAATTGTTTGGGGGAAATTTCGACATCTTGACCATCAAACTTATTTTGAATTTTAAAATTCTCTACATAATCTTGGCACGAATTTGGATTTTCCAAAATGTTGTAGTGTATTGAGGGGCACATTGCTGAGCAATTTCCAAGTTCGACAAGCCGCTGCACTTATAATGACCTGACGATGACTACAGGAAGGAAATTTCAACATTTCTAATGAAATTTTGACAAGGTGAGTCTAATTCACATTCATTCAAATTTTTTGGTTTTACTGAATAAGCAACACCCTTTTGGCTCTCATGAAAGGGGGGGGGGGGGGTCCACAAGAGTAGGATTAGGACGTAGGAACAAAAAAAGTACCTTTAAATTATTTAAATAAAGTTATACGAACCTAATAAACATCAGATCATACATACCCACTATAAAAAATGTCGCTACTGTACGTATCGTAGGTACAAATCAATTTATTGTTTGGTTATCATAAAATCATCACATGGTACACATATTATTGTTTTACTTCGTTTTTCCATTTTTTATACCTATTCCTGAATACAAGGCGTTTTCATAGTGAGATAGTCCCGTCCAGTACTCGTACATCTTCTAAATTTAATTTTTCCTTCTTTTCCTTTTTTGGGTAAGATATTTCAAAGGCCTGAAAATTGGGAATAAAAACCAAACATTTTTGTAAACTTAAGTGAATTTAAACAATCTTGGCGTAAAGAACCGGACATTCTTCCCAATGAGGTCGTAACCCAACATTCATTATTAAGTAGGTACGATCAGAGAACAATGTCTACAGGCAAGAGACTCAGATTCGTCTCAAGCATCATCCCGGGGAGCAGTTGGGGATCCCATCTTGACCTTCCTAACGGATGCTACGGAGATCTTATGAATATAAGATGAAATGTTTGCTATTCAAATGGTTTGATTACGGACGCATGACGCTGTATAAGCCGGAATACAGATGAAATAAATTCTTTGGGGGTTCCTTTCTGTATTGCTTTCTCAACAAGTGGAGTTGAAATAATATTCATGAAAAGGAATCGCTGTAATATAATCCACCAAGGGTAATATATAGAACCAAGGGGGGGAGGGCTTCTGTCAGCTCAGCTCCGATGGACTGCAGGTCCAGACTTTTCTTGGCTTACTATCTCACGGGTGAAATAATAAACTATCGAAAACGAGGCCAAAAAAATGTCGAATCGACACAGTAAAAACCCCTTCTCCCCGTCTTTAACGGATAAAAGAGCAGAAACACGAGTGTGAATCACAAATCTTCCCAAGTAAGCCAAAGTTCCGTTCAAAGATCAGCTGATCGAAAGCAACTTTTAGCGAATTTTCGAAGAAAATGAAGCTATT
>JAEMON010000001.1:80224616-80246746 GCA_030264115.1 Lygus lineolaris | reverse complement strand
GTTTCTGCTCTTTTTTTCGTTCAACCCTTATGTCCTTACAGGTAGCGAACGGTTGGTCCGTAAACGCTCCGCAAGGTCTCATTCGACGATAAAAATTGTCTTCTATTTTAAATCGATGGAAAAAATATACCTTCCTATATGACATTTTCGAGCTAGGGATTTTTGAAAATTTCATCCCCTATTTTCTAACCCTTACAGAAGACTGACGGTAACGCCAAGCTTCGCCGCACAACTAGACCCCGAATGGGGCCGGTATACCAAATTTCATTAATTTATGACCATGGTAACTAACGAAAGTGCCTCGTACGGTGGACGGCGTACGGCGGACGGACGGATTTTTTTTTATTCGATTTTTTGATTCTACGTAAAACCTCAAATTTTGAGGAGGGGGGGTTAAAAAAAATTTTTTTTCGTGCTCGATTCCAAAGGTTCATTATTGAAAATAATTAACCAATATTCGGCCTCAACGCTCGATAAGGCGACGAACCGTTGCTTACGAGCTTCCCAGGCTATTGCAGCACCTCCCAGTGTAAAGTAGTAACCTGAATACGACCTCCGGTCTTCAGCACAACTTGCCCAGTCAGCGTCTGCGTAACCCTGAAGATGTCTTCCAGTGTTCTGGAACAACATGCCTTGATTCGCTGTACCTTTCAAGTATCGTAAGACCCGTTTTGCTGCAATCCAATGTTCATTTGTGTAGCAAGTGTTGAATTGGCTTAGCGAGTTTACGGCTTATGCAATGTCTGGTCGAGTTGAGACTGCAAGGTACATGAGAGATCCGATAAGTTGTTGGTACGGATACTTTCCCATCTCAGTCTCGTTGGCCTTTTCTGATTTTGTCAATTTCAAACCAATCTCTATAGGGGTTGAGACAGCTTTCGAGTTTTCCATGCCGAAACGTTTTAAAATGTCCTGGGTGTATTTTCTCAGTGGAAGCGTGCTGGGCCCATAACCTATTATAACAATTATTTTAGGCAGAGATGCACATAAGAACAGAACTTTCATTATTTATAACATTTGTAGAACTCGCAACTCAACAGTTACCTAACTGGAGTAGGTAACAAAATATTGTAGTCGACAGTAATGCATACCTACTACATCGGTTATTTACAGTCATCCTGGTCAGAGCTCGAATATTCGACCTGAGCGAAAGAGGATGCCCTAATGAAATCAGAGGACGGATTGTAGTAATGAGGGGCAACATGTCACCTACACCAGGACTGGGGTCAGTAATGACTTCAACTGCCGTAACCCCCTTTCGTTAGGGTGATGCCGCAACTAAATCGATCATGAGATGATTTCTGTTCCATGCCCTCGAATTATCCATTAACTCCTTTTTAGGTCTGAAAGAGGTCATTTTTTTACCAGGATTTTATACGTTCGAACTCTTATTGCCTCATGTTCCAATAATCTCATCAAGGTGTTCTCATACATTAGTGTTGTAATAAAATGTAAATTGGCCATAAATACACACAAGGAGAGCAATAGTCAAAGAATAATTGTGGTCCACAAGATCATGAATTGGAAGGTTCCATTCATGCAGCATGAGTTGATGACCGAATCTTCAAAGAATAATTTTATCCGATTTGGTAGGTGATTCTTATAGGACATCTCACGCTGATTCCGAATATACCATATGTTCCTATGTTTAACATGGTTATTTACGCCAAAAACCTCAAAAACACGTTTTTTTTTTAAAGCGATTTTGGACTCTAAATTTTCAAAACTTGACCCCTTGGAGTTACTTCCGAAATTCTGGCCAACGAACTCATCCTTTTTTTTATATTATTGACATTTTTTAAATTTTTCTGATTTTTTATATCAATCCCTCGGTCAGATACCGTCTGGAGTGTCACATTATGTGTCATATTATATACATATGAAAAAGTGTTAAATTCCAGGAATCTTTTAAGAATGGTCTTAAACGGATTTCCATGGACAAAATTTTCAACAATTTGCATTACTAAAATTTTGAAGCCATTGCAATAGCTCTATTCTCTTCGAAAATCCTCCAAAAATCAGAACCTCCCAGAAACCGAATGATACCGGATGGACCGAATGGCAGGTGTAATTGTGAAGCATAGATCGTGTAACAATCCACGAGTACCTTGAAAACTATTTGTATTACTGTTGGAGCCAGTGGGGTAACTGCTTGTAAGTAGGTACTCAGGAAGCCCCTACCTACATGTACCTATTACTGGTTATCCTAGGTGATCTGAGTTAGTTGATATTGATAGATAGCTTCGAAGGACCACCCCCTTTTTAATCTAGGGAGAACAGATATGTGAAAAGTGATAAGAGAGGTTAGATGTGAAAGGGTGATAAGGTGATAAGAGCCAGTAAAAGTGGTACACTTAGAAAAATAGGTAATATGTATTCAAAATAAATACCACATGCTGAAGAATACAGACAACAGGTAGAAATTGATAAGAGATGTGCTACCTACCTACCTACTCTTAAGAAGTGGCCACTGTAGAAAGATGAAGAGAGATTGCAAGGTTGTTATCAGTTTGTTATGCATGTATATCTCACCCACTTGGGTGTTCAAACGTTGTTGTTACAATGAAAGTTATTGTTCTTATGTTTACTGGAGAAGATGAAAGTTTATAAGATGAAAAGGTTTACAGATGAAAGATCCTTGTCGTGTAGAGACGTGAGTACGTGTGTGTTCCAGATCCAAAGATAGGCAACAGGTTGCACTGATGAAGAGGGGGGGTGCGGGTCATGCAAAATTATAGGTATTTAATTACCCAACTTACAAGTGATCTCAGAAGGGCGTGAGTATCCTTGTCCTTTACCTGGTGAAGGCTTGATTACCAGAAAGGAGAATGAATATGATGTGGGATCCAACGTCAGGAGCAGAGTACCCATCCAGGTGATAAGCTTCAGAAAGACCGGGTGCCAAAGCCGGTGTAGAGCATGTCTTGTGAGCGGTGAGATGCGAACGAACGATAAATACGGAAAGCTAGCGCTAGCACTGTTTGTTACAAGGTTGTGCGATATAGGTGATCGCTACAACGGATCGCGACGTCGCGGACAAGAGAAAATAAGCAGGTACATGGAGAATTAGACATTTTAAAAGTTGAAAAGGCAAGAGGCAAAACGAGAGGCGAGAAGTTGGTGTAACACAAAGAGATGATGATGAAGATGGCTGCGGTGAAGTCACGGTTCGGCCCAAAACCAACTGAGGTACAATCACGAGCTGGTCACTGATGTTATTATTAAGTTGCACAGCATTGCATAATAATATAAAGAAAATATACATGCATTGGTATTTATGCATAAGAGCATTAAAAGAAAGATATAAAATGAAACAACCATGCATAAAGAAGAGATACAATGGAAGTGAAGGTAGCACGTCAGACATTGGCTCGAAATACAGGTATCCTTATACACCCATGCCTGATCAGGGCTCACATTGATAAGAATAAGAAACAGTGATAAAGACAATAATAATGGTTTTGTGCCTAGTTAGTGTGGTGTTTGTGAATTTAGTGCATTTTGAGGATATTTCCTCCTCCTTTTTCTGAAGTGAGTCGAAAATACGATGCAGGCGTAAACAATTACAAATGTTGTAATATAACAACAATGTTCCAACTTTGGACAGTTGGATCTGCGTCTCACAGTCTATCAGTGAGTGTCCGCAAATCTCTTCAACACGCATAATCTCCACAATTTTCATTTGAACTTCAGGAGATTTCAAGGATTATGTGGGCGGGCTATGCCCTAGATGCTCCCCAATTAATTTCATCACTGTCAGTTAACTATCAGATTCTACGCATGCGAAATGTGAAATTCTGCAAACATTAATCTCACTAAGTACCTAATGATACAACTCCCCTATATGGAGAGTAGTCGAAGATTGACCTACTGATGATCCCATATAAATTTCATCGCAATCAGATCAACAGTGGCCAACAATTGCCATCCTATTTCGCTCAAATTTTCTTCGAAAATATCACCCATGGAGTTTTGACACTCTCACTTGCTACTACAGCGCCTGCGCATGTAAAATACCATTTAAAAAAAAGGCGATCATTCATGATTCACTGGACCGATCTCACCTATTTATGCATATTCAATTATTTATGCCGTTATTTCAATGATCTTCAAAGTCATATTAGATATGCGCCACACAAACTTGGCAATCATTTGGCTTCTTCGTTAGTACCGATGGTTCTTGCAAGCGTACGAACAATATTATCCCTGTCAAGACAACATGTCTCAAACGTATAGACAATACTAATAGGTTGTTGGATGACTCATCACTCGTACGAGTACCTTCGCGGATTTACATGAGCCAGTCGCGCAACAACATAGTTAAGAAACATCAGAATTAATCCCACCTCCACCACTATTCATGAGAGCCCATCATAACGACGTTACGCAAGGAAATAGAAACAGCGGAAAACCGGAGATATTTAATAAATTATTCATTTTCAACGTCACTAGGTGACAACAAAAGAAACTAGAGCTTAATTAAACTTGCGCGGGTAATTTATGAGGACGTTCCCTCTGGCAAGGAATGCCTGGAAAGATTAAGGACTCTGGGAGCCTCTCTTGGAAATTATCGTTGTTTTAAATTAAGTAGACCCCTCTCAGTTTCTGAAAGCAGGCAAAACGTTTTGCCATCCCTCAACCTATTGTAGATGAATTTGTTCGCACTTGATAAATATACTAGAATTTTTCGAACACACGGAGCTAGCTGAGCAAAAGTCGAGGAACAGAAATCAATATCGGGAGTCCTTATTACCTGTTTTTAACATAATATTTTATGTTTACTGTAATAACAACGGTCGCCTTGGCTGTAAACAAGATAGATCGGGTTGAACTCGCTCGTTTGAAAAAAAATTAAGATATTTTTGTTAGATAAAATCGATAATCCGAACTGTATTTCATACAACAGGCGCGGATTGCGTGGTGGGAAACTCCCTTTTGGGCAGGTATAAGCCCCACGGTGATCGATTTTGGTTCAACCGCCCACTTTGAGGACTAGCTAGCAAATGGTGTGGCCAGTCATAATGAGCTTAGTATGCGCAAACAATTTGAACGACTGTCGGATTTAATCAGTGTATACAAAGAATTAATCTTGTTGGAGATGATGATTAGTATACGTGATAAATGCACTGCAGCAGGATTCATATAGTTGAGTATAGGTATATTGACACGAATATAGGGCTGGTTCAAAGCAAACACACACCCGATGATGCTAAATATTTGCGAACTTTCCATTGGTTCTACGTAGTTTATTTAATGGGAGTTTTATTGGCGTCGTGAACCTGCATTCAGCTGCTTCAGCGGATCATACCTTTGTTCTCAAATAGTTCTACATTCCATAACAATTGCAGGTAAATAATATATTTTTACAGGGAATTTATAACAGTATTTCATAATTCATTTCATTGTCCTTTTTCGGCGAGGATGGAGTCCAAATTGAAAGAACTGGTCGTTGATCGGAGATTATCTTCCAGTATAGTGCTCTGATTGACATGTTCTTTTCGCAGGCTACTATGATATTCTGCACGAATTCCTCTTTGTTTCGACATCTTCGGCACATCGGAGTGTCGGTTGGGTTGAGTTGGTGCAGGTTTCTATTCGTTTTAGTATGTCCGGTTCGCAGTCTGCTGATCGTTGTGTAGATCAACATAGGCTTGCTCGCCTGGATATCGTCGAATCAAGGCCCCGCACTTTGGTACTGGAAACATGGACT
The DNA here is from genome assembly GCA_030264115.1 of Lygus lineolaris. Lineage (NCBI taxonomy): Eukaryota > Metazoa > Arthropoda > Insecta > Hemiptera > Miridae > Lygus > Lygus lineolaris. The sequence goes on along the minus strand of JAEMON010000001.1, from coordinate 80,241,036 downwards.
TTTAATTATGTTCTGCAGAATACGCCTGAACTCCTTTCTACATACAGACAGGAGCGTGGAAAGGGACCAGCGTCTAAGGTCAGTGTGGTACTTAGGTGACACTGACGGGCCCAACATTGTCTACATAAACAAACATAGTTAGCAAACAAACTGGTTGTTCCTTATCAAGATGATAAGAAATCATTTATTCCTGGAACAAAAGACCGTTACCTAGACACCTCATCACACCCTTTCCTATTCGATTCTTTAACAAGAGTTGTGAGAAACGGGAGATGTGATAAGCCTATTTCCTTATTCCATCCATTTGATCCAAGAGAAAAGGGTCGACATTATGAAAGTCTTCCTCGAGGGATAAGAGCACATCAGTGAAGAGCGAGAGGGGCATGGGCAGCCTTATCGATTGCAACGGCTCTTCCCTCTAACTGTGTCTTCAAGAATCACTTCACTCAAATCTCGAGAGGGTGGGGGTTCCCGTATTTTTCACCAAGTGAATTTCTCACCCCATAGTTCGTGATAAGGACCCTTTCTGAACCAATGAGATCGCGGGAATGGTAGCATGATACTGGGGCTTTAGGTCGCCTTTGGTCGGCGAGGAGATGCCGTAAAATAGGAAGAAAATAACTGTGGGTGAAGCATGGTTCGAAGGTAGTTGCTATATGCCTTCCTTCCCAGAGTACTGCCAGCTGTTTCCTTGCTTGAGGTATGGGTTTTGGTGTTGGAATCCTTAGAGCGGCCATATCACTGGATTTGGGAAATAACTGACGTCATGGCAAAACAGCCCCAGTCATGCAGCATGATTTGATGAGCGAATTTTCAATGAATCACTTTAACCGCTTTGGGTGATTCTGATAGGAAATTTGCGTAGATTCCGAATATGTATCATATATGTTCCTATGTTCAAGATGGTACAACATAAACCTTGAAAATACGTTATTTTTTACTCTTAAGTTCAAAACTTTGACCCCTCAAAGTACTTAATAATTCTGGCTAACGAACTCATCCTTCATTTTGTAATTATTGACGTTTCGCTTTCTTTTTTTCCCAGTCCAATCCTAGGGTCAAATATCGTCTGGAGTTACACATCTATAAATATAAGTGTATACTACACGAATATATAAGCACAAATATATTCATATTCTCATTTCTGCATACTAAACGAATATACAAACACAATTATATTTATATTCTCGTTTTGACTGATAGGAAATTGACTCCATGAGAAAAATAGTGGACATTTTTCTACATATCACCACCTCCAACCCACTTATTGTTAAGCTGTATGTGTTTATTGAATCTTCTCGAATAATTGTTGCCCATATTTACCTCAATTATTTGAAACATGGGTCGGAGGTGCTGGTATGTCCAAAAAAGCACTGTTTTTCTAGGGAAATCAATTGTTTATCTGTCAAAACGTATCAGAAGTGTTCTAATTGAGTCAGTGTGAAAATTACGTGGGAAACGGTACCTAACTCCTCCAGTCATGGTATGGTCGAGACACCCTAAAGCAACCGATTTTCTTCCTAACCTCACGTCTTTTTGCATCCAAACGTAATTTTATCCTTCAATTAGTACCTACCCTACAAACAAACAAATATTTCCGTTGAAAAGCTGAAAAAACATAGATGTTTTTTCCGTCAAGAGGAACGGCCGAGAGTACCGGAATAATGGTTTAAAATGGCATTTCATGTATTGAAAGAAGAATGTAGGAATTAATATCAACTCAGGGATCAAAAGCTCCTATAAAAAACTCCCATTAAAAGACTTCCGGGAATTGGCTTGGATCTCATCTTCTTAGGGCTTATATAACGATATTTTCAGAGGTACTATCATTCTTAATTTCACAATGTAAATTAAGGGATATATGACCATTTGAATGTTATAAGGTCGAGAAAACAAAAAAATTTAAAAGTGGAAATACTCCTTGAAAGTAGGGGTTGAACAATTTCTAGAATCAACTTCTTGTTGCAAATTAGTTGAAGAATCGATCCGCAAAGTTTGAGCACAAAAAACATGGACACTCTGTATACAAATTAGGTCAAATACCACGGTGACAAACTAATAAAGGTTTTTACTTATTTATTTATTTATTCAACACGGGCAAGACCATTAAACAGAATAATTCCAAAAGAAAAAAAAAACAATAGCGGAACAAATCATGATTTAAAAAAACATAAAAATAGATATGTACAAAGCTAGAAAGTAATATAATGTAAATGAGATGGATGTTACAGTAGAAACTATGATGCATTTGAGACTACTAAAGAAAAAAAAAGTGAATAGATAAAATGATTATGAGAAGCTAATGGATGAAGATGTAATTAATGACTTTAATGAATGTAACGAATGAGTAAAAAAAATCAAAATTAGGATGAACTTCTAGGAACAGATTGGCTGAACGTTGAATTCTGGTGAGTGGACGGTGCTGAAGGTAATTTGTTCGTTTGAAGGTTTTGTTAAAGGTTTATATGATTTAGAGTAGAGATGCTTAGAATATTAGTTTATCATCAACAGTACCTATATCAACAGCGTGAAAAAAATTGCTCATTTCTATCGTTGCCATAATAGCACCACTGATGCAGGCAATGGATTCTAAATCATAGTCAATATTTAAAGATGAGCGATGAATGCATCAGTTACATTTCAGGGGCCCACGTTAATTGACTCGGAAGGTAGTTATCCATCAGAATGTTTGGACAGCGGAATCAGAGAGGGAGCGGTGAAAAAGGGTCATCAATTTGACTGCCGACCTATTACCGAGTCACCGTGACAAATTAGCCACACAATATCGTTCCCGCGGCGCTATCGGAAGAAGGCGGGACTACGGAGGCGGAGGAAGAGTCACTCGACCCTGATAGGTCGTGACGGTGCTTCATTTCGCTAGACCCCAACCCAAGAACAGAATTTTTATAGAAATACTGACTCCGGTTAGGACAAGTCAGTGGCGGATTACAGGGGGGGGGGGGGATGCTTTCAACGAGATATTTGAGGGAAGGAGGAAAAAAGAAAGGGAAAAGGGAAGATAGTAAATAGAGGGTCTAAACGAAAGACGGAGAGGAGGAAGATAATAGATTTGGTTGATTTTATTGCTTCCTCACTACCGAAGGTAGGAAGCTTTGTACTCGTGAAGGAAAAAAAAAATTTTTGACCTCCAAAATCAAAATTTCCACTTACTTTTTACGTTTCAGAGCTTTCTGAACAATTTTGGTTCCGTGTCTGTCTGTCTGTCTCTCGGTCTTTCTGTCTGTCTGTCTGTCTGTGCTCAATTCCTTATCCCAGGCAAAACTATATGAAGATGTTGTCCGAATTTGATGAAATTTTCAGGGATTGTGCGGGTTAGTCCGGTGACGGTTCCCTATAAATGGCATCGCCATCGGACCACTAGTAGTGTGAGCGCATGCGCAAACGTGAATTTCCTGAAACCCCTGTATCTCAGTTCCAAATTGACCTATTTCGCTCGAATTTGCAGGGTAGTTGTGGACTGAGCCCAAGACAATAACCTATGAATTTCGTCACGATTGGATCAGTAGCTACTGCGCAAGCGCAAACTTGAAATGTTTTGTCATAGGCGTATCTCTGGAAGTACTCGACCAATTTCGGTTTTCAGGGATCACTCAAGTTAGACGCTGGAGGGTCCTATGAATATCATCGCCATTGGACCACTAGTAGAGTGTGCGCATGCGCTAACGTGAATTTCCTGAAACCACGATTTCTCTGTTCCTAATGGACCGATTTCGCTCAAATTCGGAGGGTATTTGGAGGTTGATAATTACCTTCGAATTTCAAAACGATTCTATCAGTATATCTACAGGAAATGAGTTTCATAGTCATAACACCGAAACTCGACCGATTCTGGTGAAATTTTCAGAGGTTGTTAGCGGTAGCCTCTAGACAGTTCCATATTAATTTAATTGCCATAGGACCATTAGTAGCGTGTGCGCATGCGCTAACGTAAATTTCCTGAAACTAAGATTTCTCAGTTCCCATTGGAAGGATATTGCCCAATTTCGGAGGGTGATTATAAGGGCTGACTTCTAGACAATTACCTATGAATTTCGCCGCAAAATTGGATAAGTGATTGGATTAAGTGAACCCCGAAACTATTCTGCCAATTATTCTGCCTATTGTGGCAGACATTTTTTCCGTTTTCCTGGGGTAATTTTATTCCCTGGCATTATCATATCGTGAGTTCAGATACCTACCTGAATATAGGGGAGAGTGGCGAGAGTGGGGACAGTGGGACTCACTGGACAGTGCTATAAAGGGTAGGTTACCAAAAACTGAACTCCTTGATTCACCCAAGTAGATGTAGGAGACGAAGAAGAAGAAGTAGAGTGAGTGCAAGTAATAACATGAAGGTCTCCTTGTTATCCATCGCATTTTTCACATTTTGAACTGTGTTGTTGAACTATTGTTCCTTCGTTTCCGATCGATTTTAGTCACCAAAGTGTAATTTGTAGAACTTTTTAGTAGTGTAACGTGAATGTTGGCTCCAAGAGAAAAATGTGAGACACTTTTAGCGTCTATAGAAACGAAAATCCATTGGTAATACCTGTGATTTGCATTGTGAGGGACTCTTTGGACAGACTGAATCCAACCTATTTTGTCTCGTCTTATTTCATATTTTAGAGTGGGGTCGGTGCGGACAGTTTTTTGGTTTATTATTTTCAATAATGAACCTTTGGAATCGAGCACGAAAAAAAAAAGTTTAACCCCCCCTCAAAATTTAAGGTTTTAAGTTTCAAGATACGTAGAATCCAAAAATCGAATAAAAAAAAAATCCGTCCGTCCGCCGTACTCCGTACGCGGCACTTTCCTTATTTACCATGGACCAGAATGGTAATTTGGTGTACCGGCCCCATTCGGGGTCTAGTTGTGCCGCGAAGCTTTTCGTTACCGTCAGTCTTCTCTAAGGGGTAGAAAATAGGGGATGAAATTTTCAAAACGCCCTAGCTCGAAAATTTCAAATAGGAAGGTATATTTTTTCCATCGATTTAAAATATAACACAATTTTTAGCGTCGAATGAGACCTTGCGGAGCGTTTTAGGACCAACCGTTCGCTCCCTGTAAGGACTTAAGGGTTGAACGAAAAAAAAAGAGCAGAAACACGAGTGTGAATCGCAATTCTTCCCGAGTAGGCAAAATCTCCGATCAAATATCAGCTGTTCAAATGCAACTTTCTTTCTATTCCACCGAACCAAGTTTGTTTTTTACTTTCAGAAACTCTCCAATAATAAAAATCACAAGAAGGTACCTACTCATTGTCGCCAAGAGATGATTGTGAACCTCGCGGTAGGTAGGTATTTGATGTCAATAGGATGTTTGTAGATGGGCGGTCTATACAGAAAATAATTAACCGTTGTGTAATAATTTGCAGAGTTTTGGTAAATTGTCGTTTTTGTGAAATAGGAATTACTTGTGGATATGTTTTATCTAAATCAAGTTTAGTACAGCAATTTGAAAAAAACTGCCCAAACTGTCCCCACTCTCCCTACAGAAAGAAGTATTCCAGTGAAACTGAAAAATATGTAGGTATATTTTTTTTTACAATATTTTAGTGAGCTGTGAAAAGAACGTATAGTGTGAGAGAACGTGATAATTGTGTAATATATGGAAGGAAACAATAAATAGTGATATTGGATGTTGAAAACGCGCAGGTCTTCCCTCTACGTCACGAATGGTGTGTGCGTAAGATATTATGGGTTCCATAGTGATGTCGGTGATCAAGGACTCTGCCTATCAGTCGAACAGTAATAATAGTTGTGAGCTTAGTTAAAGTTATCCCTCATAATTTATCTACTTGAATAACGTGTTGCAGGGCAACGAAACTGGAGTGAATCAATCAATTTGATGGATTTGGGCGTTATACTCCTCAGCAGAGCTCCATGATGACTTTCACAGCGGAAGTTCTGCTTCGAGTCGGCGAAATTCGAGTCTCGGGTTCACCACGCCAGGGAGGTGTTGAGTTCCTGGGTTCCACAAACTTTCTTGGGTCAAACAGTCGTAAGTGCCATAATAGTTGCACTCCGTTTTTGTCGCCTCCCCTACAATCCTTCGCCTTGGCACTTACCTCCTTATGAAAGTGGCACCCTTCACGTCTGTCTGAAGCCCGTAGAAGGGGAGACTGATTTCTGAAAGCCAATCACCAACCGCACCCTCAACATTTGATTGCGATCAGACACTCCCTAGTAAAGCAGAGAATATCACGCCAACATACGTGGAGAAGCTACAAACTGATCTATTTGCATTTAAAGGTGCGCGGACGCCCGGCTCGACAACGGCCTCAACGATGCCACTACGCTGCTCAAAATCCTTTTTATTATTGTTCACGTTTGTGATTTCGAAAATTAAACGATTTACGTATGTTGTACGATCATAATTACATACTTTACGATTTTAATAATAATTTTAAGTTTATCCCATCCAGAGAAAACTGGAAGAAACCTATGAAAAACCAGGTTTTCATCAGTTTCTTCCAGTTTTCTCTGGATGGAATAGACTTAACCCTTTGGCGGGCGCGCGATTTTCTATCACATAACCAGGCGCGCGCCGAACTCAGTTCGGCAACGCATTTCATGGGTTTTCTGCACACCATCTAACTAATTTTATAAAGGGAATACACAGTGTACGCATCAAACCATATAGTGAACATATTTTTCTGCATTTTTTAATCATCACAGACTAAAAACGTAAGTTATTTACACATTCAAGTATACCTCAGTAAATGTGAGGAACATTCTTTTTTAGGGAAGAACCATGAGGGACATTATTTTTTACGAACAAAAGTAACTACCTATTAGTTACTAAAATAATGTCATGGTTCTTTCCTAAAAAAGAATGTTCCTCACATTTACTCATATGTAAATGTGTAAATACCTTACGTTTTTTGATAGTTACTAACTATCACAAAATTAAAAGCAACCGCCATGTAGGTAAGTTCTTCATCTGGTTTCATTCAATGAAAAGTAGATATCGTATAATGTTATACCTAGAGGACAAATATGAAACGTTAAACTGCACATGATTGAAAATAAATTGTAGCTGTCTGAATAAAACACAAAATTGCAAAACATTTACTACATACCTACATAAAATATAGGTAAGTAAGTACTTACTCTCAAAAACAAACCACAATCATATACCTAGCTACTTAGAACAAGAATGAATAAAAACACTGAAAGTATCAAGTTGGTATCATGAGTAGTGTTTTAGAATTTGCAGCCCAGAGTCAATATTGTGTCTTACACAACAAAAAACATTCGTAGTTTGACTTTACTGGCTGGTTTACTCATCATTTTACATATCATCAACCTCCATATTATCATCCTAAGCTGAGCAGTTGTCACAAGTGACTATTTTTTCGCAGTAATTTTCGCACACAAACTGTTTACAAGTCTTAAATTTAAAGTTACAGTTGCGGGCGCGTGCTGGACAAAGTACGGCAAACGGATAACCATCAACTTTGAAGACTCACAAAACCCTGGGAAAGGCACAAAAAATGCAAAGAAGCATAGCAATCGATTCTAGAACCGATAGAAGAAGAATACTTGTCACCCTCGACCCCTCAATTTTCTCTTGAACCGAATAGTTCAAGTAATGCTGATTTTGCCGACCGCAGTTTGGCTGCGCGCCCGCCAAAGGGATAAAATGATGATTCACGTCGTAAAGTATGCAACCATTATTGTATAACATATGCAAATCTATGAATTTTCGAAATCACAAACGTGAACAATAATAAAAAGGATTTTGAGCTGCTTCGGGGCATCGTTGAGGCAGTTCTCGAGCCGGGCGTCCGCGCTCCCTTAACTCATGGAAGGCCATCAAGGTGGTGACACACATTATATCCCACAAAAATTTCGGTCAATTCATGTTCGAGTGTGGAGCGTATAATGAGGACTCGTTGTTGACCCACGGTTTGCCCTATCTGGCAAAAACTTAGGTCCGCTCCAAATTTATATGAAATTTTGCGCTGATTTTGAATATAACCACCCCATGCTCCTTAAACCTACCTAAAACGGCTAATCAGCTCTGAAAACAATAAAAAGAGACCTAAACAATTCACGTTTTTGACCAATGAAACCGCTCAAAATGATTTTCGTACAGAAGTAAAGTTGTAGACCTGAGAATTCTGCGTGGGATGAGACCAACGACTGTTGACCAACACAGTAGCCAAGATTTTTGGTGATTTTCCAAAGTTTTCCGTTTTCTCGAGGCTTTCGTGTTCACAACTACTACTAAAAAAGGAAAACTTTGAAAGCTCATCAAAAATCATGTCTACTGTGATGGTGAATTGTCGTTGGTCTCAGTCGACGCAGAATTCTCAGGTCTTCAACTTTTCTTTTATAGGTATTACAAAAATCATTGGGGGCGGTTTCACTGGTCAAAAACGTGAATTTTCTTGTTTTTTTTTACGTTTCCGGAGCTAATTAGTTATTTTAGGTGAAGTAGCATGGGGTTTATTCATAATCTGCGTTAAAGTTCCAGTACATTTGGAGCGGAGCTTATATTTATTTTGCAGGGGATGACCATTTGTGACCACTGTGGGATGGAGGGATGAGAAAATGGGCGCTAGACCAAATTCCTTCAAAATGCTCTAAGAAACTCAGTAATAACAACTCTTGACAAAGAAAAAAAGTCTGCCAAGTTGGGTGTGGCACATAGCTTCCTCGTATCCATAACATGATTTTATATATATAAAACACGTATATATTAATAAATCATCAAAGGGATTATTAGTACCTATACAATACCTGAAAATTCCATCAAAATCGGATGAAAATTGTCGAAGTTATGAGAGCTTCAAATTTGAGAGGAATCGGACCATTAGGTCGCGAGAAATTGATGTTTCGAGGATTTCATGTTTACTCATGCGCAGAGGCTGCAATTGGTGATGAATTTCATAGGGAACCATCTAGGGGCTAACCCACTTAATCCCTGAAAATTTCATCAAAATCGGATGAAGAGTGTTAAACTTATACGTGTTGCAAGGATTTCAAGTTTTGCGCATGCGCAGTCAATACCGCTGATCTGATTTTGATGAAACTCGTAGGGTACCATCAAACCTTTGATCTCCAACTACCCTCCAAATTTGAGCGAAATCGGATCATTAGGTCGCGAGGAATTGATGTTTCGAGGATTTCACGTTTACGCATGCGCAGAGGCTACCATTGGTCGGTTGGTAATGAATTTCATAGGGGACCATCTAGGGCCTAACCCACGTAATCCCTGCAAATTTCATCAAAATCGGATGGAAATTGTGGAAGTTATGCGTGTTGCAAGGATTCCCGGACAGACAGACACGAAACCAAAATTGTTCAGGAAGGTCTAAAACGTAAAACGCGAGTTAAAATTTTGATTTTGGAGATTAAAAAATTTTCACATCCCAGAAGTGAAAACAATGCTTCCGCTACCTCGGTAGACTCGGAAGCAAAATATCACAGTCATAGAAGTGCAAGCAAACGCATTGACAACTAAAATTCTCTGCTACGATAATAGTCGGTAATAATAATTAATGTCACTTACGTATCATTTACCAACAACCATATATTAAACTGAGCTATTTTAGTTGCATGGGGTCATTATATTTGAAAGAAAAATCGTCAATCAACTAAGATAGTTTTTTCCCAACTGATCAATATGGCGTGTCCATTCAAGGTTATCACTCAAGCATGATCCCAAAAAGTTGTGAAAATTGACGACGTTTCTTTCTGGAGACATTGTACAAAAGCTGATGAGGATTTGGTGGTGTTTCAAAAACAACGAAGATGTTCGGAATTGATAGGAGGAATTGTTACGTTCTAATGTATGACAAAACCTCGGTTGTACGAGTATATTCTGTGTACGAGAGCATATCAGATTAACGTGAACATGAATTTTCGAATCAAGTTACAATCCTGGAGTCTAGAGAAAGAACGTGCGAGGAAATTGAAGACTGACAAGCACGCAGAATACTTTCCCATGACACAAAATAACCTTTTACTGATTCATGTAGAAAAAAAGGATCCCATGAAATATTCAAGGGAGAAACAAGACTGATATGGCGTATGATAACAAGCGCTTACGCGTCTCTCTGGTGTCTCCACATTTTGAATTCCCGCACACAACCATGTGCTAAAACCCTTAAATATAAATGATGTTTGTAGAAAGGTAAGTAGCCTACGTAATCACCGAGTGTGTGGGATACATTGGCCTTTAATGTCGAGGGCTGGTGCCTCTAGCTTCCTGGGGCTTCTTTTGAAGGGTGAATGAGGAAGGGAGAATACGAAAATGTTAGTATAGTCGAAAGGTTGATAGTAGTAGAAAGGCGCTGAAAGTTAGTGGCCAGGTGGCAGGGCTGGTACAGTTTTAAACATTTGGTTTCGACGTTTTTAAAATATTTTTAAATTGTGTTTAAAAAGCTGTTTTAATGGCATGTTGAGGTGGATGACTGTTTCAAACATTTGTTTTTAACAGTGTTTATGAAACAGCACATAAAAACGTTTAAAACATAATTTCTGAACGTTGTTTTAAAAAAATTAAAGAGGATAATTCAGATGTCAGTCTCCAACTACCCTCCATTTTTTTAATTACTTAGATCGATTTATTTGATATATTATACAACATTTTTTCTCTCATAAACTCTGGTCGGCACCCAGATTAAAATTGGTATGACTTGCCCAGCATACTCACCCTAAGTAGGCTTGGCCTGTTTTGAAACTTTGAGCAAAATCGGACAACTAGGTAGTGAGAAATTGATAGTCGGAGGATCTTACGTTTGCGCATGCGCAGAGGCTGCTATTGGTCTGAAAGCGATGGAAATCAAGGGGATCAACCGCAGAACCCTTGAAAAGTTATTCGAAAATTTCAAATAGGAAGGTGGATTTTTTCCATCGATTTTAAAAACTTACCAATTTTTAGTTATCCGTACCAACCGTTCACTGCTGACAAGGACACCAACAGAATGTGAATTGCAAACCTTTTGAAGAACTTACTTATGCTAAATCCCTATTGAATCGAGTTATGTTTACTTATATATAAGCTTCCTTAGTTACTGAATTACTGAAGGACCAACTACTCGCGGATAACAATAATTACGGTGGGTACTTACTACAGGTTTTCCAAGTCAAATTCAGAATTCAGAATTTCTCAAATCAAATCCAGAATTTCAAAAATCAAATTGAAAATTGTACAAACAATATTCTGTTCTCATTTTTTATTTTATCCTTGCCTGGGCAAAACTGTGATGTCCTTTTGATGGAATTTCCTGGGATTGTCCTCGAACGGTTATCCCTAGACGGTTCTCCATAAATTTTATCGCCTCGAACTAATTGCAGGTACCTAATGTGAGCAAAGCATAATGAGCAAGTGAATTTTCGGGAAGACCGATTTACCACGACCTAACTGCCCGATTCATCTCTAACTTGGCGGCTAACCCCAAGATCACATGTTTCTTGTGACATTCCTCTTTCCTCATCGTTCTGTTTAGTTTCCTCTTCCCTGAAATTCTGTTTTTGACTCTTACAGAGTCTGGCGAAATGGTTTTTTCTCGACATGGCGATGTTATGAACCATTTTTATAGGCAACTTTGCGCGGAATCCGAATATAGCTCATGGTCCTATACCTGAAATCGCTAATTAGCATTCTTAACCTCAAAAACCTAGATACAGCGTGTCTTTCACCGTTGGAATCGTCCAAAATTGTTTTTGTACAGAGAAAAAGACGGAGACCTGAGAATCCATCGTCGAATGATACCAACGCCAGATCACCAACACACTAGCCACGATTTTGGTGATTTTTAGAAGTTTTCCGTTTTCCGGAAAAGAAAGAAAGAAGTTTTCCGTTTTCCGTTTTCCGTTTTCCGTGTTCATGGCTAAAAAAGGCAAGCAATGAAAAACTTACCAAACTTCATAGCTACAGTGTTGGTGAGCTGGAGGTTCCATCCGTTCCAGTCCTCACCACCCGTCTCCGATTCATGGATTGATTTCCACTAGTCTGATTGTCCTTCAATTTAATCACAATTGGCTCAGTGATTGCAACTGCGTTTGTGCAAACTATAAATGTATTAGCATAAGAATTATTATGTGTGCATGGTATGTTATGCGAGGAGGCTATAAGGGCTGCGACATCGATGTTGATGTTTAGAAAACATCGATATTTTTCTCTAAACATCGATGTTTTTAGCATCGATGTTTTCTGTGCGATGTTTTTCCAATATCGATGTTTTATTTGCGATCTTCAGAGTTGGGCGGTAATTCATTACTTTTGGTAATTGATTACTTTTAAATTACCAATTACAGTAGTTGGTAATTATAGTTCAATTACCAACTACTGTAATTGGTAATTGGAGGAAGAGCAATTACTTTTTGCCAATTAGTAATTGTGATTGGAGCAATTACTTTTTTAGTAATTAATTCTTCTGTAGTAATTAATTACTTTTTTTCAATTACCAATTACCAATTACTGTAATTCGAGTAACTAATTACTTTTAAAGTAATTAATTACATTTGGAGAGTCAGGTACTTCCTACTGAATTGTTTGTGGGTAGCCATTGTAGACGTGGTATTATGGGTTGAGGCCCATCCTAATGTATAGCCTCAATCTTGAGCACATTGCAGTTTCCCTTTTTACCACTTTTTATAATAAAAAATACTTATGTGGATCACCATACCACCTCTAATCGCAATATTACCAGGCTTTCCAAACTTACCACCTTAATTCTGTATGGGAACACAATCAAGCTCCAATATTGATCAAGATAACGTAAAAGCTGGCGAAAAACCTTATAGACTGAATGATGATGATGAGATCTGTGCACTTCATGTACCCTAATAAATTATTGCTGAAAACAAGCGGACAAACCCGCACAAAACCGCATAAACTTGTAGGAGGTCTTCATACTAAAACCCCTCATGCACCAGAATTTAAGATTAACGACTAGGCGGACAAGCCCGCACAATAAACTTATACATCGATCCCTGATGAGGCAACACGCAGTTGCGAAACATGTTGGATAATGGAATAAACCGAAATTAAACAGGAAGATAGCCAAGATTCTTCCACCCTCAACTCACAATAGTAATTCCTACTGAAGTAATTGATGAATTCTTCAGCAATTAATTATCTACGTTTTGGAGTGTTTCAACTGTTGCAGATTTTAATGGAATTACGGCCATAACAAGGACGTTTCGAGGGGTAAATCACTATTTAGGGGAGAATGTTCCTCATGAGCAGAACTGGTCAAATCCCGTTAACTTGTTTTGAGATCATCACACATTAAAAACCGAATCAAAGGATTGGCCTTACGTTCTGCAATTTTTTTATTTTTTGGAGGTAATTGGTAGTTGGTAATATTGTAATTACCAACCCCAAGAGTATTTACAATTACAAGTAATTACAACAACCAATTACGTAGTTGGAAAAAGTAGTTGCTCAGTTTCAACTACTAATTACTCAAGTAATTGGCAATTGCAATTACTGTCCTAATTACGTAATTGTAATTAGTAATTATAATTACTTTTTGCCCAACTCTGGCGATCCTATCGATGTTTCTTCTTTTCCCCTGTTATCGCTCTCGTCAAACTGTTTTGTTCCTTCTGATTCCAAGATTCCTTACTTGCGTCTCACCCTACAACCGGCGAGGGGCTCCGAAATGCACTCTGACGGCATCTTGCGGAACTATGAGCAAGTTCACCTAGCCAAAATGCACTCCGTCCTCTGATAAACTGGGATAAAGTGGACAAACTCCTATTTCTTCCCTCAGTTGATAAAAAAAATACTGAGGAATGGACAGTTAAGGACAGGACAAAAAAAAAAGCATACCCTAGTGTAAAAAAAAAACTTGCTGTACCTAGTTTTCGTGTTATTTTTATAAATACAAACGTTGTGACGAATTGCTTATGTCTTATCACTTTTCCCAAATGATCAAATCACATGCTCATTCATAGGAAGTTTTTGTTATTGACATGGAATTCAGACCGGAGCTTTGAGCCAAAGCCCTCACTGCTTCAATTATCAGCTAAAAACTCATTTAATTAAAAATTTTGAAAAAATCGATGTTTTTAAATATTGATGTTTTTGGTCGATGTTTTTATTTACACCGATGTTGGGATTTTGAAACATCGATGGATTTGGTCGATGTCGCAGCTATACTGCCCACCCAACTTTGCAGACATTTTTGACCCCCTCCCCCTAAACCGGGAGGGGGAGGGGGGTGGGGAGAGAGAGAGAGACCTCATAATTCGCCCCTGAGGTGAAAGTTCCTTAAAAGTCTGAGAAGAAAAATTGATATAAAATTAAATCTGAAGTTTCTTTTGGGGGTGATCCCAGCCGAGCTATGGCCAGAACGCCCCTGATCGTTTGCCGTGGTGCAGAATGTCTGTAAGTTACGACAAAAACATAATTTAGAGGAAAACAATGTTAAAGAGAAGATCGTGGTCTAAGAAAAATGAAATATGAGATTGAAGGAATCTTCAAGAGCACACGCAGCGGAGAAAGCAACTTTGTTACATGGCAAATGCGTGGAGCGGGGATGGAAGGTGAGAAGGATGGAGTAGTTTGTACAAGTGGGAAATGGAATTGAAGACGCATGGAAGTAGGAAGGGACGTAGGGGGCTAGAAGGGCGGATGAACGAATGGGAGAGCCGTCTGTATAACGGGGAGATATGTTAGGGTTAGGACGGAGGGGTCTGGAGGGTCATAAACCGTAGAATCCGTCATTACGAGGCAACGGATGGAAACATATTTGTTCGGCTCAGTGGGCTGCGACCAAAGCAGCATTTCAGTTCATCAACCGCGCAAGGGTGATATGACCGAACCTAGCCTTCTGATTCCGATGCCTCCTTTGCACAGGACGAACGACCGAGTAGTTTCTCCAACGGCAAATCCCGATTGCCGTCGACCGAAATTGAAATCCGAGTCTCAATTATCAACTTTTGAGATTTTTTTATTTTTTCAATTATCAAGTATCAATTCTTGAGAACTTTGTACCTCAGAATTTTCTCAATTCTCATTTTTTTTCAAATTTAGTATTTTGTACGCCATTAAGTGGATATACCCCATGACTCGATCTGTTCACAGCCTCATTGAACCATAAGAGTGATAACGTGGGGTATTTAGTTGATTCTCAGTTTTCTAATCCATGGGAAAATACTTCTTTCCCATATTGAAATTTCCCGACGAATTCTATTTACTTTCTTCAGTTTATGGGAGAGCATTGCCCTAAAAAGAATGTTTTGGCCTAGGTTAGGTACCTAACATTCGAGTCAGGACTCCATTCAGAAAAATCTTAAATGGATTTCCATGTTGAGCATTTTCTTTAAATGTTGCTTCCTATCTAAAGTATCGGACCCATTTCAATAGCTTCAATTTCTTAAAAAACTTGCTTAAGTTCCTAAATTGAGTTAAAAACTGTTTCTAAACCATTTTAATTACCAAACAAGATTGAAAAATTGAGTTGAGAACCATTTTCGAGAGAAATAAATCTTTTTCAGTGAGTGAGAATCATTTTTGTGACAACAAATTTTCGCTCAGTGAGAATTCTCAAAATTTGAGAATTGAGACTCTCAAAATTTGATTATTCTCCAAAGTTGAGAATTCTCAAAATTTGAGAAATTCTGAAATTTAATGAAAAATGGATTCTTGGAATCTAGTACTAAAAAATACTTTCTAACTTGCATCACGTTATGCCTCCTAAATTATCAGTATCATGAAATGAGACTGATGCTTGAGAAAAATGAGCCTCAAATTCAATAACTGTTTAAAAGTCCACGTTTCCTACTTTAACAAAAGTCACTCGTAAACTTGTCGTAAAAACGTACATATAACGTACGCATAAGATTGGCAAATAGATTCTGCGACACGAAGGTACCTAAACCGTAACATACAAAAATTTAAAGGATCGAAATGACCTATGTAATATAGTGAACTGTTACCAGATCGCACGTTACTGCTCCACGGCACCCCCCACCTACCTGGGGTTACGTGGAGCGATCCCTCCCAGCACTCTTCCTAGTTCACTTTCGGACATCAATCACTAAGTCGATTTGATATCAAAATAACTAACCATCCCCTTACCCTTGCGGTTCAATCCTTAAAATAGGTACTTTACCATTTTAACCATCCACTGGAATCTGAGCCTAACAACTTGTGATTTATTAAACCAATACCATAAGTATTTACTCAGTCTACTAGCAAACGCCACCTCTTCCAGATCTATATCTGAGGAGGTGGGCATAATTGAGACAACACTTTTGAATATTCATATCGCATATTTCTGACCATCAGAACAAATCGGTAATCAATCACTGCAAGAAATAGTTGAGGTGAGTCAGATCAACTCACACCTACGAACGAGGGAAACGTGCCCAACATGCCCCAGGCTAGGATAAATGTGAAGCTCGCTATATTCGTTGGTGATCAACTCATCACAGACGCAAAAGTTCCATTC
>JAEMON010000001.1:80171927-80185990 GCA_030264115.1 Lygus lineolaris | reverse complement strand
TCAGCTGTTCAAATGCAACTTTCTTCCGATTCCACCGAACCGGGTTTGTTGTTTTTTTTTCAGAAGCTTCCTTAGTTACTGAATTTCATTTAAGAATGAATGATACAACTCTCCGATAATAATAATTACAAGAAGGAGCCTACTCATTGTCGCCAAGAGATGATTATGAATCTCGCGGTAGGTGGGTATTTTATGCCAATAGGATCTTTGTAGATGGGCGATCTATACAGAGAATAATAAACCGTTGTGTAATAATTTGGAGCGTTTTTTACTTAATTGTATAGAGAGAACGATGAAGGACTATTTGATTGTATAGAATCGAGTTCATTTTCTGATAATAGCTCTGTAGAGACGGAGGGGGTGGCTGAAGGAGCTCAGCTTATTTTTACATTGTGCGAACAATAAATTGTAAAACTATTTTAAAGGCTGGGCACTTGACAGGAAAACTTTGAATATCTCATTTTCCCAACGGTGTAGTATTGTTGGTATTGTGTGTGCTGTTTAGTTCTAGTGCACTGATTAAGGAAGCAAATTGAGTTTGAATGATAAAAACGTGGTATTTTCAAGGAAATCGAGTGTTGTAGTTCATACTTACGACCTAACTCAACGTGCCCAAGCCTGGAGGAGTTATATATATATATATATATATATATATCGTTTACCACGTAATTTCCAAACGGAATCAACGAGTCAAAATCGGTACACGTTGAGGAGGATTGAGTAAACACAAGTACACCCCAACAGCAAAGTAATTCAACGAAGCCACGCACTTGGGCATGACCCTGGACGCAAAGCTTCGTTGAAAAGCGCATGTCAAAAAAATAAGGAAGAACTCGTGCTCAACTTTTGAAAGATTTACTGGCTAATGGGTAGACACTCAAAAATGCCGATTCAGAACAAGCTAACGCTGTACAATCAAGTTTTCAAACCAGTGAGGACTTACGGAGCGCAATTATGCACTGCTCAGAGTGACCTCGATATCATACACAGCGGTTACTGAAAAACGACTGCCAAGTTGGGTGGGCAGTATAGCTTCCTCACTTTTGTATAGAATCCTCATGGACGTATAGAATCAGTTAGTGAACATTTCAACGGAATCGGTAGAATAGTTTCGGAGTTAGGAGTATGCCTATGAGAATAAATTTCAAGTTTGAGCATGCGCAGTAGCCTTCACTTATCCAATTGTGACGAAATTCATAGGTAATTGTCTTGGAGTCAGCCCTCAAGAACCATCCAAAATTGAGCAACATCCGTCCATTAGGAACTGAGAAATCGTAGTTTCAGGAAATTTACGTTAGCGCATGCGCACACGCTAGTAATGGTCCGATGTATATTAAATTAATAGGGAACTGCGTAGGGGGCTACCCCGTACAATCTCTGAAAATTTCAATAGAATTGGACGAAGAGTTCCGGAGTTATGGCTATGAAACTCATTTCAAAATTGCACATGCGCTGTAGGTATTATTGATAGAATCGTGTTGAAATTCGAAGGTAACTGTCAACCTCCAACTACCCTCCGAATTTGAGCAAAATCAGTCCATTGGGAACAGAGAAATCGTAGTTCCAGGAAATTCACGTTTGCGCATGCGCACACGATGAAATTAATAGGACCCGTCGAGACAAACCCGCGTAATCACTGAAAATTTCATCCTAATTGCTGAACTACGATTTCTCAGTTCCCTATGGACCGATTTTGCTCCAAGACAGTTAGGTACCTAAGAATTTCGCCACAACTGGATAAGTGATTGGCTATTGCGCATGCGCAAACTTTAAAGTTACTGTCGTTGGCATAGGCATGACTCGGGAACTATTCTACTAATTTCCTTGAAATGTACATTAACTGATTCTTTACGTCCATGTTACATACATAGGTGAGGAAGCTATACTATACTGTCCACCCATCATGGCAGACATTTTACATCCTACTTGATTTGCTTAGTATTAATTAGACCTAGGCGCAGAGCGTCAAAGGTCTGTCAAAAATTCAAGTATCAGTGGTATACATACTTGTATTGGTTCCGTAACTTGAAAAAATGTCCTAAATACCCACTGAGGAATCGATCATGTCATCGACTCGACAACTGTAGTTATGACAAAGTTCTTATTGATTCTAAACCGATTTTTCAACCGACTACAAACCGAGTGAGATAGTTCTTGAATGCCTAACTAAGCGGATAATGAACAATATATAGGTACCTGAAACGAGGGAAAAAATGAAGAAACAATAAAATACACGTTATCAATAATTTTTTGAACCGAATGGAGTTCAGAATCGAGTAGCCCACATCGCGATCTACCGGCGAATTTACTAAGTAGCGTGTTCCAGTCTGCACTGCACCAGCTTAATAAATTTAGCTCTGAACGGAGATTTGCGAATAACTCCCGTTAATTCTATTATTTGTTTTGATAGGCATAGAATCCAAGTATATAAATTAAAATTTATTGTTCTTGATTCTGTCAGTATGTACCTACATTATTAGAATCATGAAATGTTGTGTTCCTTTTTCGATTTATGATTTTGCATTATGATTGGCTCTATCATCTCAATTGCTCCCGAGTCTACCAGGGTAGCGGAAGCATTGTTTTCACTTTTGGGATGTGAAAAATTTTTCATCTCCAAAATCAAAATTTCAACTCGCGTTTTACGTTGTAGACCTTCCTGAACAATTTTGGTTTCGTGTCTGTCTATCGGTCTGTCTGTCCGTGTGTCCGGGAATCCTTGCAACACGCATAACTTCCACAATTTCCATCCGATTTTGATGAAATTTTCAGGGATTACGCAGGTTAGGCCTTAGATTAGCCTCAGGTTAGCCTCTGCGCATGCGTAAACGTGAAATCCTCGAAACATCAATTTCTCGCGACCTAATGATCCGATTTCGCTCAAATTTGGAGGGTAGTTGAAGATGAAAGGTTTGATGGTACGCTACGCGTTTCATCGAAATCGGATCAGTGGTATCGACTGCGCATGCGCAAAACTCTAAATCCTTGCAACACGTATAACTTTAACACTGTTCATCCGATTCTGATGAAATTTTCAGGGATTACGCGGGTTAGCCCCCAGATGGTCCCCTATGAATTTCATTACCAGTCGCGCATGCGTAAACATGAAATCTTTGAAACATCAATTTCTAGCGACCTAATGGTCGGATTCCGATCAAATTTGTAGGGAAGTTGAGCATCGGAGATTCGATAATGCCCTATGAGTTTCATCAAGATCGGATCAGTGGTACCCACTGCGCATGCGCAAACGTGAAGCTCTCATAACTTCGACAATTTTCATACGATTTTGATGGAATTTTCAGGGAGTGTGTAGGTGCTAATAATCCCTTTGATGATGTTTTAATATACATATGTGATATGTATACATATATACAATCATGTTATGGATACGAGGAAGCTATGTGCCACACCCAACTTGGCAGACGTTTTTTCTTGGTCTGCGAGTGAGTCCTTCTGTTCCTTATCCACGGCTACAGAGGTCATCTGATAATCGTGGTTACGGGGAAATATTATTGGGTAAGTCCATCTTATAGATTGATACTAGTAGTTACGTTGAGTATATTGCAAAAAATTTTTACCGACTAAAAAAAGGGAGAAAGGTGTCTCTATTCGTGATAAATATATCGACGAGTGGTCCGATGGCTATAAAATGAATGGGGGTCTGTCTAGGGACTCCGTACAACCTCTGAAAATTTCACCGAAATTAGACGAGTATTTCCGGAGTTAATGGCCATGACACACATTCCAAAATTGCACTTACGCAGTAGGTATTACGGATACAATAAGGTCTAAATTAAAAGGTAATGGTCAGCTCTCAACTACTCATCGAATCTAAGCGAAATAGGTCCATTAGGAACTGAGAAATCGTAGTAATCGCAGCATCCATCCTCCTCCTCCTCTAAGTTATGCAGCATCACAATTTTACATTTTTAAAGTAAAATGCATTTAATTACATATTCTCCGGCTCTACCGCAGGGCATAATACATACCTTAAGAACTCTTAATAGGAAGTTCACCCCTTAATAATGACTAAACGGCGGACCAGGCCGCACTAGCAAACATAAGAAGTCCCTGATGAGGCAGTAATATCTGCGAAACATGTTGGACTAGTAAATTGATCTATATAAGGAAGAAGCCGATTTACTTCCACCCTCCACCCAAAAAGTGTACCACGATGGCTATACCTACAAACAATATTACTTCATATAGTTTTGACTGAGACGAGGAATTGACCACAGACCGACAGACACACACGGAACCAAAATTGTTCACAAAGCTCTGAAACGTCAAAAGCAAGTGGAAATTTTGATTTTGGAGGACACCAATTTTTTGTATTTCTTGCACGAATACATAGCTTCCTACCTTCGGTAGTGAGGAAGCAAAATTATAATTATAATAGTGGAAGAACTCAAGAAAACAACGGGTAAAAAAAAATCTAAGAGGAACTCTTCGTTGGAAATTAGTATTGTAGAATCGTTTTTGGAACCTTGAATGTGTTGTTAACATCGTCGTTGTCGTTTAACATATAATTATGAGTAGTGTGAAGGATAGAGGTCCACCTTATTGTAATCTTGACAAAGAGTGGGGGTCCGTGAATCGTCAGACTTAGATAGGTGATGTATCGTGTTCTACGATCGCTAGTAACGTACAAGTATTTTTTCCACTCCAATTCTAATAAACCCAGTTATAAAAGTATAGCATTTATATTCGTTCAATTAGGTAGTGAAGCAATAATATTTCCCTTCGCCGTTTAGAATGAGGATAGTAAAAAACCTCGCCCTTAGGTAACAACACACAACGTTGGGGCGGGGTTTGAGGGTGACGATATAAAGATAGGCTTTTTCGAAGGTTGATGGTCCTACATGGTAAAATGAAGAAGAACATATTTTTCTGCTTGAACCTTCATCATTTTATTCATTCCTTTATTATTCTGCTTATATTTACGTACGGGCTGTTTCCGAATACCTGCGATAGGTCCAGTTAGGTCTAGCCCAATCTTCAGGGAGACGAAACAAATTGGTGAATTATTATAGTCATTTGAAGATCTAAGGAGAGTCCAGCCCACTTTGGTTCTTATTGCTACAAGTCAATCATGGATCTCAACAAATTCAAGGGTAATAATGCGTTCCCATGCGTATATGCACAATAGAATTTGGAGATTGTTATTATTAGCAATACAATGACCGAAATCATCAACCACAACAATTTGCCTGCAAAGATGTGAAATAGCTGCTACGTGACTGTAAGAATAGAAAGAAGTGGTGCCCACACTAAAATAAAGCATGAGGATGGTCATATAACTGAATAAGACTGCAGCCAGCCAACAGCAACTTTCCTTCCCTCATTTTCTCCTATCCATTGTAATGGCCCACCTTAATGGTAGTGGGTAGGTAGAAAATGAAAAAAATATCAAATTTTGTTTTTATTGACTCAAAAAAAACTAGAGAATCTAACGAACAAAATGATGCATTCGAAATTAATTTTTGATGCTCCCAAGTTCATTTTTAAAAAAATTTGTAAATCCGGCCCTATAACTCCCCGGCGCCGTGGATGGGTTGTCCGCTTTACTCCAAAGGTGCTTTATCATCAGGTGATAATAACATCAGTGCAGTGTTATTCTTCTTCATGCATTCTACATCACAACCAGCATCATTATTGATCGTGCAAGGCACTGAAAGTTGTGTTGAGATGCGTAGAGGCAAACTTTTTGGAAAAACAGCTGTCCTGAAAAATCACTTTTTATCAACTTTGGGTATCGTTTTCTCGAGAACCATTCGTCGCAGCGAGGTGAGCCAATTTTTGCCTGATAGAGGAATAAAAGAGCTTTGAATAAGTGGAATAGTTTCGTTAAATAAGGCTCGGTTCAGATGATACGATTTTATGAATACAAAAAATCGGGGTCAAAAAAGCCACTTTTTGGATCGCATGTAGAAAATATTTTTTTGAACCTATCAAAAAACTGTCCCATTTGATTGAAAAGGAAGACTATAGGTACATGCTGTACAAATTTGAACGAGATAGCACCAACAGCAACTGAGGAATAGATACTTCAAAATCGTCAAATTGCCTGTATATTTAGGTAGTTACCCACTGCCCTATGAATTCGCCACTTTACCCTAATGTCAACCTACCACTTTACCCTAAATGCCGAACTAGTCGGACCATTAACCATTAAAGAAGGCAACCTATATATCTTCACGCTCCACCTATTATATAACAACATAGCAACAACCAACTAGCAAACGTTGGGGTCGTGATGGTCTTTCCGTTAAAGCGACACCTATCAACCAACTGTAATAGTGCTGGGCGCTGTGGCGCGAATATCTCTCGCCAGGGCAATATCCTGCCACAAAGGTGAGCTGAGCGTATACAAGAACAAGCGTTCTCGACCATCAACACACGACCATCAACACACGACCACCAACGCACGCAGAAACAGTGAACAAGGGATATTGGCAGATTTTCAGCCCACAACGATGAAAGGGTGAGCGCGGTCACCGTCATAACGAACATTGACACCAGATGAGGCGTCACAGCGCGCAATGGGAAAACGGGAGAAAAAACCCTCCAAAATTGGTTGTCTCTGATTGGCCCGAAATAGATCATTTTACACTCTAAAATATCTCCTAATTCAAAATCTGAAGCCTTTTCAATTTGAAATAATATTGCTGTTATCGTGAAACTCATTGAAACTCGGAACTTCGTGATTTCAGTAGGAAATTTCTCTTCTTCCTATGAAATGTTTCCTATTTCTTTCTGGTCCAAACTACATCAAACAAATCGGCGATGCTTTGTTATTTCAGAGAACATAAAAAAGTAATCGAAATGATAAATTATTATGGAATAAAAATAGATGCTACAAGTGTTTTGCATAGTTTTCATAAATGTACTCGACGTTGGGTGTACTCTGGCCTGGTTCTTCTTCTTCTCTCTCTTTTCCATCTGAGCCGTCATTGGCAGCGTGTTCATGTCATTTCCATTTAATTTTACCCTGCGTTTTATCTTTCCTTCCTTTTCATTATTTTGATGTCTCTTCTTGCTTCGACCTTTTGCTGTTCATTATTATCTTAAAATTGCATCTATAAATGTAAGATAAAACCTACTTACGTAAACGAACACAACACACGGTGAGCCTCAACAAAGTTTGACTTTGGAAAAAATGGCGACAAAAACGGTATTCGAGGACTTGTTTGGGATGGTCCACTGAATCAAATCCCGTCGGAATCAAAATCGGAACTGCTTCCCATCTCGTTTTTTATTTATTTTTTTTTTTTTTTGTAGATACTTATTAGGGTAGGGGGGAGCTTTAGGGTAGGGGGTGGAAGCGGATAAGTGACGAAAAAAATTTTCTGTTAGTCTGCATCAGAAATGTAGTAAAATGCCGCCAACCGCATATTTTTATCTCAAGCCGTACCTACTCGAGATTTGATTGTTTTGGGGGGTTTCAGAAAAACCGTGTTTTTTTCCGTTTAAACTCAAATTTTTCCGCTTCACCTCATTTAATTTTAACTTTTGACCTCATCATCGGAATCAGCGTTTCCCAAATTTCTTTTGGAAATCATGTTTCAACCATTTTCTAATAACAGTTTTGCTATTTCTTTCTTGCCCTTTTCGGCAACGCTACAGCTGTTTAGGTAAAGATAATTCTTTGATTATTTTATAATATTAAATATTAATTACCTTTTTCCAATTTTCTTTTTGGGTTAGCTCTACAGGTTCCGCCCCTTAGTGTTAACACAATACAGAATTGGAAAAGGTAATTAATATTTAATATTACTAGTAACCAACTAAAATTTGTGAACATTTTGCGCACAGGACCTTTCCGCGATGTTGTTCGAATCGAGACTGGCGAGTTGTGTCGAGCCGGAAAGCAAATCGGAGCCGGATCGGATGCGTGTATGACAAGTGTTTTCACCCTTTCCGATCCCGCACCGATCCGATTCTTGGGGCAAAATCGGACGGGAGTCGGATCGGAGTCGGATCGGAAGCGTGTAGGACAAGTGTGACCCGGCCTTCATAGTTGTCTCTTGTGAGTTTGTCCATTTTGACACTCATGATTCTTCATAGTAGATAGGTACCTATGGAGCACCACTTTGTAACTATTCTTGAGCCTAGGAAGCGTGCTGGGCCCATAACCTATTGAATATTGTGGAATAATAAACGGCAGATATTTTGTAGAACGGACAATTAAATTATTTTATTGACACAAAGAATATTTGAACTTGGAAAGAACAACAGGGGATACTAATAAAATGTATCACAGGTAACTAGTAGTTTGTAATAACTTGAAGTGGACAGTTTGCATCTCCAACAGAATTACCCATACAATTGGTTAAAATTATTCTTTGAAAATTCGCTCACCAACTCATGCGGCATGCCACTAACTATTCACGTTAGTACCTACTCTACATTTGTGTTATTTCTTCATCCACTTCCAGGACATATTCATTCTCTTCCACTGATAATGTTTAACTGAATGAGTAAAAATAATAATTACATGTGAACAAGGAAAATAAGGTTTACCTATTTGAAAGTGAACCTTATTCAATAAATCTTATTTCAAAGTAAATGAGTGTTAATTGAAAGTGAAAAAGGTTTTATTCAATTGGGGATATTATGTTTAGTTGAAAGTAAAAATACTATTTTCCGCACATATATTTTCATAAGCATTTGGGAAAAAATAAGTTCACAAACCGAATGTATTTGGATTTTTGAATATATTTTGGTGAGTTTCATCAAACCTCGTTATCTACAGTTGTGGATGAAGTTGAAATAACACGAATCTTCGTCTGCACCGCATTACATCTAACGATGTGTATTCTGTGGTTGACGAGAACGTATGGTAGCAAATAAACTGGAGACATGTCCCAGCGAGTGAATCAATAAGAAACTTACATGTGAAGATATTTCGCCATGTTATGATGAACTTGCTCTCTGTTAAATTCCGGTCTCGTTCGAGCCCGATTCTTCTACGGTTCGACGCACATGGAACTCGTGGCAGGTACATAAATAATGATCTCCTTCTGAGGGCCTATTTTCCTCTCAGCAAATCCTGTGTTCTGTCGGCCCGCCGACACAGAGAGGAATGAATGGAGATTTCTGGGAGATGAGTGGACAAAAAAGGAAAAAAAAAAAGAGATGAGCCTCGACGAACGGCGAATTTATGGGAATTAGAATAGGAGACGTGGAAACTGAGTGTTATTAGATAATAACGTAAAATGAGAATAAATAGCCACGGACCACTCGAAACAGTAGTAGATTTTGGGGAGAAAAACACTAATTGATCGAATATTTGGTGGTTTGATACCTCAGGTATTTTTTCATGTCGAATAGAAATATTAGGTGAATGGGATTGATATGAATGAGTTACAGCCACATTTGTTTCAAAATACTGTATATAGTCAACCAACAGACTTAACAGAAAGAGACCAACAGAAAGTTAAATAACTTCTCTACAACTTCACCCCCGATGACTTTTTTCTTAGGATGAGTATTGTAGCCGTAATTCCACTCAAAACATGACTGAAACTTAAATTTTGAATTTTTGGAAAAATAGCCAATTTTTGGAAGCCGATATCTCGGGTTCTATCTGACCTGTAAAACTGTTATTGGTCTCCAATTGTAGTAAATTTTATCTACTTTAAAAAAGGTAACATAACTTTTTTCGTAGGAAGCTCCCTTCTGGGGGTTTTGGGCCAAAAACTGAAACTAGTCAAAAAATTTCGAGGTTTTCCGAGCACCAAAAAGTTAGCTCACATTATAGGTCCTAACAATATGCAAAAGTCAAAAACAAAGTCGGAATTATTGCAAGGTTGGCCCTTTTTTATGTCTTAATTCCCTGGCATGTATCTACATCCGTCCAACTTGAGATACATGCCAACTGAAAGTTTATCTCGTTGCTCGGGATGGACAAACATTGAAGAAGCCAGTTTGAGGGGACGTGTTGGAGATGCAAACTGTCCACTTCAAGTTATTACAAACTACTAGTTACCTGTGATACATTTTATTAGTATCACCTGTTGTTCTTTCCAAGTTCAAATATTCTTTGTGTCAATAAAATAATTTAATTGTCCGTTCTACAAAATATCTGCCGTTTATTATTCCACAATATTCAATAAATTCTCATAGAAACATTTGCACTGATTCCGATTATACCTTATGTCCCTATGTTTGAAATAGTAATTTACACCAAAAACCTCAAAGCACCGTTTTTGGGGCCATTTTTCAGTTTTTCTCAATATTAATCCCTAAGGACTGGGTTTGCGGCCAAGACCACTTGTATCCTACAATTTGAAAACAGAACGGTCCCTGTAGACCAACTCGTTGCCGAGATACAGCCGTTCGAAAAATCGCCAATGTTTCTTATTTTTGCCACATCTATGAGATCAAAATGATCAATTTTATTATTCATTTATTGTTAATAATTATTTTCAGAAGGTATGTTAATATATTCTGCAGCTAACGTTTCAAAGAGTATCAAAGAACTTTTCAAAAGTTTAATTTAGAAAACATTGGTATTGTAATAAAAATAATAGCGATTTGAGGGTCTCGTATTTTGCTAAAACGTTTGATTGAGAGTGAAACTGGTTTAATTAAATTTGAAAATCTTTGAATTGAAAATGAAAAATATTTCATTCAATTTTAAAAATTTTAATTGAAAGTAAACAAACATTTGATTTGATGTTCAAATACTGAATGGAATCGAGAATATAATCTTAGCCTTCCTTATTTTTGAGATACTTTTCACTTGGCAGTCAGAAGAGAAGTCTTCTTTTATAAATCTAGGGGAAGGGTAAACAGAATTCGAGCTATGTCTCTAGGACGTATAGTTGCCCTTAGTTTCAGAGCGACCCATAGCTAACTATGTTGTGGTCCTGAACTTCAGTACAAAACAGAGAAACCGCAAGGTCGTATGATAAACACGTGAGCCAGAGAAGGGAGCAAAGTAATGTATAGCCCACCACCGTAGAAGATGAACCGGTAACGTGATAACTCCGGATGGATATCGCGATAATGTGAGTTATGAATTTACCAAGGGGGTGTCTTCCTCCATGAATGGAGAAAAGTGCTCGGATCCCCCTCGTGAACCCTTTGTCTTTAACCCTCGGTAGGCTTTCTTGCCAAGAGTCTCGACTCCTCAAGATTTAGAGAGGCTGAGATACCCTGATAACCGTCTTAGGTTGGAGGAAGGGACGCAGCTCACCAAGTGGCCCTCCACTGTGGGCGAAGTCACGTATAGCGCTGGAAGAAGTTCCGAGATTTCGAAGGACCGAATGTGTTCAGATCGTTTGTTGACTAGGTTCGTTGTAGCAAAGTATTTACTGAAACCCCGAGCGAAATTGCAGTGTTTAAAAATCCGCGAGGTAAGTTCACCCTCCATCCGCTCCCATCTTCCAGCATGAATTGTTTCGGAGTTTTCTTCGAGATAGGAAATAGACCACATACAGCCGCCGCGAGGGGGGTGGTGGGGGGGGGGGGGGGGGGGGGGGGGGGGGGGGGGGGGGGGGTCCCCCGGGCCCGACCTTCGTGAAGGGGCCTGAATTAGACGAAGGAAAAAAGGATAATAATGAAATTAAAGAAATAATAATTTAAAAAAGATTATGATAATAAATTTAATCTTTAAAAAAATTAATGCATAAATGAGGCCTTCTTGGCCCTCCAAAATATCAACAATCATCTAAGCATCAACATACCTCAAAATTACCTACCGTCAAATCCCCCATTTTGCACACGGTTTTCAACTGAGCAGATCGCTCGATTTTGTTCGTGTTTTCGACCTTAAGTTACTAGAACAGCCGTAACGTCCTCAATCTACCAAGTAACAACAAATTTGAGGATACCGTTGGAAAGAGCATTAAATTTTCTATACTCCGCAAGAAATTGGACTAAAATGAAAGTTTTTTCAATTTTCAAAATCGCTAGTTTTCAAACGCCTCTATGTCTCCGATAAAATAGGTGAATTCACGTGAACGTAGCAGGAAGAACTTTCTCGGAATCTCAGCTTTTCAATAGGGTGGTTAGTTTTTATGCAAGTTTAAATTCAAACAAAAGTCGGTTTTTCTTCGAGGAAACTGAGTGTTACGGTGTTACGACTTGACCATGGCTAGAAGATTTTGGTATCGTTTTCGACATATTTTTCCACGCAGAATCGAATGGTGACACTCCAAATTCATTCTGACTCTTGAAAAATTGATTTTTCAAGAAAAATAGTGAATTTTGGTCATACCAGCACATCCAACTCGTATTTTGCTAATCAATGAGAAAAAACAACAATCAACTCAATTACTGAATGAAGGACGTTAGGTATGGCTACTCTAGTGAATTTAGGTGTGTTTTTAAGCGGATTAAAAAATGTTAGGCGACTTATTTGATACACCGTGTATGTTATTCACCTGTTACCTATTCCTAATTTATTTACTTAGGTACCTAATATAATCTATTTCAGAGTTCAACTTATTTATTTTAAAAAAGGAGGGGCCCGATGATCGTGTCCCCCCTGGCCCGGATTTTCTCTCGACGACCCTAACTACAGACGGTCACAAATTGTGGAGTGGATATCATGATTTCAGAAGACAACGATTTCTTGGACTTCTAGCACGAACTTACTTTTACTTCCCTTCGTAGTTAGTTTAGTGAGGAAGACAAATCGAACAAACTATTATTTGCATCCAATTGTGTGGTTTTTGTCTCGTGCATGTTGTACAGAGTGAAAGCAGGTTGTTACATCTCCGGTAGAGAACAAATAAGTTGGATGGGTAAAAGTCTGGAGTATTGGTGGTCGATGGTTCCAAACCATTTGCCTGTGGTCAGCGAAAAACATAGACTGCCTAATATCCACTAATATCCAGTCTGCCTCTTACCGTGCAAAATGAGAGTGAAAATTTTGATATAGGAAGACGAAACTTTTCTACTTGTACAACCATGAGTGAGGAAGCCATATCGAATGAACTATTATGCAACATCAATAGCTAATTATGTCGTTTTTACATCCTCGCATTGAATATTCTGTATACCAATGCAGTCCTTTGATACAGGGGGTTGCATTTCTTGACGAGAACAAACGGTCGACTAAGATTCAGTATTACTAACAAACAGTATTATTACAGATTCAGTATTACTAACAAACAGTATTATTACAGATTCAGTATTACTACAAATGGTCGACTAAGATTCAAGCAAAAGTTCGCCCGTAGTTTCAAACTATCTTCCTTTGGTCACCTGGAAACAACAGCAGCCTAATATCCGGGTTGGGCTGATCTTTCGGCCTGAAAACACCTCGCAGTCGCCACTCCTGTGAAGGGTATTGTTTACATCATTACATTAGCTCAGTCCATCCCATACCATCCCTGGCCGGCCACAGCCAACGCGCCGCTTCCCTCATGTTTGCCTTTCAAGTGGGAAACTGCCTTTCTTCCTCTCGTTTATAAGTCAGACGTCCGCTATTTCTCGTTCATCATTTCAAAACTTATCTCGTTCTTGGTGTCTCAACAGGCGGAGGAGTAATGGATGTCCGCAATTCACCGAGGAACTGGAGTGCGCCCTTTGAATATGCCCTCTGCTATTGAAGTAGAACGCATAATGAATGGGAACCCTGATGTTCTAGACTATTTTGGATAGAAAGTCAAAGAAACAGTTGTTTGCGAGATTGAAGTGGTTCAATGGACGAATATTGAATAGAGCTAGAAAAAGATCAGATCAGGCTAGGAATCATCCCACTCACGTAAGATGAGGCAAGAACGAAAACATCCAGAAAACATAAATTAAGCCGACTTCACCTCTTTGAATCTCAATTTGCGACCATTTTCCATGTTGAATAACCCAACTGAGATCTGGGTATGGCATTATTCGGTATTTCATCATTCACCGTCCGTTCAAAACTAGGAGAAATTGGCTGCACCTCGCATTTTTTCAATACACCCTACTGGCAATTAGAATTGCCCGGCTGAAGCAATACCTATACCTACCAGTAAGTTCAATTTAGATAGAAATGAATATGGACATAATAATTGTAGGAATATGGGGAATAATAATGAAATAATAAATCTCACTCATCCTTTCTTTTG
>JAEMON010000001.1:80140302-80153094 GCA_030264115.1 Lygus lineolaris | reverse complement strand
TGGCTGACTCTAAGACAATCATATATTAATTTCGTAACGATTAGATTAGTGATATCTACCGCGCAAGCGCAAACTTGAAATTGGTTGTTATAGACGTAGCTACGGAACAACTAGACCAATTTCAGTGAAATTTTCAGAGATTGATCGAGTTAGACCCTAGAGAGCCCCCGATGAATTTCATCGCCATCAGACCACTAATAGCGTTTGCGCATGCGCAAACCTCAATTTCCTGAAACTACGATTTCTCAGTTCGTAATGGGCCGATTGCGCTCAAATTCAATGAGTAGTTGAGGGCTACCATTACCTTCTAATTTCGAAACTATTGTATCAGTAATAAGTATTGCGCATGCGCAATGTTGACATTTGCTTCATGGCCATTATTCTGGAACTGCTCGACTAATTGCGGTGAAATTTTCAGAGATTGTGCGGGGTAGCCCTTAGATTGTGCCCTATTAATTGGATAGCCAGCGGACCACTAGTAGCGTGTGTGCATGCGCAAACGTGAATTTCCTGAAACTACGATATCTCAGTTTGTAATGGAACGATTTCGCTCTAACTCAGAGGGTACATGGGGGCTGACCCAAGACCCATGAATTTCATCACGGTTGTATCAGTAATAAGTACTGCGCAGGCGCAAACTTAGGGAAACGCCGTTTTTTCCCGCGAATTTTAGCTGTCGCGTGACGTTAAATGGCGGGTTTAAATCATTTTTGCCCCCGTGCTTTGTATTGTCCAAAAATAAAGATATTTTAATTTTTGGTTGCCCTGCATTCTATCGTCATGAGCATGGTGAACCGGTCATTTCTGGTTTTCTAAAAATTTAATGGTGTCATACTGTGTAGGCCACGAGGAAGCTTCTGTACCAGGTCCTTGGCAGTTTATTTATTTTTTTTTAATTTTTGAGATAGAGTCCAGGGTCAGACTTCGACTGGAATGATATATATAAATACACATATATATATATACATATATATATATATGTATACATATATACATATAGGTATACAAGCATGCAAATATACATATGAAAAATGTTAAAAATGTTTTTCATGATTTGTTGAATGGTCTGAAACGGATTTCCATGAAGACAATTTTCTAAACGTTTCATTATTTAAATTTTGAAGCCATTGAAATAGATTCATTTTCTTCAAAATTTTCACTTGCTTTTTGTTGTTTGAACAATTTTGATTCAAACAACAAAAATACTTTTTTTTTTTTGGTCTGTCAGTCTGATGGTCTGTCGGTCTGTGGTCAACAAGCTTACATCAGAATTCGATGAATCAAATTCCCCATAGCGAAAATTAATCACTCTTTCTCCTTTCAATCTTTTAGGTAAGGGCCTAATCTGCACATCGGACACTGCCAGAAAACCGGACTATTTGTTTCGAAACCGGACGGGTGGTCGTCATATGTTGACGCTTATTCACAGAGCATGCGTTTAGTGATCAAGATTGTTATTTCATCTTTGTGTTCTGAACTGACCAACGTTGGTCTTATCGTATAAGTGTTCTCCTTTGGTACAACTCTACCCGAGAGGCATTAGGTGATTTCCCTTGAGGAATTCACTACCTTTGATTACAATTGGATATCGATGCAGTGAGAGGCTTTCGAAGATACTCAATAGTTCCAAACTATGAACTATGTACTAGGAGTAACAAACACTCCTTCCTAGAATTGTAGGTAGTTGAGATGCCTGGTCGTTCCTCATAAAGGGCACTCACACAAAGTTCAGTTATAACAGATGTAATATAATATGCTTGCGTATTCATATAATTAATGATTAATTGCTTAAGAAATGGAATTTTCCTGTGTAATATTATTAGGCTTCATCCAATTTTATCACATACAAAAATGAGAACAAAGTGAACGCTTACAGTAGGAATTCGATTAAAAGGAAGCATATTAGGAGATTGTGTGAGGTTATATTCAGCTAATGGATAAAAAAAAAACGAGTGATTTGATGAAACGCTGAAGAATTATGATTAAGTGAAGCTTCTCGAGCTGTATTTGTGTGTCGATCTGTCTGTTGTCTGCCAGTTTGTTTGCACAACGCTAAAGGCCGCTATTTATTGGTTTTTTGACCTAAAATTCATACGATGCACCCCAGAATTTGCTATATACATTTTGTCGGCTCGACTATTGTGACAGTGGATGGTGACATTTGACAACAAAATCCAAAATTATTCGTTCAATTTAGTTTAATCAAATAAGTTCAATTGCATTCAACGTATTTCAATAAACACTGAAATTTCTTAGTATATGAGATAATTTTATTCTTCTTCTTAGTACAGAGTCATTCAAGTGATTAGTATGTTTTTCAAAAAATCATATCGCGGTCAATTTTTCAGGAAAAAACTTTTTATTAGTGTATAATGGGTCACAAGAAGGGAGATTTTTGATATTTGATCAGTTTCTAAAAAGTACGTCGAGCATCTGTTCGAAGGCAAGTTTCCAGTCTCTGCTTGAAGCTCTGCATCATTTCCCGAGGGATGCAGATGATTTCCGTGGTTAAGGAATCTTTCAAATCGTCTTTCGTGAATTTCTCTTGGATTGTTGCTCCCCCAGTATCTGAAATGTTGTTTATTCACAAAGCCGCTCAGGTGGAAATGTGCTTCATCGCTTGTGAACAAAATCATGTTCTCGTTGTCGGCAAACACTGACTGCATCCTCTCACAAAACATGTTTCGTTAGTTAAAATCGCTTTCCAACAGTTGTTGACATACCACCATTTTGTAGGGATGAAATTTTAAGTCGAGTTTGAAAATCCGAAGAAGTTTGAAGATCGAAGCCGGATAGAGTGGTTTGGGCTCTGAAGGGCAGCCACCAGGACCCTATCGACATTGTCTGGCGTTCGCGCTGTTCGAGGTCCTCCCTTCCTTTTCTTCATCACACTGCCCGTTCCTTTAAAGTTTGAAACCCACAACAAAATTAGGTTACGATTGGAGATCAGTCCGCAGTTAGGAATCACGAAACGGCGACAGAAATCCCATTGAGTTTGAGTGATGGACTCACCATTCACTAAAAAACGACTTACTGCAAAAACGCGTTGTTCAATCGTCCATACCATGTTGACTACTGACCCTAAAAAAAACTCCCGCTCTTTGTGAGCACAATGGCCCCCACCGCACCTCTCTACGAGTTACAGGCGCTGAGTGCTACCAGTTTCAAAAACGTACTCATCACTTGAATGACCCATTATATAAGGTAACTTTTCTTCTTAGTATATGAGATAATTATTAGCTCCTCTACTCTTGATAAATATGAAAAATTACAACACACTATCATCGGTGAACTATTAAATTCGTGATCAAATGCACCTACACTTCTCCCTGCAAAAAGTATGTAAACCCACAGCTCGTGACGTCACCTGGTACCTTCACTCGGTAATTTCGCCTTCTCTGCTTGTTAGTCTTTAACATTCTCTCAGTTCTTACTCTATTATTCTAGCATTCTTAGAGGAAAGTTTTGCTATGGTTTTTATTATCTAACCCTTCATGTTTTTTGGGTCGCTAAACACAAATTTGAAGTTTTCGGGCAAACATTTTGCCCGGAACTTCTTTTTTTTCTGCAATTGTTGACCAAATTTTGGCACTGTATTCAGTTGTTGGCCCATATTCATATTCATCACTCACAAAATTAAAGTATGCAAATATGTATCAAATAAATATCAAATGTATACCAAATATATATTCATCACTCACAAAATTAAGTTTACAAAATTTCCTACATTTTGTCATATGACGGTTTTTGTGCGACCAACCCTCCGCGTCTCGCCACTAGAGTGCTCCAAAAATGGGCCAATTTTCCGACTTCGGAAATGTCAACATTAATTTCGTCTTCATTCTTCATGTTTTTTGGGTCCCTGAACACGAATCGGAGGGTTTCGGGCCACTTTTTTTTTTCTTTTTTTTTAGGTAGGTAATGAAGTCCTTGAATCCCAAAAAGAAGACGAGCAGCCCAGTCGAAGAAGAAGATGTCACGTTTGAAATGATTGCGGAACACCTAGTCTACAGACTCATTATTCATTGTCACAGACGTGATGTGACAATCATCAGACCCTCCAGACTATTATTAGATTGTACAGATTCAAATCTGACGAGGAACAAGGTAGTGAAGTACCAAGGTATAGGTTTGCCGGCCCGAGGCGCCTCTGCCCATGAGCCCTATCTAGTATCCGTCATTTAAACTGTAGGAGACATTTTCTACTCGAGATGTTGGGAAACAATCTCTTAGTTGATGTCCTCTGTGACTGAAAGGAAATGAATTGAAGAAGATTCAAAATATAAAGTTAAAAACTGTTTGGAAAGGGTGTAATTAGTTTGAAAAAAGTTTCAAACTGAATGTAAATGAATCTCCCTAACGTATCATCCTTGCTTTTCATAGCTACCTACCTAATTATTGTTCTTAATGTTGTGGTCCCACTTCTGAAACGTCGGGGAGTTGTTGGAGATTCTCTCCATAGTATTATGTTAGTCGCTTACGTTGGAGATCAACGATAATATCGATTGGCACATTCCCTGAATAAAAGGTAATAAGTTCCTTTGTTTTTCGTTTATTTTATTTTCGAAGAGTAGGTTATTCCCTCATTCTACAAGGCTCGAAGTGTTTTCATCTCATCAAGAGTTTCCTTGCATCAGGTTGTATAAACTTACATTAATATATCGTTGTAAATTCTCCCAAGTGTTCTTGTAGGCATCAACTCTATTTTTTTAATGAGAAATTTAATGAGTGACGGCACGTGTTTGAACCTTCCAATGGGGAACTTGCATGGTTATTTTTCATTATGTAATTTGAATGATCTTAGCGAGCGGATGAGGGGTATCCGACGATCGGAACTTACCAAAATGGGCTTTGTAATTTTAACCTAACTAACGTCACCGACCCCCCGCCTGCCTTGGCGGGTCCCTCAGCTTAGACGGAACCTAAATGACGTCAAGCGCTAACTTGCAACCCGTTTTCTGGTCAAACCAGTTGTAATTTCAAGCTGAAAATTGGTACCAAAGGGTTTTGAAGGGCCCGGAATCTGGTTTTGAGGTTCAAAATGCAAAATTTCTACCCATGCAAGTTCTCCATTCAACGACACCAGTCGCCAGTAGTTCCCTGTACAGTTGGAATTACTGCGGTCAGCACCGATCCCACGGAAATAAATATGTGCCAACATATTAAGTCCTTGTACAATCCCAGCCATCTAAGAAAAACCAATAATTAGGAATAATACATTTCTAGCTGCTTCCAAATACAGGAATCACTTGCGTAAAATATCACGGGGAGTTAATAATTGAAATTTTTTTCTAAACCGCTTCCTGAAGAAAATAGGAAAATATATCATTCGGGCACTCTATATACTCCATGTTTTCAAGAAGGTACCTTTAGATATGTTGCAAACTCATATAACAAATATTTAGATGCAAACAGAGGTATTAAAACTATTTCCCGCTTTGTTCGAACTATCTAGTGGATTTTCGGAGCTGATTCTACTGGCCTATTATAACCCTGGCTTTTTCTAAGTGGCACTAAAGGCTAATGTGGAGCACAGTTGTGCTAGTGAGAGGGAAGATGCAAAATTGAATCCTTTCTATCTCGGCAAGTAATCGGTCAATTTTCAATTTTCAAATTTTCTTGAGCTTGTTTCAGTAAATGCAATATATTTATCGTATGGATTAAAATTTAATCTTTTTTTCACTGATACACTTCCGTCCTCCGTAGGTAATCATGTGCTCTATTGTTCATCACCACCGCCGTAAAAAAATATTGATTGCGGTGCTATTACGCAGATATTTTCATTACGCAGAGTTTCCATGGTATTGCATGCATAGAAAGTATCCTGTGGGTAAACGCGCTCCGATCATCAGTGACCTTTGAGCATTCGCAGATTTTTTAGGCCAATTGTTTCCTATTTCTTGCACGAAGACATGCAACCGCCGATTTCAAGCACAATATACCGAATAATTGTGAAGTCGG
Organism: Lygus lineolaris; assembly: GCA_030264115.1. Classification (NCBI taxonomy): domain Eukaryota; kingdom Metazoa; phylum Arthropoda; class Insecta; order Hemiptera; family Miridae; genus Lygus; species Lygus lineolaris. The sequence continues at coordinate 80,147,133 of JAEMON010000001.1, read as the reverse complement.
CGATGTTATAAGCTACCATTTTTCCGTTCCATTCCTTCATTTTATCCACTTCGGGTTTCTGTGATGATTTTCCCTGTCAAAGTTACCTAACTTTTTTTTTACTGCTTTTACTGAACACCCTAGAGCGAAATAAGAAGCCAAAACTTATAAATTGGATCAATGTAATCAACAAAAGGGAATAATCAAAAGGTCCGCACCCGTTTCAAGCAGTTCGAAAGTCATACTTAGTCAGAAAAAAGCATTGAAAATTACTGTATCCGCTGACGCCTGACAGGAACTTCACTTTTTTCCTCAATTCTTCTATTCAGCTATTTATACATTATTATGATTGAAAACTTATATTATTAACCTACCTGAAGGTAGAAGTTCACTTATTCATGGCTATATTGTCCTTAAAGAGTTCAACTAATCAACAGGTTTTTTTTTTTTTGTGACACCCTCTCAAAGTTGAAAACTATAATTTCTTCATCGTCCAACATGTGTTTCTAGATTTCTGCCCCTTGTGGTGTCGTTATGTTTCGATTTATTTATCATTTTCATGTTTTCTGCTGAAAAATTATTTGGTGTTGGTTTATTTAAGCATTATTTTCGTTCTATTCCTATAGCTAATTATATTTTTTCTCTTCTGCTGTAACAATATACTTTTGTGATAAATTGGGCTTGCCCATTATTCCAAAATAATTCATCACATAAATGTGGTAGGTAATTCCCAGTGACGGCGCTCTTAAATTTTACGTATGCTCAGAACCTACTGTAAAAAAGCGTTCCCATTAAAAAACAAAGTTTTTGTAAATATTTCAACATTTGAATGAAATTTAGATTTTTGATTTTTCCAATACCTTTATATTAATTAAGAGCACGATCATTTCCTTCACCCAGGATGAAGTCCATCATCGATTGAAGAAAAAGTTGCAATGGCATAAATACTATTATAACCGTGGGGGAGGCAATAGGTAATAAATACCATAATGTGCCCGTTGCTGGTTCTATAGTAGCCAACAGTCGGTACCCATAGGAATTGCGAACATTTTGGCTTATAGTAATATTTTAGTTTGAGAATAGAATTATGCTAATATTTGATGCTTTTACCCTTTTTCAACACGTTATGAACCTTAATAAAAGTGCATTAATTTATAATTATTTTACTGTTGTCGATTGGACAAAGGAGCCATCACACCTATAGTTCTTGGATTTTTCTGCGAAACATAGTCATTCTCCACCTCATCTAATTTCAATAATATCGATTATAAGTTCGAAAGGTCTTTGAGCTGGTGGTATAGGAGGGGAAACCCATTTTCATTATTCATTCCATTGAGTAGGTTCCATTTCCTCCCTTGAAGTAGGTGTCCGGAGATGCCTTTGTTTAAGCTTACGATGTGGTAGGTCAATATTGTATGTCTCGTTAATGGGCTCCTGTTGTGGAAATATCCTATAGTATCTTCGTTTTAAGAAAAACGTCCATTCAACTTGATCAATTCGAATGATTGATTGATGTTCATCGAAATATCAGTCAGATCTCTGATAACAAGTAGTAAGTCGGGAGAACTCGGGTTTTCCCAGTAAGTGAGATCCCTCGGGCGAGAGAGGATCAGGGCTTTATTTAGGCGCATCATTGAGCGCTAGAGGAGAAACCGGCAATCAATTTAGGCCCGTCGGCCCTCCGGAGGTGCAAGAACCATTTGTTCCAGTAGGAGCCATCAATTAGAAGGTCAAACAACGGTAGTCGATACATTAAATTTCAGGTAACTGTATCTGTTCTCCTCTGCAAGAATTCAGGAGCGTCGCATCACGAATTCATTATTATCATTTGAAAACAAGCAGAACCGACGAAAAATATCATACATTTTCTAAGGTCATCACTCAACAGAATGTTGAATGTCATAACAGCCGGCACTGTAGCAAATATTATATACGGGTTTGGCCTCAAAATTTCAATTCAACTTTTGAAGACACAATGATCTTAAATGATAGGTGCGAGTAGGTTGTTGGGAAAAAATACAATTTCGGAAGCTGAATAACTTCAGAGGAACGACATTTCCGAACATAAAGATTGATATTATTGATTTCATAGGTTTGGAAAGGGAAGAAGCCTTTGGCGGAAACCGAAAAAGGCAGATGTGAAAAGACGAGGTGGTGAATTCAACGAACGACTGGAGGCATTGCCTTGTCGTAAACGTTCTCATGTTATTGCGAGTGTAACATAACAGCCGTCTCACAGCCCCCGGTTCAAGAGATATGCCGCTGCGTCAGTCATCATTATTTCTCCTTTATCTATTTTGGTTGACCTAGACACATTCACGGCCAGTGGAATGAGCCTGAAATCGTAGTGGAAGGTAGGTAGGTATATGAAAGAACTACTCACTGATGTTTCAATACATATTGATGAAGTCGTTAATATGTCCGTCTGTACATCAATCAGAATAATGGAATTTTGAGTTTCTTTTTCGTTTCATAGGTACTGCTTATTTGTGCTGGTTATCTCAAATTAGATTATTATTTTCAAGCAATAAAATAAGTGTGAAACCCACTCAAAATTTGCTGTTTTCAGCGTGGTTCAGACTGGTCCAACATTTATAGTGACTCCCGAATTGGACGTTAGGTTTTTTTCTCCTAAAACTCAATTTTTTTCCCTCTGATTTTCCCTCTGATAGATAACTATAATCGACTGAAATTACCCAATAATCGAATCCCTTGGCTGTCTACCGATTTTTTCCAATTAATTTGCCAGTTGCTTCCTCACTAACAAAGGTAGCTATGTATTCGTGCAAGAAAAAAAGTTGTCCTCCAAAATCAAAATTTCCACTCGTTTAGTACGTTTCAGAGCTTTCTGAACAAATTTGGTTCCGTGTCAATTCCTTGTCCCAGGCAAAACTACATGAAAATGTAGTCCGATTTTGATGAAATTTTCAGGGATTGTGCGTGATAGCCCTGTGACGGTTTCCTATGAATTTGATTGCCATCGGAAGACTGATAGCGTGAGCGTATGCGCAAACGAGAATTTCCTGAAGCCCCGTTATACTAGTTCCTGATTCACCTATTACGCTCAAATTTGGAAGATAGGACCAGTAACAGGTACTGCGCATGTGAAAACTTGAAATTTGTTGTCATCGCTATAACTCCGGAACTCCTGAACAGATTTAGGTGAAAATTTCAGAGATTGTGAGGGTTAGCACTTAGACAGTCCCCTATCATTTTCAAAGCCGTCGAAAAACTAGTAGCATATATGCGCATGCGCAGACGTAAATTTCTGGAAACTACGATTTCTCAGTTCCTAATGGACCGATAGTGCTCAAATTTGGAGGGTGGATGAGGGCTGACAACAATATGATTTCTTATGAATTTCGTACCAATTAGATCAGCAATAGCTATTGCACATGCGCAAACATAAAATTCGTTGGCATAGGTATAACTCCGAAATTATTCTCCTAATTTCGCTGAAATTTGTAACAATTTCGCTTGGAAAGTCCATGTTACAGTACTGAGGAAGCTATACTAAACAAACAATACAGTTGATAATCAAGTTCAAAAGAAGCTATTCAAAACTAGCTTCGAAAATCATCATTATGTTTCGACCAGTTTTGCTTCCTGACTAACGACAGTAGGAAGCAATGTATTCGTGCGAGAAAAAATGTTTGTCCTCCGAAATCAAAATTTCCACTTGCTTTTTATGTTTCAGAGCTTCCTGAACTATTTTGGTTCCCTTCCTGTTCGTCGGTCTGTGAGTCTGTCTGTAGTCAATTCCTTGTCCCAGCAAAACTACATGAAGTATTGATCCGAGCTTGATGAAATTATCAGGGATTGTGCGGATTAGGCCCGTGACGGCCTCATATTAATTGCATCGCCATCGTACAACTAGTAGCGTCTATGCATGCGCAAACGTGAATTTCTTGAAACTACGATACCTAGCTCAGTTCCTATTGACCGATTTCGCCCGAATTTGGAGGGAAGTTGGGGGCTGACTCCAAGACAATTTAATATGAATTTCGTCACGAGTGGATCAGTAAGGACTGCAGCGCATGAGGAAACTTGGAATGTGTATTCATAGCCATAAATCCGGAACTACTCCACCAATTTTGATGAAATTTTCAGGGATTGAACGGGGTAGCCCCTAGACGGTCCCCAATTAATGTCATAGCCACCGGACCACCAGTAGCTTGTGCACATGCGCAACCGTAAATTTCCTGAAACCACGATTTCTCAGTTTCTAATCGACCGATGTCACTGAATGTCGGAGGGTAGTTGGGGGCTGGCTCCAAAACTATTACCTAATTTCATTATGGTTGATCAGTAATAGGTACTGCGCAAGCGCAAACTTTAAAGTTTTTGTCATAGGTAGGGATAATTCCCGAACTATTCTACCAATTTCGCTGAAATGTTCACTAACTGATTCTCTACGTCCATGTTACAAATTGAGGAAGCCATTCTGCCCACCCAACTTGGCAAACGTTTTTTCTATTGTACTCGCCTTAGTCGAATTTCCAGAATATTTATGCTCAGATTTTCATGATATTCCAATTAGCATTGCAAAAAAGTGGTCAGAGGTGATGATGTGTCCAGAACATACTCCATGTTTTTCAAAAAAAAGTTCCATTCATGCAACTTTTTAGCGAATTTTCGAAGAAGATGAAGCTATTGCAATGGCTTCGAAATTTTTGTAATGAAGATTTTTGAAAATTTTCTTCATGGAAATCCGTTTCAGACCATTCTAAAACGATTCCTGAAATTTAACATTTTTGTATATGTATACATATATATATATGCCAGTCACTCCAGACGATATCTGCCCGTGGGATCGAGATAAAAAATCTAAAAAAATTTTAAAATGTCAATAATATCAAAAGAAAGTTCAAGTTCGTTGGCCGGAATTTTTGGAGTACTCCAAGGGGTCACATTTTGAACATTTCGAGTCAAAACTCGCTGAAAACGTGTTTTTTGAGGTTTTTCGTGTGAATTACCATCTCAAACATAGGAACATATGTTATATTCGGAATCAGCGTGAAATTTCCTATAAGAATAACCCACCAAATTGGTTAAAATGATTCTTTGAAAATTCGCTCATCAACTCATGCTGCGTGAATGGGACTTTTTTCTTTTTTTAACACATTTCCATTTATTCAACAAAACGTCATCAAACAATAAAACAAACAAACATCTTCAACAAATCGACTCTGGGTTCAACAGCATTAAACTTAGCGAATGGCTTTGGCTGGGGCATTCTTCTGTTCTGAGACCAGTCTCCCACCTCAATCCCTCAGTAGGGGAAGGGGCGCTCCGTCCTCTCCCCAAGTTCCCTCACGCAGCATGAGTTGATGAGCGAATTTTCAAAGAATCAGTTATACAGATTTTTCGGGTGATTGTTATGGGAAATTTTACGCTGATGCCGAATATACCTTATGATCCTATGTTTAAGATGTTAATTTACACCAAAAAACACGTTCTTTGTCACTTATTTTTCAAAATTTGACCCCTTGGAGTAATTCCCAAAATTCTGGCCAACGAACTCAGCCTTTCTTTTATTATTATTGACATTTTGATTTTGGGGATTTTTTAGATGGATTCCAGGGTCAGATATCGTCTAGAATGACATATAGATATGTATAAATACAGGCATACTCACATACATACATATATACACATGAAAAATGTTAATATCTAGGAACCGTTTTAGAATGGTCAAAAACGGATTTCCATGAAGAGAATTTCCAAACATTTTCATTATTTAAATCTTGAAGCCATTATGCAATAGCTTCATTTTCTTCGAAAATTTGCTGAAATCACTCCGTTGGGAAACTGAGAATATGTTCATGTTTTCTCCCTTTTTTTGTACTCCTCAAACAACCATCTTGTACAAGACCAAATACAAATAATACATTGTGTTGCCAGCATTGTTCCGGTATTGACACTGGTATCGAAAGAAAAGTATCGATACTAATCAGTAACTATCGAAAGTTCCTACTCATTCTCCAAGTTTTCATGTGCCACAGATACATTGAATCCCATGAAGTGAGGGCTTTTATTCCTTTTTATGGTCTCGAAAAATTATGTTGCCTGGAGAACCTGGAAAAGTCAGGGAGTTTTGGGATGCTGTTTCCGTAGCATCCCTGCATAACTAACGATCGCAGCACGATTCGCATGAAAAGCTTGTAGGAAACTTAATCGGCTTTCCGTTGACTTATAATATCATGCACATCACTTCAGTGGATGGCTTTAAACCGTACTCTCTCTACAGGAGTGAGAGTACAAGGAGTGAGGTAAATAATTGTATAGGTACATCTACATAAAGCTGATTAAAGCTCCCACAGCCTTTAGAAGGATTATTTTAACCCTTTGGCGGGCGCGCAGCCGAACTGCGGTCGGCAAAATCAACATCACTTGAACTATTCTGTTCAAGAGAAAATTGAAAGGTCGAGGGTGACAATTTGTGTGCAAAAATTACTGCGCAAAAAAAAACTTTGCCGGGTGCGGCCGAAGTTCATTCCGCGTTCTTGGAATCCAGCGCCTTGGATTGTAGACCCTTCCCGGGGATATTAACGTTTTATAAGGTGGCAACCCTGTGATCAATTGTGGTGTGAACTTATGAGTTCCAAAGACGAATAGAAGCATGGAGGCTCAGGTAAGTCGTTACACAGTCCAACTATCGTCTGGTTACTAATTTTCAATAAAATGGGAGCAGTAAGTTAAAAAAGTCGTTAAGAATGTTAGGCATGGAATAACAAAATACCATCTTATAATATACTGTCCAACATCCTGGCAGCCATGACCTTGAATTGACATTATACAGTCCATCCGCCTGGCAAAGTGTTAGGTAAATCAAATACTATACTGACCCTC
>JAEMON010000001.1:80108465-80125814 GCA_030264115.1 Lygus lineolaris | reverse complement strand
CTCACCAACTCATGCTGCATGAATGGAACTTTTTCATAATGTACCCCGCCTACGCATTTTGTTACCATCATGTTCTTACTCTTCGATGTTGTTCCACAAAATGTATTTTACTTAATATTTCACTAGGTTGCGTACTCGTATTTTCGGAATTTCGAAAATCCGCTAAAACAGGAGATAAGTATATTTGCGGTTTTTTTTGTGTGTGTTTTTTTTTAACTCCAAAATAACGTGAATAGAAAGGGTTGTCCATTCGTTCTGGGACACCCTGTATGTAGCTTCTATACCTGGCTACCAACCGTCAATACCCTTGAACAGTTTTGAAGGGGAATGAACCATTACTTGATGAAAATTGAAATACGATCGCCCAAAGTGAGAGTGATGTTTGAATGGTGATTTAATTACATCCGTCTCTCATGATCAATTTCCGATTAACATTGTGTTTGCCTTTCTGTCTTCTTACTAACTAAGGTAGAAAGCTATATCGCACGCTGGGGGGAACACTGGTACTTCTCCGAAAATGCACTTCTGAGTTTTTGTACCATCGGGAAGAGCAAGACGAACTCTGCACAGGAGTAGTAGTGGATCAACGATAGTTCAAACACTGGCCGATAGATGACAGAAAAACAGCTGTTTACCTTAATGGTTTGACTAGTTCGGTTTGTTCTGCCTATCGGATCTGCTCAGTAAAATAATAACCCACAAAACCCCAAATAAACCACTGCTACTTGGAACTGGGGGCAGTCCAAATTACATCAGTTCTACCATTCTATAATATTATTTTTACTGTTTCACGTTCAAGATACGAGTACGTATAGAACCCGAAAATTGTACTTCAAGGAATCCAATTACTTTTCGAGCGATGGGTCATAAAACAGAGGTTTTATACTTTGGTTGTGCGTCTATATCTATACATTGATGAGGATTTTAGGAAGAGGCTACTTGTGGAAGGAAACAACTGCTCATTTGGTAGTTGGCTACGCATGACCCTACACAACAGCGAATAGCATCCTACTGTGAAATATTCTGAGCTCGTTCTCTTCACGCTCAAGATAACAAGATACGTTCACCTATAGCGTTATCAAACAACGAACCTCGGAGTTAGGGCGAGGTCTATGGTGGCGCCGAGGAATGGGAAGCCAGCCCTATAATATTACACATTCGCACATCACATACCTACCGGGTATTGGTCATTGGAGGGATCGCTGGAGGCGCTAGGATCCCACTGCGCTTTGATCCACACTATCAATAATCACTCAACTACCGATTTCTGGAATGGAACCTATGTTGGATTCTATAGTTTAAGCTTCGGGGAATTCACTGGTCATTCGCTGATAAAGTCAAACAAATTAATTGTTCACGGGGGTTCCCTTCAGATTTTCCAAGTTCAGGCAAAGTACCTGTATTACAACATCGTAACAATGCCGGTCCAAGGTAAAACGCCTTATCTATCGAACTAGTGAATGAGATAAGGCAGAACACATCGTTACATCACAGCATATTAACGGTGTCGCTGTCATATAGGCATAATAATTCATGTACTACTCGACCGATTCCGGTGAATTTTTCTAAGGTTAGGCCCTGGACTGTCCCCTGAGAATTGTATCGCCCTCGGACCAATGGTAGCGTGTGCGCATGCGTAAACGTAAATTTCATGAAACCACGGTTTCCCAGTTCCTAATGGATTGAGTTCTCTCAAATTCGGAGCGTAATTGGGCGATGATCCAAATACGATTGCGTAAGAATATTCACTAATAGCTACCTACTTCTTCATTTTCAGATGTTAAAAGTCTTCAACTCAGCCATACCTTCATCATGAAGGCTCCAAGCAATGATCGCCTGATTGTATTCCTTGATGAAGAGTCTGACATTGATGGGAAAGAAGTATAAGATTTATCCGAAACTTGTATTGGGAGCAGAGAGTGGCTGTAAGAGTGAATGGTGGTGCACTCTCAGATCGTTTTGACATTGAGAAAGGCGTCCGTCAGGGATGCACTTTACTCGATCATATTTAACCTGTACGTTGAGAGAGTCTTCCCGAAGCACTGGAGAACCTGGAACTGGGCTCGAAGTTAACGGTGTCCCCATAAATGATTTAAGATATACAGATGACACCGTTCTTATTGCAAGTAGCTGCTAACCTGCAGGCCATTCTAGATATACTGAACACAGTGGGATCTAGTGTCGGCCTGAGGATCAATAAAGACAAGACCAAATTCATAATAGTCAGGACAGATTCACACCTTGGTGCTGGATCAATGCTTGACGGCCAGAGAATCGATAGGGTGTCATCCTTCAAGTACCTTGGAACTGGAGAAGTGGGATCCTCAGGTAGAAATCCGGAGTCGGGTGGCAAAGGTCAGACAGATGTTTTTAATGCTTCGATTCTTGCTGTGTGACAAGCACTTTTGGGCATTACAATTGGGAATTGTTTTGTGAGGACAGTTCTCCTCTACGTAGAGACGTGGACAATTAAAGTAGACTCTGTAAATAGGTTGGAAGCTTTTGAAATGTGGTTGTTGCGCAGAATGTTTCGTTTCTCATGGGTGGATTGGGTTCGCAACGAGGAGATCCGCTCCAGGGCAGACATCAACCATGAGCTGATTGATATAATCAAGGAGAGGAAGGTCGCCTACTTGGGCCATATACTTCGAGTGCCAAGATATGTGATTCCCCGTCTTATTTTGTTGGGTAAGATTGAAGGGAAGAAGAGAGTGGACCAGAATCAGCTTTCCTAGCAGAAATATATTAGAGCCTGGAGCGGAGTTTTGAGCTTTGATGCATAGTGCCGGGCTGCTGAGGAGGGTACGTTTCAGGTGGCATTTTGAGATCGTCGCCGACGCATGATTTTCGTGCATGGCACCGGGAGAAGAAGAAGAAGAAGGAAAGTCTTCGTTTGCAATCAGTACATTTCTTCCTTGGCGTGGTACATGCATTGACAGGGAAAATTGAAGTTTTCTATAATTAATTTTAAAATCGAAAGTAGAATTCCGTAAAGCGGGATCCCGCGTGGGATCCGATTTTACCCTGCTTGATCCTGCATGCCCTCCAATCCCGCCAGATGTTACCCTCCCCAGTTTGAACTGAGCGAAAGAATTCCTGAGTGTAATGTCGATGGCTAGTTCTGATGGCATACTTTACTTTTTCGGTTTAGGTGAAGTGAGAAAAGTAAAAACGTACTTGATCCAAGATTTTTTTGTAATGCTTAGGCTTTTAACTTAACCCATCCACGTATATTGCATACGTCTAGCTACGGCTAGCCTTCTTCGAACTACCGACCACAAACTATACCTCATAGTCTTAGATAGGTATTCTCCCAATCTCCTGGGTGGGAGGTCTGTTGTGATCTACTACTCAAATTATTATCGACGCTTATCATCTTAGCATCGCACCTTGATATGCAATCCAATGATTTATGTTCGCTTATCGTAGCTTAATTGGTCACCAATCAAACTCGAACAACCATGGATCTTGATACTAGATGTTATACTCATGGTCATAGGTCCGCCAACGTACTGAGCCATCACCATCACGCTACTACTATAAAATAATGTACTCGTACAGTAGTTGTAGGTACTATGCTAAAAGTGCGACTTTTTTTTAAATAAGGGAATAAAATATTCAATTCGGATTATATAAAACTTGCAGTTATCGCAATAACTTCGAAGACGACCAATATGAATATCTTTGGCTTTAGTTCTATATGCCTAGAAATAAATGCACAGGGCATCGATAAAAACTGCATCGTGCAAACCCGGAAGTTGTATAGCTTGAAGTTCTCTCGTTTACCTACTAGTTTTTTTGTGTTTTTTAGCGATTAATGATCTGATTCCTGAATATTTTTCCATAATTATTTACCATGAATCATAATGGTTATAGATAACTGTATCATTCAAATATGCATAGGACTTGAACCCCTAAGGGCGATTGATATCTTTCACGACACACGAAAATGGTTCTGGTTATTTCGTTACGGTGTATTATACACTTTTCAAGGCATAACGATCGAATTACTCTTTGTTCTTTTTTTTTTGAAGTAGCTTAATAGAGGAAACTTCCTGGAGTTCCCCAACTTTGAGCCAGTTTAAGTTGTAGTAGAACCTTACTCGTTTCAGACGCCCCAAGTTATATCAAGTTTTATCGAGCCTTTAATATTGACGCAGTATGTTCTTCCATAATTTCCGGTGAATACAGCAGGTAAATAAAGAAGAAAGAAGAGAGTTGAGACCGAGGTATAGCCGACAATTCCCCTAGGCATAATGAATATGTGATACCAACTGTCTACATAATACACGTTATGTTATTGGATTATTTGGATGTTATCATTGAGAACGCCGGATTTACATAATTTTGTAAAAAACATTATTATATTGGTACGAATAGTTTTGAACAGGAAAAGATTGCTCTGAATGCGCAGTAGATACCGAGGATTTCACGTTTACGCATGCGCATGCTACCGTTGGTCGGCTGGTAATTGATTTCGTAGGGGACCATTTAGGGCCTAATCCGTGTAATCCCTGAAAATTTCATCCAAATCGGATGGAAATCGTGGATGTTATGCGTGTTGCAAGGACTCCCGAACATGTGGTCAGTCTATTCACTAATATCAATGTACCTAGCTGCAAAGATGTGGTTAATAGGCTGATTCACCAGTCTAATCTTAGTATTTTTGAAAAAGATGAATTGTGTAGTTTAATGTCTATTTGTATGGATCAGAATTGTTTTCTATTTGAGGGAAAATATTATACTCAGCCAGGGGTGTTCGCCATTTTCTCCTTTGCTCGCGGATATTTATATGGATTATCTTGAAAAACAAATTTTTGAAAAGTGTAAATCAAACAACCTTTTATATTGGTATAGATACGTAGATGATATCATAATCTTATGGATAGGAACCGAAAGACAATTAAATTCTTTTCAGGAAAAAATCAATAGAATAGATCCCTTCATCAAATTCACCCTTGAGTTTGGTGGAAATAAGATAATTTTTCTTGATCTCTCCATCTCATTGATAAACAAAAAACATCATTTCTCCATTTATAGAAAAGATACATATAGTTATATCACTATTCATAGTACTTCAAATCACCCTTTAGTTCACAAACATGCCGCCTTTCATAGTATGATCAACAGAGCACTATCTATACCCATTAATGAACAAAATTTATCAAAAGAAAAATCTATTATTAAAAATATAGCTGCGAGTAATGGATATGGCGGAGAACTCATTGACTCCATTTGGAATAAGGTTCTTAGGAAAAAGAGTAGGGACGGGGTGTCAAAATTGGTTAGGGAAGTTGTGTTAGAGGAAAAACAGTGGATAATTATACCTTACTATGGTAAAGTTTCGGATACAATTGGTAAAATTCTAACAACTAGAGGTTTTAAAGTAGGTTTCAAAAATAAAAATAATCTTAAAAATTCATTGGGTTCTGTTAAAGATAAAATTAAAGTTCAAGACAAAAGTGGGGTTTATAAATTGAAATGTTCATGTGGGCTTGAGTATTGTGGTCAAAATGGTAGGAAATTTAGGGAAAGAATTGGGGAACATGAACAAATTTTAGGGATAACGTGGGTGATTCTGCCTTTGTAAGTCATCTGAGTGGATCCAATCACAACTTTAGTTTTGATCTGACAAATGGACAGTTTGTACAATTTCTTCATGTTTGTCCAAATGGAGGCATGTTGGATGTAATTGAAAAATTCGAAATAATTAAAAGTGATAGGTCTGGTAAATGTTTGAATTATGTAATTCCAAATCATATTTCACCATTAATAGGTTTATTCCTGCAATAGCTTGGTTTTGTCCCTTTTCATAATGTTACCCTGACCACTGTTTGAGCCCTTTCACTATGTCTGCCCTTGATGGGCATTGGTTATTCCTCCCGGCCCCCTTTCACTTCTCTCAGCCATTAGGATTCAAGTTCCCTCCCAACCCTTTCACTTTGCTTGTACGTGATTGGGTATTCCTCTCAGCCCCTTCACTTTTGTCGACCAACGGAATTAAAGTTCCCTTTCTCCTGTGACTATATAAGCTGTGCTCTTTCTGATGTACTTTCAGTTATTGTTTGTTACTGATGATGGCCTAACCGTCGAAATCGATTTAACTTTGTAACTCAATATTTTCGTGGAAATAGACTACGTTTTTCTATTTAACTCCGTTTTCTTTTTATTGAAATGGGTTTCCACAACTTCGTCGCGAGTGAATTAGTTCGTATCTAGGTTACAGGATGGGCCATGGGAAAAGGATGATTTTTGTACAACACAGACTGTATCTGAAAAACTGAATTACAGATTAATGTTCACCTAGTTATTTTACTAATTTTCACAAGTATTTATGTATATTATTTTTATGTGATCTCGGATAAACATGTGCATATCAGACCGTACATAAGAAGACTGAGGTTCCTTTGCCACTTATAATTGTATTGTTTTTATTGCTATCCTTGCACTTTTCTTTGGATTTTGAGGAAGGTTGACTTAGTATTGAAAGTATTATAACTTTCAAACTAGGAACAGAAATATATTTTCTTTTCTACACATACAATTATTCTTGGGGTGCAGGTGTGTCGAGTTGGACGGTTCCGTCTGTGCTGTGTACTGGTTAAAAACCCGCCAAAATATCGCGAAAATAGAGTCTAGAAATTAATTTACTCGACTGTTTATTTCGTAGATCAAGATTGTTACACTGTTGCCAGACAGTCAAATGTGTTGAGGAAAGGTTCAAATGTCACGTTCCCGGTCGGCGACTTCAAGTAAATTCCTTCCTTCTACGAGAGGTGTCCCCTGACCAACTATTGGCCAGATTCGAAAAATGCAAGAAAAAACTCAAGTGGTTGATGACTATAGAAACAATGAAAATCTTGAGTATTCACAGAATCTATGGCAATCGTGAACGAACACACAAGGATGCTGAAAGACGCGTTGCTCGTAAACCCTTGAACTGAAGAATCAGATCAAGGAATCTACTTGGGGAAGATTATGAAAATTTGAACGATGAAGGTGGATCAATAATAATTCTCGATGATTTATACAGATTGTCGTGTGTTTGAATCTGACATGATCTGCGCAGAGTACAGAATGGGGGAAAAAATGTTACGAAGCTCATTAGGCCCGTCAATTTTTCGTTTTTCAAATTGTTAGGTAGCAGCGAAAAGATATTGTTCAGATTCAAGAACAATTCATACTGTAACTCGGACATGTACAAATCATGACGAGGACGCCAGAGAAATGAGATGGTAGTTTTGAGGATTAGTTAGTATTATGCATCGATGGTAATATATTTATCAATGAGAAGAAGCGACTAGTAGTAGATTCGACTTCGGATGAATCGACAACAAAAATAACAGACCGACAGACAGACAATTCTTAAAGTCCCAATAGTAGCAGGAAGTTCGCGCAAAGAAAAGGAGAAGGAAGAGCGGTCAGGAAGAATCTCAAGAGAATAAAACGCGTGCTACTGGCAACCTACAAGTACAAAACCTACTTAAGAAACTTTTCCGCCCAATTGTACTTACTGACATAATTATAACGTCAATTGTTGATATTAGATGAGATTATACCTTTACCTGTTATTCTATATTCAGTTTTAGCTCTAGTAACATTCAATATCTGGTGTTATTCATTTACCCAGTAAACCATATGAAGTCGATGATTTTGTATAAATATAAATATGTGTTGTTTGTTGGTAGCCATTTGGTACACTTTCTGGGTTGAGGGCGGAAGTAAACTGGCTTCTTCCTTATGTTAAAGATCCGTTTATTCTTTCATTTGTCCATGAAAGATTTGGACAAATGAAAGAATAAACGGATCTTTAACATAAGGAAGAAGCCAGTTTACTTCCGCCCTCAACCCAGAAAGTGTAAAAAAATATGTGTTTGTAAATTAAATTACTAATCTCCGCACTCCATTGTAACAATCTGTGAAAATTATTTTTTGTATGGAAATGTAGCTAGTTAATTCCAGTTTAGGAATGAAATATCACGTGGATGCTGACCATTCTGCTCCTTTGTACACTGTCATTTCGTTGCTACTTTGTTTTGAACGTTTCGAACTCTAAAACATCTGGTGCTAGGTTTCACACTACCTACACTCCTCACCCGTAAAAACCTGAAAAATGGCCATTTTTGCGGATTTCAACGCTGATTTCGGCCCTCAATATATTTTTGTGGAGATGAGGGGTATTTGAACTTCTTACCACTTTTTAGAAGAGTCCTATGAATTTCATCTAAATCGTTGGAGCAGTTTGTGATAGAAGCTAAAAAATGGGCGAAAAACGACGTAAACGACCTGATCTCAGTTTTTGGTCGGTAGATATCGGCCCCAATCACCATGAAAACTGAGGTATCGTCCGCATACTAACAGCTACAAACAGAACGGCGAGCGAAATGTGGTTTGGGCTATCTACTGCAAAATAATTCTGTGAATCATTCACAAACACTTTGAAGGCCAAGGACCGAATAATTGATTCGTGGCATAAGTCTGCATTGAGCGGAAGAATAGATGATGACTGCCCAACAAACTCAAACTGCCACCAGCCTTCAGTGACTCCAAGTAACAACTTAAAAGCTCCATTCATGCACCATGAGTTGGTGAGCGAATTTTCAGAGAATCAGTTTAACCGATTTGGTGGGTGATTCTCAAAGGAAATTTCACGCTGATTCCGCATATACTATATATGTTCGTATGTTTAAGATGGGCCATAGTTTAAGACCAAAAACCTCAAAAAACACGTTTTTCAGCTATTTTTGACTCTAAATTTTCAAAATTTGACCCCTTGGCGTACTCCAAAAATGCTGGTTAACGAACACATCCTTTCTTTTGATATTATTGATACCTATTTTGAAACTTTTTCGGATTTTTTAATCTCGTTTCCAGGGGCAGATATCGTATTGAGTAACACATTTATGAATATATAAATAAATCCATCTATATAAAAGCCAATGAGTGACGACTACACACGGCTTCATTCAAAGGTGACGTTTCACTCCTGGGTCGACATGGAGCCATCGATGTATATATTAGACTAATATGTATAATACATCGATGCATGGAGCCCAAGAGCCGTTTCCCGTACAGGTAGGGAAGGCGTGCCCATCCCACCTTCAGTACTCCCTCTATCCTACTCTTATCTCGAAGGATGTCAGCACATGACGGACGTTATATATCATAACATGGAAGAAGGAAGAATTCCATGATTTCATAATATACCTGAAATAGCACAAACTCAGTAACTGAGGTAGATTTCTACGTAAGATAAATTCTTGTAACACAAAAACTGTACAGTATAGCGTTTTGCTCAGAGTCTGCAGGGCAGCGGAAGCTTTGTTTTCACTTTCGAAATGAGAAAAATTGTTGTGCTCCAAAATCAAAATTTCCACTCGCATTTTGCGTTTCAGAGCTTCCTGAACAAATTTAGTTCCGTGTCTGTCTGTCTGTCCACATTTCCTTGCCACAGCCATAACTTCCACAATTTTGATTCGATTTCAATCAAATTTTCAGGAATTGTGCGGGTTAGCCCTGTGATGGTCCCCTATGAATTTCATCGCCATCGGACATGCGCAAACGTAAATTTCTTGAGACCCCGATATCTCAGTTTCTAATTGACCTATTTCGCTCAAATTTGGAATATAGTTGACGGCTGACTCTAAGACAATCATCTAATAATTCCGTAACGATTGGATCACTAATAGCTACTGCGCAAGCGCAGGCTTGAAATTTTTTGTTATAGACGTAGCTACGGAACACCGATTTCAATGAAATTTTCAGAGATTAATCGGGTTAGACCCTAGAGAGCCCCCTATGAATTTCATCGCCATGAGACCACTAATAGCATTTGCGCATGCGCAAACGTGAATTTCCTGAAACTACTATTTCTCAGTTCGTAATGTACCGATTTCGCTCAAATTTTGTGTTCTTGAGGGTTACCATTACCTTTTCATTTCGACACGATTGTATCAGTAATAAGTACTGTGCAACCGCAATTTTGAAATGTGTTTCATGGCCATAACTCTAGAACTACTCAACTAATTACCGTGAAATTTTCAGAGATAGTACGAGGTAGCCCCTAGAGCACACGTAAATTTCCTGAGACTACGATATCTCAGTTCGTAGTGGAACCATTTCGCTCAAACTCGGAGGGTAGTTGGGGGCTGACCCACGACCCATGCAGTTCATCACGGTTGGATCAGTAATATCTACTGCTCAAGTGCAAACTTAGAGAAACGCCGTTTTTTCCGGCAAATTTTAGCCGTTGCGTGACGTTAAATGGCGGGTTTAAATCTTTTTTGCCCCCGTGCTTTGTATGTTCCAAAAATAAAGATATTTTAATGCATTCTTTCGTCATGAGCATGGCGAACCGGTTATTTCTAGTTTTCTAAAAATTTAATGGTGACATACTGTGAAGCCTACGAGGAAGCGTCTGTGCCATGGCCTTGGATGTGTATTTTTTTTTTTTTTTTTTTTTCCTTTTCTCACTATACATTGTTCTATTTCCACGCCGACGTAACATCTACATCTAGGTGTAGGTATGCCCAATCTCGAATAACCAAACGATTCAACAAAAGAAATTT
This sequence comes from Lygus lineolaris, assembly GCA_030264115.1. NCBI lineage: Eukaryota > Metazoa > Arthropoda > Insecta > Hemiptera > Miridae > Lygus > Lygus lineolaris. The sequence goes on along the minus strand of JAEMON010000001.1, from coordinate 80,115,246 downwards.
ACCAATGAAAAATAGACAAAAATCTTGGGAGAAAATGAAAATTTTCGATTTTGGCACTTGTACCCAACAAAAACCCCTAAATTGTTTCATATCTTGACAATGAACCTATACCACCAGTGAATTTTAGAGTGAGGTTCGGAAAAATATCACACCATAGAAATCTTCAATCGGTACTCGCAATATTCATTTTCTCACTATACATTCTCGTATCAGTGAACCACAAATTACCTCCGAATCAACAGCCAACCTGATCAGTAGAGAGATTGCTGATGAACGCTTGATAAGCGCCAAGAAGTGGCGTTTTCCATGTTCCTATTCCATGTTGTTTTTCCATTTGAAATTGCTCTATATACTTACACCAAGGAATAATGAAAGGTGAGTAAATCTCGATTCAACTCGAGAAGAGTAAAATGGCGAAATTAAATAATCTGACCGTGAGCACTGCAAGTTATTACACAACGGTTTTTTATTTCCTGAACAGATACTTTACTTCCGTCAAGAAAATCAATTTTTGATTGATGTGTTTTTCTGTTAAGCCCTTCTCCTCGTACTTCTGGTCCAGGGCAACCAGGCATAGTGCCGTGGACGGCGGACGGACTGTTTTTTTACCATTGTAATTCGATTCTTGGATTGGCCATTATAATAGGTATCTTGAAACTTGAAACATGAAATGATAAATGGGAATTGATTTTTCCTATATCGCTCAATTCTAAACGTTTATCATCTAAATAATGAACCAAAACTATGTATTATCAAGTGGAACGGATCAGGCTAGTAATTGAGGTTAATCATCAACATGGTCAAAAAAACTACTGATGTTACGTAGTCGCTGAAGTTGAAAAAAAAAAAACATTTACGAGAAAGAATTTTAAAAGTTAAGAAAAACTCAAGGAAATCACACATATCCTTTCTTATTCATCTCAGACATATCCTTTCGTGTTTCAACATGTTGTTACGAGATGATAACAGGAAGTGCAGAGGTGCCATAGTATCCTTTTCAGTGGAGAAGACATTGCTTTTATTACAAACGGAAAAGTACAGCATTTATTACCTCCTGTAATCATGATTTCTGGTGAATGATTCATAACTGGTGCAAGATTGTAAACTATGCGAATACCTGGGATGAATCATTTATGTACCAAGGCGTATGATACCATGATAGAACAATACTTGATGGTACTTTGTTACTGATAGGTCCATACTATTTGTCTAAATGGTTGAAGGATGAATGATTTGCAATTTAACTTAATTGTAATCACATTAAATAATGAACATGCTTGGTGAAGTTGTTATTCTTAAACCATAAGACCCAATCGAAATCAAGAAAGTTCCATTCATGCAGCATGAGTTGATGAGCGAATTTTCAAAGAATAATTTTAACCGTTTTGGTGGGTGTTTCTTATAGGAAATTTCACGCTGATTCCGAATATACCCTATTTTCCTATGTTTAAGATGGCAATTTACACGGAAAAACCTCAAAAACACGTTTTTTAGGAATTTCGACTAAATTTACAAAATTTTACCCCTTGGAGTACTCCACATTCTGGCCTACGAACTCATCCTTTCTTCTAATATTATTGACATTTTAACATTTTATTGGATTTTTTAATCTCAATTCCAGGGTCAGATATCATCTGGAGTGACACATATATAATTATACATATGAGGAAGTGTTAAATTTGAAGAATCGTTTTAGAATGGTCTGAAACGGATTCCCATGAAGAAAATTTTCAAAAATTTACATTACTAAAAGTTTGAAGCCATTGCAATAATAGCTTAATTTTCTTCGAAAATTCGCTGACATGAAATCGATAGATCGGTCGAGTTTAGTGAACATCGAAGCGTCAATTAATTTGGAAATTATAATGAGAAGATACAAGGCTAACAAGTGCGAAAGGTGATGATGAAGTGAAAAATCGTGACTGATTTGGTGATGATGGAAGGTGAGGATTGCTGACTCACCTGGTTGGAAGGTGGCGAGAATGACGACAAGAACACGTAACAACATCGCTGATGGTGACGAAGATGCTGTGATGATGCCAGTGAAGGTACTAAAGGAGTAGTGATAGGGAGTCGGACAAGGGGGAAGCAGACACCTCTCCGGACCAGAGGGGGCGGGCGCCCCCTCTGCCCCTGCGCAAAATCCCACCCCGCCTGGAGGGGGTAAAAGGCCGGGAGTGGGGGTCGAACATCACTGACTTGAAGTGATTAAACCAAGCAATAAGTATCATCACCATCACAGAGCCCCCTCACCCCCGACCCACACCCTCTGTGGTCACATCATCCCCCTCCGCCAACCCACTCCATCCCTGAACCAGATACTTCCTCATAAGCCGGCTGTTCCTATTGTTCCTAAAGGGCCGAAGAGTTCCTGGTGGTGGGGGGTCGATATTCTATTTAGTGGACCACCTCTTTTGTCTCTCGTCGCGTGTCAATACATTAAAATATTTCGGCACAATGTTGGGAAAAGGTTCAAGCCTTGTAATAGGCAATTCTGGCTGTTCCATTTTATTCGTTAAACTGAAGGATTTCAGTGAGAGCTCTCCAAAAAGGGGGCTCTCCATGCGGGGTATTCGATGATGTGTTGCCGTAAAAAAGATACAGATGACGTCACGCGTGATCTTCTCGTCCGTTTTACAGCCAACCTGTTTAGGCCAACGAAGAGTTTACTCGTTATTTTCCCTTCTTAATATATTAAGCTGTTAGCTGATAAGAATCATGGGTCACTTTTTACCCAAGACTTGGAGCCAATGGATCGTCGCGTCGCCCCCTCCCTGGAGTCACCTGACGTCGCGTGAATCCCCTTCACCAGTTACCTCGTTGATCTCGCCAGATTCCTACCTATAAAAATCCGTTTTCCTTGAATCAGCAAAATTACCCGACTGTTTCTTCAGAATTTCACCGACTTTGTCTTGAGTACGTCTCACAGTCCGTATCTCACAGAGACCTACGTCGTCATACCTACCTAGGCACTTCGCGCAGTGTTCGTGAACTAGGTATCTACCTATTAAAACCGGCGATCATCCAAATTCGCTCGATCCTCATCCTCATAGGCGGACGCGCCTCTGGATTTTGGCAGCTACACCGCCATCTTGCTGGGAATCGGATTCTGGATACCTACCTTGAAGGTGAGAGGTCCATCAAGGCTCCTGGACACCAACCTCTGGAAATCAGGTCAGATTTTCCCATTGTTTTTCCCCACGACGTCGACAAATCTACCAACCCCTGCATCAGGAGCCCTTCCGGAAATTTCATTTCTTCAGTTTTGCCAAGAACATTCAATTCCACTTTGTCAAATTTGCAAGTAGTACCTACCTGCCTAGCTATAGGAAGAAGGAACACCATTTTACTTCCTAACATTATATTTTTCAGCAGGAGCTCCTTTAGGATTCATTAGTTAATTTTGTTTTCATTCATTTTGCTAATTTCTCTTCTATATTTAATAAATAAGTGCATTGATTTGTATTTTCGATTTATCAATCATACCCAAAAACTCCGAATTTTCCTTTCAAATTCGCTCGCCAGAATAATTGGCTTACCATAAAAAGTTACCTTGGAACACTTTCTGCCGCGAGCAAACACAACCTAATGAACATTTTGAGTTGAAAATTAGAACTAAGGGGTTTTCAAGGGTGCTGAATCCGAATGCAAAATTCGGATCCACCATAATTCTCCATTGTATTACTCAAAGAGGGGATTTTCAAGGAACCACACATTACTCACGCGACTTACTTCATCTACTTCTAGATCACAAAAATAATTGTTTTACATTCCTCAGCCCACCTGAAAGGTGAAAGGAAAGTATTGCAATCTGCAGAAAACCCAATTCCTCGAATACTTCCTTGAAATGGTTTTGATCGACATCAGATCAACTTTCTTCACGTTTTGGACAAATACCGACACCCTGAAAATGATGAAAAAATTCCGATTTCATGGCTTGATTGCTACATGTATGAGGACGAACCAGCAAAAATCTCAGCCCTCCTGGTCAATCATTTTGGAAAGAAACCAAGCAAAACAGGTATCAAACATCGTCCTTTTTAGCAATTTGTGAGCTTTTCCTCCCAAAATCATTTCAAGGATTAAATTCTCAGGATTTACTCTTTCACCGATTAAAAACAACTTCCAATACCTCTCATCTCCAGGAAAATACCCCGAGGTCCGAAATCAGCACCCCACACCCCACAAAATTGCAATTTTTCTGGTTTCGATGGGTGAAGAAAGTTTTGTGAAGCCTCGCTCCATATTATTTATGTTTCTAACATGACATCCCAAACTCCTGAATGGATGTGTTCGGCAGGTGCATGGTGTCAACCTGCTCTTACTCTATAGTTCCTCCAATGCGCCATGGGACAAAAACGACTGCCAGTTCGGTGGTAAGTATAGCTTTTTAACATAACAGAACATAGAGCTACACAATACGAGATAGACATTATAAGATTTAAATTGTAACTTGTACATTGTAACCCTTATTCGCACACGCCACCACTGGTTAGAAGGCGATTTATTATTGATAGAAGACCGTCTCACTCAACCCCTGAAGATTTTCAACCCTAACATGGGTCTGGGAGACTCATACGGGATTTTTCTTTATAGTTATCTGCACTTGTGACACACATGTGAAAGTCGTGAATTGAGTGACCCATGTTTTTCGCTTCATTGACAAACGTTTCAAAATTCAGTGTTACCTCGGACTTCTGTTTCAAGAAAAATACTCGTCTGACCTCGAAAAATCGTCTTTCAGGCACAGAAAGTAACGACATCCTGCTATCGACTGTTCTTGAAAAGGTCCGTATGAATCCACTGGCCGCACACTGAGGTCAATTTACTCTCTTATGTTTATTTTTCCCATTAACACATCCCTCGCAAAGTTCTTCCTACACAAGGTACTCTACTCCGATTCGCTGCAAAACACCTTTCACATGACGACAAAGCGCTCATGCCACAGCTGTAGAGTTTCCGTTGAAGAAACCAGATGAACTTCAGCAGATTTCATAGGAATGCTGACCTTAATATCTAAAACATACAAGCCTGGTGAATCATTTTTCCTGTCTGACAAGTTCTGCCTTCTTTGACCAATTTACAAGTTTTTTAATTGGAATGAAACTCTAAACCTTTATTTACTGCATTGCTTATAGAGAATAATTGTCGACAAATGCCACACATTTGTCAAGTGGTTCCGTTCCCATCGACCATTCACGTTCATGTCGGCAATGACCATTCCTTATCCGAACGCTTTCAAATATTCACGATTGCCGAATTTTACAGGTTTGCTAATGTCAAAAGGTTCAAAAGAAACGGAATAATTCTTATCGCTAGTGAAATGATCAGTGGCTCCTGTGTCTGCCACCCATGGTCATAGAAACATTTTGATTTTCACATACATATGCATGTCCTGGTCAATTAGAGTCATGGCTGTCACGTTTCTTTTTGTTGGGACAGTTTTTGGTGAAACGTCCTACCTGATGAAACTTTAAACACCCAGAATCAGAACTAGTACTTCTTTTGGAGTAGCTTTTCTTCTTAATATTATTCTCACTCATAAGTGCACAATGGTCCTTATTCCTTCGTCACTTCTCTCGAGAAGTCGTATCTCTATCAGCCTCAACCTTTCTGTCGAATTGTTTAAGGCCCTTTCTGCAATTGGAACACTCTCCCAAACACTCTTAAACTCAAAATATTCAGACGGAAGTGTTGATAAAATCCGTCCCATCAGAATCAAGTCATGCAATTCTGACTGTACCAACTTTTTGAGTTTTCAACTTTGATCGCGTTGAAGTCGCGTTGTAGACGGGCGACGTGATTGCCAACATTATCACTACCCAATTTATCACGAGAAAAGAAAGCCACGAGTAAAGTATCTACTCGCTGCGGCTAGGACTCTGTTCGTAAGCCGAAACTAATTTATCCAAAATACCTTCAGCTGTCACGCACGAGGATTAGCTCTTCATTCGTATCAATTAAAGACCTTAATAAGATTAATTTTGCAAGGAATCATTAGAATCGAAGGTATCTTTGTTAGTACCTGCCGCATCCAGAACTAGAGTACCTGTCTCGACATCAAGAACCTCATGGTAGCTGTAGGTGCCTTAGTTTATGTGGGTTGTGTTGAGGGTGAGGATGGATAGGCTGTCCTCTTGTTTCATACGTAGTTGTATTTCTTAAAAATCTGCCAAGCGCTTTCGCTCGAATAGAGCATCATCAGGGCTATTTCTATTGCCTATATGTATGTATATAGGAGGTCTTGATAATTTGTTTTTGGGGTGTCGTTTCCTCGGCCAAAGGGTTACTATACGTATGTTTCTCTCCTCTCTTTTCCTCCAGTTCTTATGCTTCCAAATTCTTGAATTTACCATACAACTCTTCTTCGTATTGTGGTCTGTCATTTGCATTTGCATCTATTGCTCAACTCTTTACACTACTTTGCAGGGTTTATATGAACTGGTAGCTATATTAATTTATGCATAAAGTGGTAAGAAAGAGAGCATGCCACGATGCTGTAATCACGTGATTAAAATAATGTGTGATGTGATTAAAGTGATTAAAAGTTATTACAATTAAAGTGATTAAAATAATCATATTTTTGAGAAATACAACTACGTATGAAACTAGAGGACAGCCTATCCATCCTCACCATCAACACAACCCACATCAAGAACCTTATGGTGTTAGCGAATTTTCGAAGAAAATGAAGCTAGATATTGCAATGGCTTCCAAATTTTTGTAATGCAAATTTTTAACAATTTTTTCATGGAAATCCGTTTCAGACCATTCTAAAACG
>JAEMON010000001.1:80072311-80086575 GCA_030264115.1 Lygus lineolaris | reverse complement strand
AGCTATGTGCCACACCCAACTTGGCAGACGTTTTTTACTTTTAATGTGATATTTTTAAGGTCTTCCAAGTAGCAGCGATGCAGTTTCAGTTCAAATATTTCAGCGGACCCTTCTGCACACTATTGTCGACAATTTGAGAGTGTGTGCAGATGGGTCTGTGCAGCAATAATATTTGAATAGACTGAAGAAGTGATGACGTCAATTATTGTAATGGATATTATTTGCTGCCTTCTTCCACTTTGATTCGAAATGTCTTGATCTTGTATATTATAAACAGTGATTTGATGTCCATTCATAATCCTCGAATTTAAAACAGTAATCACCCGGTAATGTTGAAATAGCTAAAGGTGGGTTCACATCGAGATGCAACGCTGTATTCAAGTTTGCAAAACTGCAACAACGTAACGCCATTATTGACTCTGATTGGCTGATGGATTCTTTGCCATCCTTACAGTTTTAGGCGGGACGACTTTTGAACTAGACTATCCTAGATCTAAACATCTTGATACGGCCTTGCAGATCTGCGTGTGGGGTTCTGCACAGCAAAGAGCAGGAATTCAGGTGGACGCGCACGAGGTGTTTACAGATCCATGTGAATGGTTCGGCGTTCCGTACGGTGCACAATGGTCAGAGATTCCATTCTAGGTGGACAAAACTCGAAAAAAATTTGTTCTTGATGTTCATAAACTCTTAAGGACTTGTTTAAACAAAATCCAACCTCACCATGTCACCATACCTTTTTAAAGGGGGTGCTATAGTAGCCCAGTCAATATTGACGCAGAGGAAGGCAAACATAGCAAACGTGCATGTATCTCTGATTTTTCATACGTTGTAAGGACCCCAAAGGGTAGTATTTTTGTATTGTGGCATTAGTAAGTATGAGCTTAGGGGTATTGAAATCGATTCCAGGATGAGTTCATGTTTGTGCTGCAAAATGGTCTTCATTAGATGTAGATGGGTACTACAGGCAGACAGACGACAGATTCCATGTCCTCTTTTTCATATAATCTGGAAAATGTTGCCAGGAACAAGTGAACTGCTCTCCTTAGGTCGGTTAATAACGTTTCCAATCATAATAATCCTTAGCTGAACGAATGAAATTAGGGAAAACGTGAGTGTCTGTCAGGTGTCTTGACGGATCCAAAATACGACTTTTAAACTGCATGAAATGGTTGCTGTCCTTTTGATTAGGCCCTTCATTTGTTTCATTGATCTATTTTTGAAAGTTTTGGTTCTTGTTCCACTAAATTTTTCGGTAAAAGCGTTCGAAAAAAGATAGGTGAATTTGACATGGTAAATCATCTTTTCTTTAAAGAATAGTAAGTACGAGGACACTATAAGCTTGGAGCTAGTGCTATGCCTGTCTCGCACTATCCTTCGATGCCTCTCAGTGCTGAGGTCCAAATTCCCTAATTAGCGTTTGGTAGTGCACTGATTAAAAACTACCGGGTGTCAGTGTCCGAAGCTCAAAACCCAAGTGCTCCTGGGATTTGAACCCCGGACTTCTGCACTAAAATCGAACCCTCTACGAATTGAGCTATCCTGACACTTTGAAACCCAAGTTTGGTTGTTATAAACGAATTTAAGAGGGAGGAGGAGGCTTTTAATATCCATCGGAGACGTTACATTTTTTCAGCAGCTTTTTTACTGCACCTGCACCGCCTAGTTGGAACACACCTATCATCTACTCTGGAGGCGCAGGTTTGGCCATTTGTAGGGAAGACAGTAAAGGCACAACGGGATAAAAGGGAGTTAAATAATTTATTTCTGCCACTTCGAGCGCTAATTAAGTTTATTTTCGTCGCAGTAGCACTAAGTTTGGTGTGTACAGAGAAATTCAAGAAGGACAGAATGTTTTTAAAGTAGATTATTAGTAGATTCTTCGTTGCTGATCACTTTCCAGCAATTTGTTCCAATTTTTAGCTATTATTTCATCTTGACCCTCTAAAATAAGTTTAACCTTTGGGGATTTCTATTTATTCAATGTACCTACCTCTACTTATGTAGGTACTGATTTCAGATTTAGTCCTAAAATAATATAGTACCAACAGAGTCCATAAATATATAGTTAGGTACCTTCTTTTTTCTGTGAGTAATCTGTTTATCTGAGTTCTGGAAAAGGAAGAAGTTTTTGCTCAGCCTACTTACTGTCATACAATGAAAAGATAGCTCAGCCCATATCTGCTGCAATAAAAATTGAATCAACAAACAAACAATAAGACCGTCAGCCCATATCTGCTGCAACAAAAATTGAATCAACAAACGAGCAATAAGACCATCTACCTATCTCCACGATAGTACTCTACTTGTGAAAGTATGTGAAAGCTCTGCAAACATATCCAACAATATTCTATCCAGTTTCACCTGAGAAGTCCATTGGCTAATCAGTTTGCTGGTTAGCCAAATTTGCCTACAGACCTACAGAGTATGCAAACATGATGGACTATTTGAACCAGGCTTATTTCTGTTCCAGCAGGGCGTGAGAGGGGATGGTGGTGTGTAACCTTGAAACACAGTTAACCTGGGTTATTAAGATGGTTCGTTATGCTATTCCCAAGTCGAGAACGTGACTTGAAAAGTTGAATTAACATTGAATATAGAACGAGGTCTTCTGACTACTATTACTTGTAGGTAATTTTCCTCACTTGCTAACAAGCTCTTTTGTTGGAATTTCGACTGCAAGGAAATGTTCATTCTGTGATGTAAAGGATGAATAGGTTAGGTACCAGTGCAAAGCTTTGAAACTTCGGAGGTCTCTTGGAAACTAAAGTGAACAAAAGCTACTCGTAGAGTAATAGTATACAACAGTCTCAACATGAAACAACAAGAAAGATAAATTATTTAATTGTTCTTAGAAGAAAATAGGAATATGAAAATTATATAATTTTTTGACTTGGCACGTCGTATGAGTATCGAAGTACTCATTGAAAAACATTACAAATACCTAGTCATATAATAATAACAAGTTAATTATAAATTGAAGAATTTCCCTTTGAAAAGTTGTTGCTTAGCTAGGCACATAATCACAATGAATGGGGTTACAGTAATAATGGGGGATACGCCATGATTGTTTTGTTTCTTAACTTTTTCCTCAAAGTCGCGTACAGGTCCCTTCAAACAATATCTTCTGAAAGTAGGTAGATAGCTAATTTGAGGAAATAATGTTTCACAAACGTCCAATTTTCAACTCTTGTTCATAATGTTTAATAATAGGAGTCCTATTGTAGGACCATTTGACTTACTTCTTTTACTCAACTCAATTCTATTATTACTTAGTTGAAAATCCAAACAACTTAGGTACACGGAAAGCTTTGGTTGGTCTTATTTGCTGCAGAATTTATGTCTTCGAAATAAATTCAAGATGTGTTTTGATTTGAAGCTCAATCTTCTCAAAATAACCGTTTAGGACTGTTCAGCGACCCTCAAAATATTCATGATCAGTGAGAAATTTCCATTCACCAGTGTGAAAAAGGCCATTTCGCCCCACTGTTGCTGCCTTCTAAAGGGTGCTCCCCCACCCTGTGAGTCCGTAGTTACGCCACTAACCCACGTACTTAGATGACTGCTATGAATTTCTAACCTATATATTTATCTTGGAACATTTTTATATTTATGTAAATACCTGAAGTCCAACATGGTTTTTTTTGTTCACTTTCCAGTTCAACTACCAGCAAAAGGACAGAAGTGTAAGCCATTATTCGTTGTTTTTCACGTAGCATTGCCTCTGTGTTTGAAGATCATGCTATTAATCTCCACATGAAGCCTGGTGAGTATTATTTTGATCCTAGCTTATGTATTTATTAGTTGCCTCAATTAGGTCGTGTGAATCAATTCGTTTAATTTGGAATTTAGGTCATTGTTGACACTTGAATATGACTGGAGCTTACAAGACATGAGCCCTGGGTCATTGGTCTCATTTAGCGTTTAAATGTCACCCGCTGGCAGCAAAAATGTGCAATTCCAGTGATTTGTTTTTCTATGCTACAATCATTGGATCTGATAACGTAAGTGAGGTTCTATTCATTGGAAAAACAAACAATAATTGGGAATTTGTTATAGTATTAAGAATTGGCAGTGGTTTGTCTCTTACTATGACATGAAACTTCCAGAACAGATATGAAATGAAAAATTCACTGACTCAATTTGTATAGTAATCATTCGCGCTTCTTGGAAGAAATGCTCAGAACTTAAATGCAACACTTGATGATGCTTGGTTCCATGTAAGTTCTGAGCAGTTCTTCCACGAAGCGTGCACGGATACTATACAAATTGAGTGCATGCATTTTTCATTTCATGTCTCTGTTGTGGAACCAGATCATGGAGTTATAAAAGGTTGTTTCTCCCTCCATGAAGCTGATTCACCGACCATGGATCCCATATGCCTGTGTTCCTTGGGTGTAAATACGTAAGCTAGCTATAGGTCAGCTGGAGAAGGTTGGCATCTGTGTGGCTGATCCACCAACTAACGATCTTGTTGACCTTCCATGGAGAAACCTTAACAGGGAAATTCGTGATGCGAAATTTTATGTTTCTGTGTTGGCTGCACTGCACACAGTTACTGTTACTAGTATTATTATTTTCCAATTTTGAATTGTTTGAGATTTGCTGAATAGAATGAGAGTGCCTTCAGTATTTTTGTGGGGCAATTACCTTGAGTAGTTGATAAATTATAGACAGTCAAAATACGAATTATTTGTTTAGGTACCTACGATAAACCTAATAATAAATCAAGAAAATCGCGTGGAAATGTGATGGAACTTTACTTTTATAGGTATTTACTTAACTTATGATTATAATACACAGGTAATGATTATTATTTGCATCATTATCTATGTCAACATGCAAGAAATTAATGGCATTAGACTTCAAAACATAAATAATGAAATTCGCGAATTCCAAGCTGCTGAAGGAGGGAAATTATGACACTTTAGAGGGGAGGAATTCCCGAAAAATTATCGTACGCACGGGAATATTCTTGATGATAAGAGATAAGTTGATCAATGTTCTCCAGAAGAATGGGCCAAAGGGATGCGAACCTTCTCTGGCGGAACTATAGCTCTGTATCTATTCTCTACCCACATTTAAATGAAGACCGACCTTGTTATCCCTCTCACATGTCAGATATAATACATCCTAACCATCAAAAGTATAAGTCACGATATTATTCGGGACTTAACACAATCTCAGGGAAATGTATGTAAGCTCAAGTTGATTGTGAATACTCCACCACTCGATATTGTCTCAATGGCTCATACTCCAATTTCTTTTCCAGATAATGGCATTTCGAGCAAAGATATTCCACATAGTAATTTTGGGTATTGTTGGAATAATTGTGATATTTTATTCGTCATTTTTTAATGGACCTGTTCTGGTTTATCATATTGAAACCGACCAAAATGGTAAGTGACTTTCTATCTTTGACTTTCTCTCTTCACTCTTCTTCGTATAATCTTCATTTTTCTTTCCATTCCTTTAATGGGGCCATTGTTTGGTGTTACATGATTGTATATTGATTTTCGTTTATAAAAAAGAAAAAAATTGCCTTTCATGAATGGCAAAATTTATTCATTTTTTGTTCTGTCTTATTAATATAATAAGATAATAATAATAATATTAATATTATGTACTCTTGAATGTACGAATTCAAGTTACTTACAAGCAGACATGTATTATTTATAAAAACCTATGTTACATATCTTTGTAGTCAGCTGCATGCATTTCTTTTGCGCTCTTTCTTCAAGAACCCAACAGTTGATTGATTTCAGATGTACCTATTATAAACCCCCATGCTCTCTCATCCCATTACTCGCCACTTTCTTCTTATGTTTCATCGCTGTTATATTTATAATGTACCTATAGATTTTATTAATATAATGCAATAAAAACCAGAGGTTTCCCTTGTTGAATGAAACCTGTTGTTTTTTTTGGATGGGTGGTAGTTTGTTAATGGGCAACAGACGTGACTTTTCTATATTTTTTAGCAAATTTTCGAAGAAAACCCATAGCAATTGCTTTATTTTATCCGAAATTTCTCAATTCTCTTTCAACAAATGAACTTAAGAGTCTCGTTGGTCGAGATGTGTTTTCTCCTATCCATGACTGATTATTTAGACCAAATCCGCTAATTGAACATCTGCTGGGGTGTACTCTCTTCAATATTGTGAGCCTCCTCTCGATCTCGCATAGGTACTTCTGCAACCAAAAACAAGAAATAGGTTAGGTACTAAAAAGAGCTGACGTGTAACAGGTGGTGGGACATCATGGGGGGTGTAATGACTGAGTACCGTTGTATGACATACTTGTTAAACCTAAGCACTACTTGCCACTCTTTTACTTTGGTTTACAGGAATGTGTACTAAGGAGGATGAAGACGCACTGAGCTTGCATTGCATTTTTCCTGAGTCTTTAGTCAAGACTGCATGCTGTCACTTTTCCTTTTAACAATACCTACTTAACATATTCTCACCTGTACATAGTTTTGATTTTACATATTTGTTTGTTAGTTTTATTTTGTAAACAAATACATATGCGTTTCATAAGCCTATTTAGTCTCCTGCATTGCTTCTAACTGCTGGTAGGACCATCCCAACCGATTAGGGCTCACTGTGGGCTTTGCTTGCTGGTAATTGTGATCCCTTTCCAAGTAAGCTAAAAACTTGTAAGCCATCAATTTCCTCTTGACTGTGAAGATTGGTTGCTGGTTTTGCTCAAGCTTACCAATCCCCTGTACAGTAATTTATGTTTCTTCAACATCTTTTAATTTTATTCATCTTTCTTTTTTTTCATTAACAGAATTTGAACGTTTGCCGTTTTACGGACCAATCCCTTAGCTAGTTGCATGATGCGGTTCTGAAGTGGTGGAATGAAAGTCGCAAACCCGTATTTCGCATCTGCAAAGTATAAAACTGTTATTTTTTATTTCAGTTGTTATGTATATATGAGTACCTTCAATAGTCTTAAAATAACTGCTGTAAAGTAGTGTGATTCAAAATAAAACAGGTAGGTAAGTGGTATATCCGTCAGAAAGGAGAGAGAGGGAGAGTTCTTATTTATGGGACAGTCGAAATTTACAGAAACATGCGCAGAATGAAAACACCGATTATTGCACACAATATGCCACAGTTTCGGTGAGGCAGAGGGCGTCTGGTCCCCTTCTTGACCCTGATTGCAAAACACCTAATTATGAAAGGTTTCTGTTACTGTCAAAACTCATCCTCTTTGGGTTCACCAAAGAGAAGAGTTTTGACAGATTTGAATAAGTATGGAGCCTAGTAGGTAATTTGGCTTAGTAGGTAATTTGTTCGATAATAATTATGTTCAGTTCCCTGGGAGTCATCTCTGTCACCCTATCTAAAACCTACAACACAAGTTGGGAGGTTTATCCAACCTCACGATAGATACCTGCATGAAAAGTTTTACGTAGGCAACTAGGTACTTATTTACTTATTATAATTTCTGAAGATTAAAAAAGTGCTACTTACGAGGCATCAATCTGCTTGAGGGAAGGGTCATAAAGAATGAAGTGGTCTGACACAATCCAGCTTCTTCTTTTACGTATCGCTTGCCTAGAAGGCAAGAAGAAAACACCTACGTACATGCTCACTTTTCACTGTCATTATATAGCTCACTTTTCACTGACTATAGTCGTAAAAATTGATAAACATAAATTGAAAACAACGTATTACGATCGAAAAAAGGAAAACGGCCAAATCCAAAGGGTTCTGATTCTGTTGTGATGATCTAACAGTTTCCTTCTTATCATGCAGCGCACATAGCGGGATTCAGAGGAGTTTTGTGTTTTGAAACTTCACCTACAGATGGCCCTACCATCGAAGTTTTCACAAAAACCTCTATCTACTGGTCTTTTCTTTCCTTCTTCCATGGGTCGAGAGAAAACATTCAATGAAGACGTTAAGAGGAAGAGGAATTCGTGCAAAAAAGGGTCTCGAACAATGGCTGACTGTTACCGGGGACATTTAGTGCTAATTTAAAACAGTTCTGGGAATTTCCAATAGACAGACACGTTAAAATCAAAGGAGAGAAATAAGGAAATTTACAAAAAGCTAATGTCTGTTTTGATGATAAGTTCATTGAGTCTTTTGAGATAGTCCATGTGTGAGAAGTCTCTGTTGGAAGAAATTTCACTTTTACTTTAAGGAAGATATTTCCTAATTATTTTATACATGGGCACCGTTTTACTCTAGCTGAGACCTTCATTTACCCTGCAGGATCTTAGATGGCCTCACTCGTTCTCTCAGGATGTTGCGTCCTTTTTTTTAATATTTTTCAGTCCAAACTGATTCGTTCTTTCTGTCCATGTTCCTCTCGTTCTCTGATTATTATGATATCGTAAACTGAACATCTTTCAAGTTTGTTGTAAATTCAGTATGAATGGCAGTTGATTATTATTCGCATGGAATGTGATGAATGGCTTTGTCTTTTTGCTCCAGAGAACATCACTGTGAATACCACCAAAGATGTACCTGTGAGTGCGAAACTAAAGGAAACGAATCAACCTATCTCTCCTGAATCATCAGTTATACAAACTATACCTTTGAAGACAAACAATGACAATGTCACACTTGATAAGACTGTGCAAGGGATACCTACTGAACATCTGTACCAATCTGGATATGATATTCCCAATGTAGACTTATGCCCAGGTTTAGGGGCCAAGTTGAAAGTGGTAGTTGGCATAATGTCAGCACCAAGTCACCAAGAAGCTCGGATGGCCATTCGACAGACTTGGGGCCATTATGCGTTGCGCAAAGACGTAGTCCTGGGATTCATTGTGGGTATGTCAAAAACTGCTTCTATGAATGACATTACCACAGAAGAATCAACTGTGTATGGGGATATCATCAGGGGTAATTTCATAGATTCTTACGATAATCTTACTCTTAAAACTATATCTTATCTTGAATGGGTTGATAATTATTGTTCCCAGGCTCACTATATTTTAAAAACAGACGATGACATGTTCATCAATTTTACAAAATTGTTGAGTTTCATTGACAAACATCAAAAACACGAAAGAACGATTTTTGGACGTCTCGCTAAAAAGTGGAAACCCATTAGAAATAGGAAATCCAAATATTTTGTCTCGCCTAAACAGTTTTCTCATTCTGTTTTCCCTGACTTCACTACAGGACCAGCATACCTTTTTACTGGTGATATAGTTCACGATATGTACACAAATGCCTTAAAAACAACGTATTTAAAATTGGAAGACGTATTCACTACTGGGATTGTTGCTCAATCAATTAATGTTAAACGAATTCATATAAATGAATTTATCAATAAACGAATACCATTCAACGTGTGCAACATCAAGAAAAGTATTAGTATTCACATGATTAAATTCCATGAACAGTTCGATTTATGGAAAAAGCTCTTGGATGGTAGATCAAAATGTAAATAAAAGTATTTTTAATTATTGAAGAAGGTGCTGCATTTGATATTGTAGTGTTCAATCATTAGTCATGTGGATAATGATTATAAGAGATAACTCCAAGTATTGATAAGACCGGAGTTTTATGGAGATTTATTTTTATAATTTTTCACAACCTAGAGTGTCTAGCACTGTTAACAGTGTGAAGAACACATGATATTTATTGATGTGAAAAAGCTATTACCAGTTCATTGTGCCTAGATTATAATCCTGGTTATGCAATGTGTTGAGTTCGTCTTCATGTTTTAGGCTAGAGTGAGATAACTTCAAGCTTCATTGCTCAAAACTTCGAGCTTAAATAACGTGGAGGGCTATTGGTTTTAGTTCCCCTGCTCAACCATACGTCCCGCCACCATTGATGGCACTGGTGGATATTTCATAGTGAAACATCCATGCATCTTCTGGTTTCATTTCTGGGTCCTTGCTGATTTGTCTTTACCTTTCTCCATTTTCTGCTTTTTACCGAGTATTATTAGTTCTATTTTTTAGTTTCTCATTCATAGATGTGCGTTCCATTAGTTGATCTCAAGGAGCCAAGCAGCACTGAAAATCTTGAAAATAGCTGGCTCATCGCCGCCATTTTTCATGTCAGCTGTTCGTGTCAGTAAATACCACAATTTCCTTAATGGATACTTCGTTCCACCCATGGGATACCATCGATAGTGACGGCATGTATGTTTGAACGTGTGAGTACCTACTGCTGAAATCCTAGGCTATAGCTCCCTATGTTATTTATGCTCGAAGGCTCAAGACTCAGGCTCGGGTTGGATAAAATTGTGGTTATGGTGTACATTGAGGAGCATGAAGTTTGGCCAAATCCGAAACGTTTTTTTTTAGTACCTATGATTGCTGTGAGTCACGCATTTTGTCCTAGTTGATATGTACCTATTATAATTCATTATTTGATAATAGCCAAAACTGATTTTAATTTATAGGCAATTCAAAACGGAATGAAAACTGTGATTAAGCTTTTTACTTGATCTTTCTCGTATAGTTTGGTTGACTGATTTGATGATGGTAGTTACTTAACTAACGCTTCATGCCACGAGCCTTCCTGAATACGAGGAGGAATACTTTTATTAAATGTTTGTGGAATTCATTTCAAGTTCCTATGTGAAGAGGGCGCATTTTTCTATCCTTTGAAAAAAAGAAGAAATGCAATTCATAAATGATTTTAGTACCTACCTAATATTTTGATATTTCCCCTAGTGTATCGACTCAAGTGCTCAGCTTGTAAAAGCAGAGGTGTAAGGTAGTAGTTAGTTCCACATATCCCCTGTGTATTATTCATTAATTCAATAGTTTTGGTATTTGAATTGTGAATCTAAAACAAACAACGAAGCAATAATATTAGAGTTATACGAAAAAATAATTATTTATGACATTTAAAAATGAAGAATTTAAGTTGAGCTGACGGGAGTAAATAGTATGAATGTTATTGATTTTTTATTCCTAGTTTTTGGTGATGAGGGTTCAGTAAAAAGTCTTTCATGTCAATTTTGTGTGATCTACACTGAGGCTATTATTTATTTTTCAAAACAGGAAACGCTGGTGTACGATTTCCTTTTAATGTAGGTCAAAAGGTTATGTTGTCGTGTTATACTAGCTGGTTATTTACCCTTGGAACGCTTCAGTTGCATTGTAAGTTTCTTCTATTTTGCAATTTTTTTCTTATCTCTTGCTGCTGATCCCCAGATCCATTTGTCTTCTTCAATAGTCAATCTTGACCTTTCAATTTCTATGTGAACATTAGTACAAAAAAAGATATCTTAGGTAACATTCAAAATCTAATTTTGATATTGAACAACAGCTGTCAATTTTTCAAAAATTCACTGCAACTGGTCATTCAAATCCAATTAATTAAAGGCTTGTTTCAGTTGTTGCTTTTCTGCATAATCATTTTTCGCACTGAATCAGTGAAGGTTTGAATGGCCGAAAAATCAATCGACTGAAATTTACTGTCATTTCCGGCGAGGAATAAGCTAGACGAATGATAAAAACTATGCCTCCAATCAAATGAATCGACCTCATGAGCCTGTAACTCAATAATTACGTGTCCATTGTTTCTTTGGGCGTTTGCTCTTAGTAATGTTCATGGTACTGTCAAGAAAGGTCCCCCTTGAACTGAAATGTTCTCTGATCATAGTACTGTGTGGATCTCCTTATTTGAGTACACCATTCTCTTGAATTGCAACTTCCATGGATAGTATTATATATTATTTAACGGAAACTCGTCAGATGTCTTTAGTTGGAGGCATCATAGTTGCTACTGTGAGATTTGTACCTATAAGTAGATGGCGATATCGGAAGGCATCCTGAAACATGTACCTATAAGATCCGATGTTCTTAGCAAACCGAAACATATGGAGGATCTCCAACATGCATAAACTCTGGACTTTTCGAAAGGCATTTTGAAACAGAGGTGCCTACCTAGTAGACTTGTTTTTCTAGTACGTAGGTACCAGGCGTTGACAACTGAGACAGTCATGCCAGAGTTGGGTTACAATGGGGAACTTGCATGGGTAGGAATTTTGCATTTTGATCCTCAAAATCTGATTCAGCGCCCTTCAAAACCCCTGGTGCCAATTTCCAGCTTGAAATTACGGCTGGTTTGCCCAGAAAATGGGTTGAAGGGGAGCGTATGACGTCATTTAGGTTCCACAAAAGTCAGCTTTCAATTCCGATATGTGCCACAGTTCGTCTGTTTTTTTTTTCAGTCATGAGGTGTGGCTAAATTGAAAAGATTATCAAAATATGTGTTCTAGTGAAAAAAAAAAAACAATTTTGTATGAAACTTTTAATGAAGTAAATATTGTAGGTTTTAACTAATTCAATAAAATAAGATTACAATAATTCAAGGGTAATTTGTACCTATCACTTACTTGCTGGTGCTATTACTTTATCCTATTACTTAATTATTTCTTAAATATAATTATTGAAACTTCAATTACAAACTACTTACCTAATTGGTTTTAAAAAGTTGCGGACTGATTACAAACAACCATAGTAGGGCCGTTAAGTAGTGGTGGGTGAGAAGTGTGGGTCAGGTAAATCCTTCACCCCATTACACCCATTCCTGCTGACCCGTCACTTCCCTCTGTCTATGGGATCAGCTGGTGAGGGAACGTCACTTCCCTCTGTCTATGGGATCAGCTGGTGAGGGAACGGGAGTAGTAGGGGCAGGTAGCTGGGTTCCTCACCTAACCTACTGAACGTCCTCGCTATATTAGGTGATATTGTAATTACTTGGGATGTAATTGAGCCTAAAAAAGATACAAACACTTTATGTGATTGGTTATTGGTTCAACCGCTTCTGTTTACCCAACTAGGTTCCTGATTGAAAATGTAATTAAAATGCTGCCCAACTCTCAAGACAGACTCACTGTTGAGGAACGTGATACCTACCTACTAAACGACAAAAAAATTGTATATCATCATGGAGGTGGGCAAGAGACCGCACTCCTGCCTTGTCGCAAAAATCGTGTTTGCATAATATCAGAGATTCAAGAGGGATATGAAACCCTCAAGGTCAATAGATTATTGGTCGAATAGGTCTCTGTTGACGAATTAGATTGATATTATTGAAGCGAAATACAGGGGAAATGAGGGTGAACAAACCAGGAGATGGCCAGGAATCGAACCCGAGACCTTTCACTTTCTAGGCAAACCCTCTACCAATTGAGAATGCCCATGGATGAATAAGCAGGCAGGCAGGGAGGAGGCGAGTGCCATCACAGCCTGACGCTGGACCCCCCTGATATCCCTCTAGCTTATTTTGATCTTGTTTATTAACTGCACTCGCTAATTTGTCACCACTAAGGACCACCAGAATCGTTAAGATTTTATGAAAGATTAATTAGTTGTCCTATTAGATGTGTAGGTTTTGGGAAGGTTGGTTATATGTATCTACCATCGATATTATGGAGATCGACACAGATGAACAAGTTGTCAGACTGATTGAATATACAGGGTGATTCAGGACGGAAGCGAAAAAAAATTTGGGTGAAACTAGACCCGAAATGGGGTAGAATGCCACCAACCGCACCTTTCTATCTCAATCCGTTCCCAAGATATGATTTTTTAAAGTTTTTTTTTTTTCAGAAAACCACGTTTTTTGCCATAAAATCCCACGTTTCTTCACTTTGAAACAATTTCATTCCACTTTTGACAACATTCTCGGATTCAGCGTTAAATTTTCTATACACCCAATGCACATTAATAATCAAAATCTAACTCCTAAGGACCGCAATTGCAGTTCAAGCATTGACAATTTAAAAAAAATTAAGTTTCTGAAAATACTTGTACGTTAACTGCATTTCCAAAACACGTGCTGGAAGCTGTAAAATCTCAGGAAAACTTGAAAATTGAATCAGCTTTCTAATGGCATGGTTAACATTGCGATTCCTCATCGAATTCATGGAGAAGTTCAAGTTTGAATGCGGAAAAACCGTAGGCAAATACAAAAATACGAGTACCTAACAGAAAATAACAAACGGATTCTCAATTTTTTGTGGCCGCCGTTGTAGTGATATGATTCAGATTAATAATTCCAAGGATTTTAGGGCCAAATGAAATCCTCGTTGTACGTCTGAGGTCGTTTTACTGAATTTCAGTACAAAAAATAAGGTGGTTAAAATGATGTTTTTTCGCATTCAAACTTCAATTTCTCCATGAATTCGATGAGGAATCGCAAAGTTAACCATACCATTAGAAAGCTGATTAAATTTACAAGTTTTCCCGAGATTTGACAGCTTCCAGCACGTGCTTTGGGAATGCAGTTAACGTACAAGTATTTTCAGAAACTTACTTTTTT
>JAEMON010000001.1:80051745-80063912 GCA_030264115.1 Lygus lineolaris | reverse complement strand
CACATAATATAATAGTTTGATGGAAAACATGTAGGCGTATTTGGTGGTAATTCAACTTCCCAACCATCAACATCCAGAGAATCAAGAGGCCCCGTGAATCTACTAACCATTTCTTTCCTATGTGGAGGTGAAATCAGTGAGGAGTTTCTTGAGCTACAAAAGAAATTGCCAAAGTCACGACGTAATATTGTCCACCGAGTGGAAACACTCACTGTTAGGACAAACATGCTAGAAGCAGCTGAGCGCAGAGGTAATGAATGGGCGCAGCAGATTAAAAGTCGTCTCGCTTCAGTAAGTGACTAAGTAGCAGCAGATGCTAGGTATCATCAGATGTGCCAAAGTAAATTGTACAAACCTCCCCCAATTGGAATCAAAAGGAGGCATTTTGAGCCAAAGAGTATCACTGATAGCATGGAGCGTATATGTTCATACATAAATGAAAAAAGAGAGGAGTGCCCATTTTCAGTGAATCACCTCATGGACCAGATTGAAGGCAATTTCAAGCCTGGTGTAAGGACCATTAAAAGCCACCTCAAAAAGCGTTATGGTGACAAGATCTTGTTTAATGAGGTTGGCCGCAACCGTTACACAGTCATTTGTTTTTGGGAAGTTGGGGACAAGATTCTCTACGACAAGTGCTACAGTGAGAGAAGAAGTAATGCTAAGTAAGAACGACAGCAAGAGTGGTCAAGGCTGCAGCAGACATAGTTTTCGAAGACATTCGTTCTACGGCATACGACATGACTGAGTACCCTCCTACAGATGCTTTGTTACAGGACGTCGAATCTTGTACTCCTGAGTCTTTAAAGCTGTTGCTCGAAACTATTGTTGTCCTCAAACACAAACGTAAGTTCATCCCATCCTGGAGAAAGAAATCTTTGTCATTCGCTCACCTACTGATATCTGCAGTCAGTGACGACAGCTGCAATGATTTTCAGCCTACACGGAAGAATGCGATGATTTTCAGCCACCAGCTAAGCACTGTAAATACGCCTACATGTTTTCCATCAAACTATTATATTATGTGTCATTTTAAGTATTAAAATAAGTAATTTTATACGGTTTTTTCCTTCACACAACCTTCTAGTGTCATGGAAACAGGTCAGACCAAATTTACGAAAAAACCAGGTTTTCCAGGTTTTGGTTTTTTGGTAGTTATGAGGAAACTATTGAGCCTACAGGCGCTTTTTTGTGCTCAAATTATAGCTAAATAAATTTGCTATATCTTCACTCGAAACGACTTCCCTTGTAGTATAAGCATTTCTACCGTTATTTTGGGTCAAAAGTTTACCAAAACTTAAAATCTCACTTTTTGGTAAAAATTGCCAATTTTTGATGGCTGTAACTCGGTAACGGCTGAACGTGCAGATCTCGTTTTGTGCTCAAATTGTTTCAAATTTAATCCATTTTAAGAAAGGTATTCGTAAGTAATTCGTTAAAACGCATAGTATAGGAGATTTATCAGAAAAACCAAAAGAAGTGCAAAAATTTCGTGGTTTTTCGAGCGCCACGCAGCTAGCACAGGTTTTTCGAAGCTGCAAACTTGGTTTCAAACTACTGTCACTAGTCCTAATAACATATCAAAAAAGCAGAACCACCCTTTAGTTTGCAACCAAGGCCGTGTTTTTGTGTACTGAATGACTGGACTAGGGGGACTCATTGTCTCTGATTGGACTTCAAGAGTGTCATAGGGAGGAGAGGCTTTGGCTAAGACGCCCCTCCACCCAGCTATGCCCCACACAGGTCACCTCTGAGTATCAGGTGTGTGGAGTGGACCTACTCCTTCCTAGCGAGAGATAATTTGTCAAGGCCAATGCGTCAGACTAACTCTGCTGGGAATAACATGAGTAGTGAGAGTCATTTTGACTTTGAATAAGTTTACCTCATGGTTCATTTAATTCTTTTGTGTTTTATGGAAAATTAAGTACCAACGTTCTTGATTCTTATATTGTCAAAAAACGTGATGTGTCAAAAGATGCTCGCGATGACTTAGATGCCTGTAGTGGAAAGTTAGACAATCCGCCTTGTGGTATAATCATTTATTGTTTTGAACCATTTCATGATCTACTGAAAAAATCATGTACCTAACCATGATTCGATAAGTTTCAGTCAGTGACTCTTCCATTCTGGATAGTAAACTGTGATGAATTATTTTTTACAAGGCTGCAAAAATAGTTTTATTTGATTTTATTGTTTTATTTTTGACTCATTACGAGTATATTACTCATTTTTGGGCAACCTTGACTTCCAGAATAAATTAAATGTTATTTATGAGTAGTATGTCTTGATTTTCTTCCATTCACCCTAATAATTCATAATTAAAAAATAATGAATTTAATCATTTGGCGGTATTTTATCAACAATGAGAAAATTGAACAGTATTACAAGCAAAATTCTCCCAGATTTTTCAATGATATTAAAATTTGACAAAAATATATCAGAAACTATTTATTAATAAGAATTGAGTGTCGATGCACGGTTAGAAATCAAATTGGAGGGAGGAAACGTGGAAAAATAGGGGCGGAGCCAAATTGACTCTGCGCTATGAATGAAAGGGGGGGGGGGGGGGGTGTGAATGACCCCTCGAATTCCAGGAGTAAGTAAACAAAAATTAAAGCATTGACTGGAATACCCCATTGCAGTCGGACGGTAGCTACAATCTCGCATGAATCCATTTTAGAATAAATGAAAGATGCCTACCTGAATTTAGGTTTGGATGACGATAGAATTGAAATCCAGCAATGAAGTTCATCATCTCATCAAGATTTATTAGGAAGGTAGGTACTCTGTTGGTACAGGATATTATAATAACTCTCAGGAACATGGCGTCTTCAAGACTTTGACAGAACCACCTTTGGCTATTGAAAATGGGAATTCAGCTATATTGTGACATGCAGCTCCATACTCTCCATCCTTTGAAACAGCAATAAGAGCTCCAGAAAACTCGGGGTAAAATCGCGCTATTCTTGAAATGAGTTTTTTAGCTGCAATCTGAGGATGAACCCCATTTCTCATCATTTCAACGATTGTTGACCTGGAACAGACATAGTCACCATTCTTTGAGAGCCAACTCGGAAAATAATTAGGTAAAACATACTATCTACCTACATAGGTGAATCGAACGAAGGTGAAAGAATCAAAACTAAATTTGTCGTTTAATGTTTTTGTTTGCTTCTGATTATTTTTTCAAAGAAATCGAGGATTAATAGCACTCTATTTCGGTCCTACTTCTTATTGCATCATGAGTTATTAGTTATTGTAGGCACTCAATCATATTGAGAGATAGTTTCACAAAATATATTATTCTCGTACCAACCCTTGTCGTATATATTATCTGACACAAAGTTATTTCATTGGCGAACGAGGATAACTAGAGTGGCTTCCAGAAGAAGAGGACAGCGATCAGATCGAGACACTTCACGCCTCCCGTACCCCCTTTTCCGTACCCCTAACTGCTAGGACTTGTTATTCACATGATCCTGGGGTACCAAGGTACATCTGCTGCAATTTTCCGATTTCCACGATTTAGTTGGTTCATTTTGGCTTCATTCCCTGGACTATAAAATAATAATGATTTTGAACCTCTTATTATTACGGTTCAACCTACTTACTATAACAATAGGTAATTAGAGGTAGATATAAGTTACTGATTGATCTATACAGAAAAACAATAAACAGCTGTGTGATAATTTGCAACGTTTTTCGTACAATTCCAAAAATCGCAAAAGTGCAGTTTGACGAGGAACCCAATTCGTTGGCTTCAGGTTAAAAATTACGAATCTGCGAATCTGTTGTTTAAATGGTGGATGCTGAATGTGAAACGAAAATTTGACCTTGTCAACGCAAATGAATTTTCGAAGAAAATGAAGCTATTGCAATGGCTTCAAAATTTTTGTAATGCAAATTTTTGACAATTTTCTTCATGGAAATCCGTTTCAGACCATTCTAAAACGATTCCTGAAATTTAACACTTTTTCATATGTATATATATTTATATATGTGTCACTCCAGACGATATCTGCCCGTGGGATCGAGATAAAAAATCCAAAAAATTTTAAAATTTCAATAATATCAAAAGTAAGGCTGAGTTCGTTGGCCAGAATTTATGGTGTACTCCAACGGGTCAAATTTTGAAAATTTAGTTTCAAAAATCGCTAAAAAAAAAAAAAAAACGTGTTTTTTGAGGTTTTTGGTGTGAAATACCATCCTAAACATAGGAACATATATGGTATATTCGGAATCAGCGTGAAATTTCCTATAAGAATCACCCATAAAATCGGTTAAAATTATTCTTTGAAAATTCGCTCACCAACTCATGCTGCATGAATGGAACTTTTGGATATGGTGTAGTGGCGACGATAGGTATCCCTTTTAGTTAGGTGGGTAATCGACAACTTGAGTCCATATTATGGATTAGATAACCTACCTAAAAGGAATCCATTTCTTCTTGTGAGCAACGAAGTAATAATACATTTTATTTGAAATGATACAATAGTTAGATAGGTACACAAGTACCTAGGTAGGTGGACAAAGTTTATTTCGAGGCTGTGGATAGTAACTATGAAACCATCACATACGCCATCTTAGCTTACACAATTTTATAAGACAGGTGCCAAATATATCGAACAAAATAAGATATGTACATTACCTATATACAGAAAATATTTATAGCTTTTTATTGTCATTTGTGTAGATTTAGATGTTTCCTGAGTTTTAGGTCCAAGCAATCGATGTACCTATTCCTAATGATACATACGCGTCCCTACTTGGTTGATACTTTGTTCGGAGTCCTGTGTACTTAGAAGACCTAACACGCCGTAGTAAATCAGTAATCATTTATCTACACAATAGGCATTCGTTTGAATGCCTGCAGCTGATAGTCAAGTAGAATCCAGGATTTTTTTTTAACATGGAACTTGTTTTTACAGAGGTGAACCGGGTTCGAGGACGTGAGCCTAAATTTTTGAACTAACTCCCCCCCCCCCCCCCCCCCCCCCCCCCCCCCCCCCCAACCACCTGGTCGTACGTCCAAAGGCCAAACCATCCTGCACCCTTCCACTTCTCGCTTCTACATTTGAAATTCCTAGCGGTTCTTCTCAGAGTGCACAGTGGAAATCATTTATAGTTTACTTTTCCTACCCATATATTTATCCTCTGTTATTTTGTACCTATTCGAATATTTCCTTGCTTTGATCCTTGATCTTAACTGTAATAAATCGAGGGTCTGAGGATGTCCCCTAGATTTCATTCGGCAATAAATGTACCATCATGAACACAAACCACTGGCGGCTAGACACCGAGATATTATTATTTCATAATCACGCATCCTAGTGGAAAATTTTGTTATATGTACTCGTGTAATAAAAATGAAAGGTAATTGAATTATGCGTCAAACTACTTCCACTAACATGAAATCCTGTTGACTACTAACTAGAGGAACATAACGGTGTCCTCAATCTTGGGTGTGATTCTATCAAGGTTTTTCAAGTCTATAAGCCTCAGTTGTTCTAGATGAAAACCTATCGAATGATAAATTAGTGCAAAATATGTACTGTACAAATGGCCTTATCTCTGAGGCATGCGCGAATTTTAGGGGGAAGTAATTCACTCCTGAACACTAAAAGATTTAAGATCAGAGAGAGATAGTTAATCAGTAACTTTAGATATTTAGTACTCACGCGGGTAAGAATCTCATCATCACATCTCCATCTCCAGTTGCTACTGCAGCACCAACACGGCTGTCTGCATACGCTCCAGCACCAGGGAGAGGAGCATCTCCCACTCGACTGTAATAAATTAATTATTTCAATGGGCAGCTTTTTTGGGTTACGAATTCCCCTTTTGAGGCCAAATGGGGTCTGGGCATGGATAGGAATTTTCAACTTTTGACCTCAAATTCGGATTTACCCTCCAAAACCCCTGAATGCCAATTTTCAGATCAAAATTCCGCCAAGTTTGACCACACAACGAGTGAAACAACGCTTGTGATGTAGTGAATTCAAGGTGCTGAGGGTCGCCCCAGAGGGGCGTGAGGTGGATTACATAGCAAGTTCTAAACACAAGATCTGTCTTCGCCCCTCATGTTGCACCTTTCTAGAAAGCTCTAACTGAGACCATTCAATTGAAAAAGTAAAAAATAACCACACGCAGAGCCCATTGGTTCAACAACGGAAAATAACACTTATTGGCCTTATAATGAAGTTTTAATGTGAGAAAGTCTGGACAGAAAATGAATGTGAATCGTCCATTCCTTGCCACTCCTTGTTGAACGCCGTGATCTACTCTTTGCCGTTCCTAGTAGGTATCTACGACTAGATATTTCCTTAGAGGCCTTTGATCAATCGTTTCGTTCGTTTCACATCTCAGCCCTACTTCAAGCTGCTCACATTTTGGATTTTCCATCACTACTTCCCTTGACCCCTCCTCTTTTTCTCTTTCCTTCGTACTCCTCAATGTTCTGAGTCCACAACATTTCTTTGAATCTGTTGACAGGAACACTCTTGAATTTTCCAAATTGCTGACATGGTTAATCTCCAAAGACTTAATCGATCGCTGCTGCTTGTGATTCTCAATTACAAAACGTTCATCACCGTTATCGACCCATTTGGTATCTTTTAGGTCCTTGACATGTTCATCAGCATACAACTTCAGCATGTAGCATCTACTATTCTCTTCAACCGCCGCACAGTGGGACGAAATGGGTTTTTTCTGGACATGACAATGTTATGAACGATTCTTATAGGAAATTTTGCGCTGATTTGGAATATACCCCATGTTCCTATACCTAAAATAGCTAATTAGCACCCCAAATCTCAAAAAACCTTGAAAAATCACGTTTTTGGCTATTGGAGCCGCTCAAAGTGGTTCTCATGTAAGATACAAGTTGAAGACCTCAGACTTCTGCGTCGAATGAGACCAACGCCAGATCACCTACACAGTAACCTAATTTTCCAAAGTTTTCCATTTTCACGACTTTTTCTGTGTTCCTGACCAAAAAAGTCGAGAAAACGAAAAACTTTGGAAAATCTCCAAGAATCATGGTTAGTGGGTGGGTGAGCTGGCTGGCGTCAGTGGCCAAAAAAATGCTTTTTCTAGGTTTTTTGAGATTTGGAGTGCTAATTAGGTACTTTAGTTATAGAAACATGGGATGTATTCGTACCTACTGCTAAGATCTTCACCAAGTCCACAACATCCAGTTCAGTTTCAATTATCACAATTGCTAGTCGCGGCGATTTCTTCACCGACTCCGTCACTCCTACCTCAACCACTCCTCTTCAAGCTTCATCAACTTCATTCTCTACCAAATGATTCGCTTCTAGAAAACGGTCTTCCATTGTTCTGATGCCATTAGGTAGGTACTACGTGCCACGCACACTATTCAATCATCAAGCAATTTTCTCTGACAAAGATTTACCTGAGATTATTTTCAACACATTCTACAATACAACCGTTGCGCTAGAGCTTGGATACTTGTCAGTCTCAAGTAACCATTGTTCAGTAGGTACCTGTTGATAGGGGAAAATATCACCCAATGTTGGAATTTTCCTGTTCTTGGTCTCCTTTTCTTGCCTCATTCATTCAGTCAATTGTTTTGGCGCTGCTTCGTTGAGCGGGCATGAAAAGAGTATTCCACACTCCAGTGACGGCTCTGTTCTCTTCGTTCTCTTTTGTTCTTAATTCGGTGAATAGGTAGGTATTCTTTAAGACATTCGAGCCTATGCAGTTTCACTCTAAATTCATCTCTGTGGCTTCTCAGTCTGAAACTGAATCTTCTAGGCTATTTCCTAACCATCCCACTTCTGACACCAATTGTTATGATCTATGAAATCGTGAACAACTCATTACTTTGCAGTTCAAAGAAATTTGTTCGCATGAAATTAACATTTATACTTCACAAAGTAACCACGTTTCATAACAATATCAATGAAACATATTATGTAATAGGAAAAAAGGAATGAAAACAAACCCCGGAATCTTGAACTTGGCACCATTGCTTGATGTCCCAGCTACAACAGATCCTTTTGAATCGACAATAATCATACTGATTGTGTCATGGTTGAAACGTCCAAATTCTTGCCTCTTTGCATTGCTTGTTTTCCTCATAACTAGCGGCTTGTATGGCCCACACGATTTTAGAGGGTCAGGTGAACAGTTCTGCGAACATAAAGGAATAGGTAAGACAATAAATTCAAGACCACATTAAACTTCCAGGAACAAATACATGCGCGGGGACATTAGGAAAGGGCCTACCTAGCTACTCGTACTTTGTCACCAATGCTGCTGATATTACCGCCATTGAGTAGAAAATAATAACACTGAGGAAATCGTAAGATCTGTCGCTTATTAGAGGATAGAAGTAGACAACTCCATTCTGTTGAATGAAGAAAGGGCGTGAGGAACGTCAGTACCTTCCAGAACTTCCACTTCATTCAGCAAGTAGCCCCAAAAAACTTGTGTTAGTATTGGAAAATTATCATCAATCATGTTTTAATTCAATGACTCATTATAATTCGAAAATACAGGTAGGTGGGTACCGCCTATTTGATTTATATTGTAATAGAATCTCCCCTTAGATAACACATGAACTAATAAAGAAAACCTGTCCTCCAAAACAGACACAGCAATTCTGGCTTACTTTCTATTTCAAGATACAGATCAACAAACTCAACGTCATAAATATGACAATATTATAATCATAACTCATGGGGTCCTAATCATCCACTCCATACCAATACTCAAACAAGATGGGTATCACGACCACTACTTCACTATTATTGGCAGACGATTTCGCTGACCAATATATTTCCCAAGATCGAAAAATCAACTAGTCCACGTACTAGGTTAGGCATAAATACTATAGATACGTACTAATTTGTTGTATCTTGGTATTTTATGTTGCTGTAAAAAAGAGTTTATTAGGCATTAAATGTACCACCACCAATCTTTGATTTGTCTACCTTGGGAAAAAATGGATGAAATTACTAAATTCACCAAACTTTAAAATTCATTTGAAAATTGAAAGCATACATACCTATCCATATAATATAGTCACATTCGACGCCTAATTCAATTTCCTACAATGTTTATTTCCAAGTTTTTTGGATTCAAGTGAGGTATGAGGTAACTATTTTTTGCACTAAAACACATAAAAATGTTGGAAACACTGTGCGTGGCATTGAGTCATGGGAAAGCCAGTCAGGAGGATAGATAGGTGCAGTGGACACCTGTGGGGGCACGGATACAGAGTTCCAATGGACCGCATACTGGAAGGGTGGGTTCAAAGAATACGCTGTAGGGCAGGAGGGGCGCGGCACTAACTCACAACAATAACAACACTTTTTTAATCACTGGCAGCTAGGAAGGTACTGAAGACGCCGGCACTCCCGGTCTTCTTATCCACCCCTCAATTCACCTCCAAAGTTTTGCCCGACGTCCATGGGACTTCTATCCGGACTGAAGGTTAATTATGTTATTGTGATTCGACGTATCGAATTCATGAACTGTGTATCCAGTTTTCTAATGATCATCAGCGATGGATTTCACGGCGATGACTATGCTTTCGTCTGCCCCTACTCGTCTCACGTTTGACGCAGCCGAAAACTGGCCTAAATGGAATAAGAAATTCAACTTATTTCTAACGGCGATTTCAAAAGGTAAGACTTTGGAAGATTCTGCGAATGTGGAGTAATTATTAACACTACTTGGTGATGAGGGGGTAGAAATATTCCAGACATTTAAAGATCCTAAAACCATTCTTGCAGAAGTTTTTAAACACTTCGACGACCACTGTGTCCCTGCTTTGAATCTTTCTGTTGAAGCGTTCAAATTCAGACGTATTCAACAAAGTAGTGGACAAAGTTTTGACAGTTGTTTAACAGAACTCAAGACACAAGCCGAATTTCTTCTGAAGACTTCAGGAAGAGTAACCGCAGTAACTTACAGATGATTATAGTCGGGATTCAGCCAAAGATAAAGACTTCCAACTCCTTACAACTCTACCTCGTTTAACCTCAGTAACCCAGGCGACTTTGGAGCAGCTCTGAGGGTAGTTACAAAAAGTTTGTAGGATAACAGTGGTCCCACAAAGGAGAAAGGAGAGGAACTTGTGGCTTTTCAAGGAAGGCTAACCATTTTCATGTACATAGAAGTTTGCATGCACTGAAGCATTATAAATATAGATAGATGCGTCATTTGAGACCTTCCAAAAATTAGGTTGACAGTTAGATTTCTTCCATTCTCTCCACATTGCGGAGGAAACGTTCGTGGTCAAAGTTTCCTCCTTGAAACCCATCGTTTTTGCAAACTCGGTAGCTAAATCGCCAGCAATAATTGAGTGGCCTGTGTGTTCCATAACTTTCCTTGCAACTGAGGCAGCTTTTTTAATCCTCCGAAGTCCAGCCACTGATCCCATTTCCATGGTGTCTCTGAAAAAATGACAAATTTTATGCAGTTGGAAGGCTGGAAACCTTAGTACAGTAGGCCTAGATACCTACTGTAACAATTTCTTGGAAAAAGTCACTTATCATACTACTATCGAGGTAAGAGTAGTTGTGTGTGCGGGAACTGCACATGACTTCTCCCATTCACATCACTTCCATTTTGTAATCGCATACATTTTTGTGTTAATTTTTGTTGAAAAAAGTTGTTTCTAGTGAAAACCTATGAAGGTCCATCCAGGGACCCTTAATTATGGAACCTACCTACCTATCTTCACGATCAGCATAAAATTTCCAGTAAGGATAAATAAGGTAGGCACTCTTACTAATCTTTTAAAGTCAAATCAGGTTCTATCAAAGTTCAACGGCTGAATACTATAACTGAATAATATACCTACTTAGTGAGGTCCCATTATATAGATGCAGAATTTAATTTCCTAAAACTCGAAAATCTTTTTTGAACCATTTTTTTGTTGAACCCTGGCTTAGGGCTTTATGCTGAGAAATTGGGTGAAAACCTAGTTTTGAGGTGTGACGTGGGAAATACAGTAACTTATAAAATCATTACAACGAAATAACAAAAGTAGTATTAGAAATGACGTTTGCCCAACAATGCCGTTCAGTCTTGGAGACTTTTTTTATTATTTGACCATTCGAATTTCAGGCTGGTTCATGCGCTATTTATGCGACATATGATGAAAATATGGGAGAAATTGGCTCCATACATTTAGAGGACTCATGAGAGTATTTCAATGACTTTATAAAATTTATAAATTAAATGAATTTCGATTTAATTTGATGTCAATAGGTTCAATGTTTTAATAAAATATCATTTTGTTAAGAAGTGATGTATTTGAGAAAAAGGCAATGCATTGGCAATGGGTACATGGTGAAAAATACCACAGCCTAGGGATATGTCCGTATCGGCGGGGAAAAAACTCACCCATTGAACACCATGGCATCCAAAGTAGTCTCGCCATTTTCATCAGGACTTCCTCCAAAGCCAACTGTACCATCGCACTGCAATTCTTCACAGGTAGAACAACCAATTTCCAAAGCATCCAGGGCGCTCCTGCCTGACTTCAAAGCTCTCCACGCTGAAATTAATACAGTCTTACACTTTAAAAAAATATTTTTCTGTTATCAGATTTTTTTGCAGCAAGTAATACTTATTAACAACTTTTTTACATAGATTCTTACTTGTCAAGGGGAATGAGCCTGTGATACTTAACACAGCTCTTTATTGTCTCAACTGTTAATACAATTTGACACACTAAGGTATGCAAATACCTACCTATGCCGAGAGTATAGCACTCACTAAGCAGGGTTTTCCGGAAACCTTCACACAGATCATCATGAGTTTTTTAAATAAAAATGGGAGGAACAGTGTCAGGGAGCCGACTCCACTAGTTATAATCAGTCACTTGCGCGTTGCCTAGAAATGTTTGAAAAATGTAAATCAAACAACCTTTTGTATTGGTATAGATACGTAGAAGATATCATAATCCTATGGGCAGGAACTGAAAGACAATTAAGTAAATTCTTTTCGGGGAAAAATCAATAGAATAATCCCTTCATTATATTCACCCTTGAGTTTGATGGAAATAAGATAGGTAAATTTTCTTGATCTCTCCATCTCATTGCTAAACAAAAAACATGATTTCTCCATTTATATTAAAGATACATACTGTGATATCACTATTCATAGTACTTCAAATCACCCTTTAGTTC